>JAGJTL010000155.1:854149-954101 GCA_022063505.1 Calosoma granatense
TCATTTATAAATTATCTTTTTCACATATCATATTTTAATTTTGTATTTATATAAAATAAAGTGACCGAAATTGATACTAAAGAATATAACAAATAAGACAATTATTTATGAAATAGTATAGAATCTATATTATAGATTCTACGTTAGAGTTCGCTACTTTTTCGATTAATATTGATATAACAGTTTTGTAAATTTTCCTCTGATAATTTAATATTAAACATTATAGTTTATAGCCATTTATGGTAACAGTAAATGCTGTTTTTACTACACTTATGTTTTATGTCATTTCTTGCTTGTTGTATTTTTAAATCAACTGTAAATTGTAAAGTATCAAAATGTATAGTAAAAAGAATATTCACTGAATACGGAAACTGTCAATGTTCAAGCGCTCTTAAATTTTAATCAACACCAATCATAAAAGAGCAACGTTTATTGGCAATATCGATTCGTATCCGTATAGGAAGTACCTATAGCCGAATGCTGAATACACACACGTGTATGGGAGAGTAAAGGGCTGGATGTTTCGTGTGACACTTGGCACCCTTTACCTAATGCTCAAATTGCCTTCGGATGAATTGGGTTCGGCTCTGACTCTCGTGTATATACTTCGGGATGTTATTGCATGATTCGGATAGTGTAGGAAATTGAGAATATCTCAGGAAATGGACAAGACGCGTCTCGTATAGGGTCACGCCCGCTATCATCGAGGCTGTTGGACTTATTGGGGACCCATGTTTAGATGCCGCACGGATGAAGTAGGGTGACTTACGTAAATTGCTCTTGGCATACAACCCTCATTCCACCCTTCATGTCTCTCTCTGCATCCCTCCAGCAGTTACCAGGAGCGAACCATGTACTTACCTACTACGTAAATATGCAAATGTAAAAAGTTTTCAAACCCCTCTTTCTGTGTAACCCCCAGTCCGTGTTACGAACTTTGTGCATTTGTTTTTAGAAAAATACACCAGCCAAGTATGAATCATCCGAACGTATTTCTAAAAGCAAGAAAACGGTAGAGCGAAACACACGAATATATTTATTTGAAATATTTTTCTTTCATGATTCCAGCGCGAATATTCTGATAATTTTAAACATTATTTAACAACATTCTGTTTATCTTTTAAACAAAATTAAAGCAAACAATATAATGAATTTCTTGTACATTAAATTAGTATTGATAAATTATGAATAATTAATAAGAATATTTATATAGCATTTTACATAAAATCTAAACTTATGTAATTTATTAATTATTTATGAATATGGTTAAAGAATTTGTTTAAGAAAATTTATTTAATATCATGAAATGCACCTCTATTAAACTTTACACATTTATGTGACAATGTAGTCACGATGACTGTATTTTTCTTGTAAAATAAGATACTGCTACCTCTATAACGTATTCTGCAGGCAACATACGAAAAAAACTTTTCCAATGTTTCGAATTCATGTTTATTTACAATTCGTATATATGTATATATAAACCGATTTTTTCCTGACTTTCATTATATACACATCCATTTCCTTATATGCGTCATGTCTACAAATCCTGTGTATATTATTTGTATAATCTTGTCTAAAAATAACGTTTTATATTTTGACATTTGTTATCGGTTTAATTACATTTCCATAATGTGTTCATTAGCGTAACTAGTGTTAAAACTTTTTTGTATTTTGTCTGTTATATTAACTAGTTATATATAAAACAATAATTTTATAGCGAGATGTAAATGTGACATACACATCATAGAGGTATATTAATATAAAATAAATGTATTTTCTGCTTTAATTATTATTAATGATTCGTTCATACCTTGAAATACATGTATAAACATTTGTGTTCATATTACAGAATTGCATGAAGGTTTCCTGTCGTTTTGTGCATTTTGTTTACCTATCATTGCTCTATTAACAGTAACAGGACACCACGTGCACTGATGTAAAGGCACGTTCACATTGTAAATAAACGGACAAGCACGTCCGGCGAAGGACATCTGCTGAATGTGTCACAATGAACATCCTTGGATCACCAGTTAGTGTAACCACAGGCATCAGCTCAAGCTGTTATGAAAGAAGAAAAAACTTGTCTTTGTATTCGCCAGTAACTAAGCGTGTGCAATTTTCTTAATAAACCCATCACACGAGTGCACAGTGTGTCATTTATTTAATTGACTAGACAGGCAATGCCGATGTATATCTAATTATAATTACATTTATATTAGCAACGCTGTCGACTCTAATAAACAGTAAACAAATGAAATTACTTTATAGTTTCATCTGGTTTATATCATCACTTGTGCACAGCCATCTGATGTCTGCGTATGCGGAGCACTGAGCTCAGATGTTTTGATTTGATTATGACTTAGTATCATTCTAACAGCTGAGGATTTATGACAAGTCTGCTATATGCGTCAGTATGTGTAACGTTTTAATTTGAATAAACATGTAGTGTAATTGAGCGATGAAAAGTTATAACACGTCGTTATAGACTTATGTGTTTAATATCAGTATTAAGTTGACACCGAATTTGTACATCAATTTGAAAAGAAGTACTTTCGAAACCTTGATAATAAATTGTATCTGTTTACATACGTAATGTCAATACTAATGTGTTCATTAACAGCTATATAGAAATTGGATGTATTAGGTTGATGCATAAGTTCGTAGCGTTTTTGGTTTTCAAGGCAACAATGCTTTGGAAACGAATTTGGTTGGTAAATAGCAACGTCATTTTAATGTGATAGTATTGTTTTATTGAATACTTCTTGAATTTTTCAATTTGTAGAAAGTTAGAGTTAATTGTTGGTTAAAGAAAATGGAGCGTCAAGTAGAAAAATATGAAGACATAATATTATGTATGCATGCGTGTAAATAATGGAATTATATAAATTGGAAGTTAGTTCATAAAATTAATTTCCGAAGATCATTAATACTTTCAGGTATATCCTACATGATAACGTTTAGATGATGTTATGTTGATAGCTTGAGACTGCGGATTATAGATTTTAATTTGGATCTATGTAAGAGGTAAACAGTGTAACAGAAGAGTTAAATACTTGTTTCTCTTGCACCCCAGCTAACCTTGAACTACCCCTGTATCTCACAAGTAGCCACTTCCAACTACTCTGTATCGCCGGCACTTAAGTAATTTCCCGTGTTTTGCTTCATGCTAGATTATATAACTGATTGTAGTTCCTCTCAATACTTTCTTCTTTTACTGTTCATCAATTTGCTACACTGATCCGTCGTACATGCAATTTTATATTTTATTTTCGTGTATATTATCATACATGCCGTAAATCGATTTGATACACAATGTATGTAATATAAGTTCATAAAATGTATGGTGGTGTTTTATAATGTTGAATGGACTCGTGCGTTTGAATTTGTTTTATTTTTATTATGTACTTATTTTCTGCTTACATTGTACGTTAAATACAAAGGATAAATAGATGTTATGCTAAATAAGAAGAATACGGAATGTAGTAAAATATTAATACAATCACTTGAAACAATGAGCCTCATGATATATTCATTTCATTTGAATTCACTACCATCTTTCCCTGAGTCAAAAATTAAAATGTTACATTATCTTATTTTTTATTCCATGCAATGCAAAAATTACATTTATGTATAAATGATGATTCATGTTTGTTTTTTCTTTTCCAGGTAAATAATTCCACGCCATTCAAAGAAATTAAACTGTGCAGATTGGACGTTAAGCTTCCATGAAATAGTAAGCAAGCTGTGTTATATTACTTTTGATTACTTTGCAGAGCAACTTCGTATAATTTTCTGTTTGATAGCAGCACTATTAATGATAAAACTCGTGTTCCAAAGGTTTGAAAGTTCTTTGTAATATGCGGTAAAATATTCGTGACTGGAACCATTTAACGGAAAAGTTGCGTGTGTCAATTTTTTTTACCATTTTCGCAGATTTTGCCCTTTCGAAATTAGATTATATTCAGTCGATCACGTGGAAGACTTGTAAGAGATTAATTTCTTATATTATAATAAAAACCTTGGTAATAGATTAAATATCATTAAAAGGATTTTGTTGTAGTTAGAATGACTGACAGCATTATAGAATGAAAAGGAGCATATTTATTTTTAAAAAGATATGTCTTTATCGCATCAATATATAATGTATACAAAAATTTTTATCAAAATAATTAAATATAGGGCATTGTACAAAATCTATGACCTATTTGATTTGAATAAACCAGTTTCCCATAAGCACTTTAAATCGATGCTTGCTCTGATTCCGTTTTAGATATTCAAAGACTCAAGCTGTTCTGTACTCGTTCGTATCATATTTCAGTCGTGATTACAGTATCTGATAGAACTACATCCGGACGTGCACGTACTAACCGGAAAACCTACGTGAGCATAGTCGTTGCATTACTGGGATTTCATGAACGTTAGGTTGTGACGTTAAAGACGATTTTACGATATTCCATCGCTATATGCTTTGAACGCTGTGTACAGAATTAAACTACGTTTAAAATGAAAAATACTACCTCGTTGCCAGAGACAGTTATTTAGTTTAGTGGTTTCAAGTGGCATAAAATATCTAAAGTGGTCGTATTGATTTACACAAATAGGTATTATAAATCGTGATATAATATCTCGGTATCATAAACGAAAATAGAGTACGGAAATAGATAACATTTGTTATCGTTAACGATTCTAGTTTATCATTTAACGTTTTACATTTAACAACAGATATAATTTACATCTCGCTTGCTTAATTCGTGATTTCATTATGAATATTTAAACAATTTAGGTAGAAAATTTATTGTATTTAGTCTACAAATGTATTGCTACTGATACAGTTTGAGAACTACTGCTTGAGGAATGTTGAAATCTCAACAATCGAATCTTTTAAAGATAAGTTAGCGAACATGCTTGGCTAAGGGGACGTATGAATGGGCAGGTGTCCAGATATATATTGATTATATCTCTTTTATGTCCGGCTCTTCGCTTTTCTCGCTATTTTTTGTGCAATGATTGTCGGCACAATATATAATAGACTAAAAATAATATAATAGGATATAATCTTTGAAAGACCATTGACGTGTTCAAAAATATTAAATCCAATGATTACATGCACAATTTCGTAAAATATATGTAATAATTTCAAGTTAAAATAAGGTAAACAAACACATGCTTATATTTGACCTTGTAAAATGTTCATACCGTACATTTTGCTTTTATTTTATATATTTGTTATTTTTCTTTTGTTAGTCTTTTTTCATATGGAAACATTTGTTATCATATTAGACAAAGTACATTTTACGTAACCTGTTTGTATACAACAATGTTTTTCTTGTAGATAACGCTAAAGTTCATTTATTATTCTCCTGTGTACATATAATTTTACTAAGCTAACAGAAACAGGCAAATTATGTCGAACTAACAGCCTTGTGTATTGTAAAATAACATTACTCGACAAATATGAAACACCGTAATTAGAGCACATTGCACTGAATAAAATATATTGTTCTTGTTGATGTTATATTATTTCTGAACCAGTTTTATAAAATTTTTAACACATTTTCCAAAGAATTCCATGTTGCAAATTATTATGTTGTTAAATCTTTATTTGTAATATCGTACAATTTGAACAAATGTTATTTCTTCTTTAAAAAAGAAAACAAATAGCGGAGCAGTCAGATTTAATTCTGCAATTACGAAGTTCATTGAGGGGGAGGAAAACATTTTCACCCTCGTATTTTGCTATCATATTTTCAGTTCATTTTGAGAGCAAAATAATATCGCAAGTTCGTTCTTGCTAAAAATTACCATAAATTCAGTATTATTTCATGCTTGCTGTGTTCATTTAAAATTCAGCATTATGCGTTCATTGCCTCAGCCATTTTTAGAACTCCCCTTTCGTGTTTTTTTCCAAAAGTTACTGTATAGTCAAATGGAGATTTTATCTATTTAATGAATAACGCAATTATGATATTTTGATTTGTAATGTTCTTTTTATAATCTAATTCTACATACAGACAAATTATGTAATAAAATCATTTTGAGTTAATTTCGGTGATAATGGATTAATGAGTTTGTACATTGGTTAATTTATTTGACGATAATTAGGAGAGAAGATTATTAGGGCGTGTTCAGTTCAAGTTTGTTGTTTGACATTACTTCAGTTTCATTAAATTCTATTTAAACCCCACTTACATGGGGTATCAAATATACTGAAAATTACTTTGTATGTTGGTTCTTTGTTCGCTGTATTATTATTGAGGGCACTCGTACGCACGAGTTTCTAGGAAAACGTTGATTAGTATCATTGAAAGTGTAGTAGCAAAGGGTGACGTTCAGATAATGAACAACAAAGAAGCCTTTCGTGACTAGATATGACAGTCAACTGATCCCGTGACATTAAATCAATATCAAAATGAAATAAAAGTGATATTTGATGAGTGATTTATACTATAGTTATTCTTATTACCTATTGTTGAGCTCTGTCGATTTAGTTCTTTTGGTTGTATGTCAGATATGAAAACATGTAGATAAACTAGCAGTTTTCGAAATTTAGTTTTGATTTGGTGTACTAACTTTTGACTCAACATAGCTATTATACATGTCAGTTTGTATTTGTTCTGTAGACGTCTGGAAAGTTAGAAATCGTATTTAGATTCTGTTCTCACTATATTTTCCAATATCTAACTTTATAGCTTTGTTTGTAAAACTCACTACGATTTAATGAAATCGGTGACATTATTTCTTATTAGTTTTCTTGTTTTAACTTCCAATTATTGGATATCCTTTGAAATTATATCCCAGCTGTTTGAAATCGCTGGTCTGACTTCGAACTAACTTCGAATTAAGAGTAATAGTATATCGACAGGTGTGGTTATTGCAAAGGATTTATGTGACTACGAACTTTTAGTTTTTGTCTGTTTGTTGTATTGAAACTATTACTTTTCTCGCGAGTAAGTTTCTAGTTTTTCGCTCATTTATTTTTTACAGTGAAACCATGCGTTTTTTTACAATGTTGTCTTGTGTGACGTGACGTGCTATCACGTAACGACCGCTCTTAGAAGTTGTCCCCCTCCTGCAGTAATTATGAGAGTCGTGCAGGATTATCCTGCTGAATATTAATGAAATAGTTTTTGTACGCCAGGGGAAGGTTTTTGCGTGTAGCAGATACTAGTACATTTGTTCTATAGTAAAAACATTGGATATTAAATGTTATTTTTGTTTATTTAAACATGAATAAATAATTACAGTGTTTTGAGTTTGTATGAGAAGACAGAAATTTTGACGATGATGAATGAATAGCTTTTCATTATTTCAACAGGTAATTAAGTGCAAATTATGCGTCATGCTCTTGTATTTTGGCAGCTTTCCATTAAAAGGTAATTGCTAACATCTTCTGGCCTTAATTACTCATAATTGTGCGTTTACATATTCCGGCAGTTTATTGTTCAAGATGCTCTGGCATAAAACCTTTCACAGTTTTTAGATATTGTTACATTTTGTGTTATTTCAATACTTGTTTATCATTGTTGACTTAGTTGTTGTATTTAAACTATTTTCACATCTGATATAGATGATTAAGGGACATATTATAGCATTTTAATTGTAGACATATTAAAAAAATATGTAAATTAATTGCTTTGTTTTGTATGAAATGTAACGAAAATTTAGTTTTAAATAACATATGTCTCGTATAATAATTGATAACACCGTCACGATTAGATTAAAAAACCCATTATTAATTTGTTTTACATTATATAGGTACTAGATAAAATAAAAATAAATTAATATGCAGTAAGCATAAATTAATGCAATACGGATAAGGATCAAAACGTCCATAAAATGGTTGCCCAAACGCATAGTGGAAATGCGTCTTTAGTCATTGTAATTATGACTTGCGCTACAAAAAAAACCGTTATTGTGTTTTTGCTGTTCATAAAGCACAGTCTACAAATTACAGGAAGAATACATTATCGTTATCTGACGGTGTGTACAACCAGTCAATTAGTAACTGAAAGCATCCTAACTACATGTATATGCACTTGCATTCGAGTACGTAATTACACGTTTTAGTTATCAGTTTGATGGTAGTTTGGAATTTCGGTTAATAATACATCTGGAAACATTTACAGTGATTATGTGTGGACCAAAAACAATCTATAACACTTAACGGTCTAATACAGAGGCCTCTAAACTGTTTCAGGGGAAGGCTAGATAGGACTATTCAAAATGCCAGCCAGATCGAATCGCTAATTAATAAAATATTTACTACATAGCATAATATTTTCTTCTAAAAATGTAATTGATAGAGTGGCCTTTGTTGAGTTGTTGGTTGTTATAACAAAGTACACCTATGTGTGTAAATTAATGATTATTCGTTTGGCGACTTCTGGTCTAAAGTATCTTCAAATGAATCATATGTGAAGAGCTTTGTAGTTGACCACACACATGGATTAACAACAATTTGTTTTGTTCGTAATATACCTATATTTGAGCTAAATTTTAATATAACTGTATAACGTTATTTATGAATTAAATTCATCATATTTACGGCTGGTTTGATTGCAGCATAACAGTTTTTGATATTAATGTGTGAGTAGTAAAGATTTATAAATGCGAAATGTGATCATAAAATATAAAATAATTATAATACCGATTTTATAGCCGTATAGTGCAATATAAATCTGTAAATATTCATATTTCGGTAATATAATTTTATTATTATTTTAATTATAAAATATATTTGCCGTATGTTTGATTTCAACTTTCAGTAAATTATTTTATCTATTATATATTAGCGTATGATGCTTAGCAAATTATTTGGTATATTAATTTTAATTCAATTAATGAAAGTTAAACAATAAAGTATGCATACAATTTTAATGATAATTATTTAATACTAAATTACAATTTGCACGTTCAGACAAAATTGTAATTTAATATCTAATTTACCCCACTTACATTTGGGATGGTTTTGAGGCCGATATTCTGTCAGTAATTATTTAACACAAACTCACTTCTACTGAAAAGGTCCCGCTAACAAATTTACATTGTCAACTTTGACATGTCTACTAAAGTAGACATATACTTAAGGTAGTTGGTTTGCTAATTAACATGTTGGCCTACAAAGATTGTTTGTAATAAAACAGTACATTTACTGTTGTGCCTAGCAGCGTAAA
The DNA here is from genome assembly GCA_022063505.1 of Calosoma granatense. Lineage (NCBI taxonomy): Eukaryota > Metazoa > Arthropoda > Insecta > Coleoptera > Carabidae > Calosoma > Calosoma granatense. The sequence goes on from JAGJTL010000155.1 coordinate 863,326, forward strand.
ATTAACATTTAGTTTATACATCTCCGCATATACCGTAGTACCTTTAATTTCAATTAAATGTTATAAAGTAAAATTAAGTTTTTATTGAAATATCTGGTAATAATTTATCATTACATATGTTAGAAATCTGCTTATGTTAAACGAATAGTAAATGTAATTTTTTGTATATATTTTCTTTTGTTGACCTAGAAAATCGGAAGTTGGAAATAATTGTGAAAGATATTAATAGCAATACAAATATGCAATATTTTGAAATACACGGAACTTGCTTTGTGACTGGATTAACTAGTAATTATGAGTAAATTGAACCAGCCGTGTAGTTAAAGTATCTAGTTATTTAATTGGTAATTATAGAACTAGAAATTAGCATGATTAGACTCGGTCGACAAATATCATATATCATTTTAGACTGCTACTCAGTCACATTTACTGCATTAAATAGACTTGTTTACATATAATTTTTCAAACTGGTTATTTATTTTATAATAATAGAAAAACAAAACTACATATCTTCACGTTCATATTACAGCTGTACCGTGAGGAACATATGTGTTACTAAGTTTCTATTAATTAAGTTTAATATTTGTACCCCTCGAGGAAATAATATTTTTCTTATGTTAGCAATCAACCTGTTAAAAAATGCTAGTAAGTATGAATATAAAATTGAAGTTCTTTGAAGAAAGTTTAACTATTAAACTACTTGATTTATTGGTGAAATTGGCGAATATAGTTTTTTTTTTAAATAAAACTACTATGCAAGATAAAATGAGCTGTTGCTGCTGAGTTTAGAAATGTTCTAGATGAGTTCAGTGAGTGTATAAATATTGACTTTGCTCAACGTTTACAGCTTTTCGCAAATATAAAAACGAAGTTTCCAGACGTTCTCTATAACTCATAACAATCTCCGGTAGACATCAAAGCAGGTGTAAACGAGAGACTATACACAGGCGATGAACGACGTGAAAACATGGCATGTTAAAAGCACTCTGTGTGCCAGTACTGAATTTACATCTTCGAACAAGGAAATGCCATTACTTTACTCATCCATGCATTTAACAGGTTTCAAAATTTCATTTCTTCCGCTAGACGTTTCATTTGCAGCGCACCGATCGTCTCGCTTTCAACAGCGATCCAACGTTCCTTTGCATTCAAATTTGTTTTGTGTTAATAAATGCAAATAAAACACGCGCGCGCTCAGGCCGGCCTGCTGCAATGCAACGGGCGCGCCACAGCGTTGCAACGGCACAGAGGTGAATTAATTGACCTCTCCTCCTGTCTCTTCTTGTCTGTCTGTCTGTCTGTCTGTCTGTCCGTATATCTCTCACAATTCTACTCCTACACAGTGAGGAAAGTTTCTGCTAACATTTGCTTGCTGTTTGCACGGAAGTAAATTTTACGATTCATTGAAACAGTGATTGCACACTAAATGAGCTGTGTCCAATTTCAGTAATTTGTGGAACATTTGAACTTCTGTGCTTTGGCTGAATAAACATTGTGCTTTTTATGTTCTTTTCTTTGTAAATTATAATGTGTTATATAATCCACTTGTACTTTGTATATTTATAAAAAACGCAGACACTAAATTGATCTTATCGAATTTATGTAACCAGCTATAAAAAATAAATACCCGCAATGTAGTTCATCACATATTATTATAACAATAGAAATATGTATGTATAGAAATTACTATTGGTGTTATGTTTTACAGTAGTTACATACGAATGACAATGAACAGCAATGAAATTTTATTTGAATACATCACATTCATCAAATATTTTGAATGCTATAATTAATTCATTTGCGTTTACTAAACGGTGTTTATTGCAATAGAGGATGAATGCTGCATATGTATGACTGCTATATTTCATCAGTCAGTGAAAAGCGATATTAAATTTTATCTGGTGTACGCATTTGAATACGTAACAAATTAAAATTGGAAATATTTGCTAGCCACAGGCTAAATATTTTGATAAACGTAATATTAGTTACGTTATAAATGACAGATATGCATATTTTAATCTGTATCATATGCTAATATGTTTACGAAATTAATTATAACTCAATAAATATTCTGCAAATATAATGGAATGTAAATGTTTGAATTTAATATTTAATTACCAATTCATAACAAAATCATTTGATTATTATTCAGGAATCGTGTTATTTATTACACTTGCATATATACGTATACTCGTATATGTGATATACTAAATTTAAAAAGGATAACTCGATATATTTATGTCATCTCTTTTTTATGACAATCAAATATTTTTCCTGGCTTCAGAAGGACGTAAAGCGCTAAATCGGATTTGTGTGAAATATGTTATGAACCAAATAATAAAATTTATATAAAAAATATTTCTTTCCGCGGTTCACGAGTTGAAAGAACATTTATTTGGCTTACGTTACTGAAGTGACAATGGATTTTTTAACAAGATTTTTTTATTTACAGATAAATTGTAATTATTTGTTTTTAAAAAGTGTTTGCTGATAACAAATTCACATGGTTTTATATACATATAGTTATAAGTTAATTTAAATTCGTTCATGATAATTTGTAGTTGTTTTGTATTTAGAGCAGTTGAAAAACTGTTCTTCATTCGGTATATGTAAAAATATATGTGTGTATATTGATTTTATAAACAAATGTCTTACTAATATAAATTTATTATACTTTCTATTGAAACAGAGTCATTTATTTCGTTGTAAATTATAACAAAATATTGAAAATATATATAAAATTAAATTTATTTCAATTAATTATTCGTAATCATAAATAACTGGGCACTGTACTCCTTTTGGACATTCACATCGTGGACAGAAACATCCGCATTCATCATAATGTATATATTCCTTTGGACAATCTCCCATCGATGCGCAACTTGAATAGTCAAGGTTACATGCACGACAGCCCTTGATTTTACCAGCGTATGTTCCTAATACTCCGATTGCGAGTAGAATTGTAAAGGATAATAAGAATTTCATTGTCTGCAAACAATATGTATTGCGATGTTAAACGTAATTTATAATTTTATAGCATAATTTCCTTTAGTTTAGTTGTATCGTATATACAATATATCTGAAATTTATCTTGTAATTCTAGTACAGTATTACTTTTTGAAGTTAGACTTTTTAAAACAACAAGTGAATATTTTGAAAACGGGGAAAATATTTAAACGAGAAAAGTGTGAATAGGACTAAGATTTTTGAATGAATGCGAAAACAATACATTGAATATTACACACAAATGGTAATACATATATCTCATACATAATATGCTATAAATGAATAATAAATTCAATATTATTTATGTAAGCGTGCATAGAAATGAAACACTTACGTTATATATTTTTCTTGATGCACACGTCTGCACAACTGATTAAGTTATACTGATATTAAATGAAGAAATGTGTTGCTTTTATACTGCGAATATGAAGTGATACAGTATCTTGAGAAAATCCGTGTAGGATTCCCCAACTGTTCTCACTATTTTTGTGATCGAATACTGAGAATTTATATCAACATGCATTGACCTGGCAAATTATCACATTGGTAGTCTAATATAAATATAAATACTGGAAGTTCCAGTGTTTATATATTAACATATGATTTTAGTAGTGCAAGCTGTTAATGTTAACACTCTTTTCTACTGGTAATAAAACAAAACGTAATATTACATACTTATCGGTATAACCGAAAACTAGATAAAACAATATATTCGTGTATTTGCGAGAATGATGCCTCGAAATTTCAAGATATTTAACATTTTTAGTTAAAATGTGTAATTTGACCCTCAGTAGCGAATCTCTTTATTTTTAAACACATTAAAAAAGCATAAAAATGTATTAAAACGAATAACACACTATTATCTGAACTTGCTATTCTTAATAACGTGAAGTATAATAGTATAGAATTTTTTCGTTGCTGGATTATAGTTATCATTTATAGTTTGACATACATAAAAACGCATTGTATGATAAATATGAATAACACACTTTATCAATGTTTTATTTGTTTATTTTACTTTATTTATAAATACTGGTATGAACATGCATCATACATAAAAGTAACGTACAAGTATATGCGTGCATGTTACATACGTACATACAGAACTAGGTTTATGAGAAATCCCAGTAAGAAATCCCTGCTTGCATAAAAATATTTGATCTGTTCTACCTGCGGTATAAAATATTTATTGGTTCTAAGAATTATACTGTTGTTTCTCGTCTAGCACTTTTATTACTTTTTGTTGTATATTCACAGTATTATACTGTCAGTATACATTATTAATTGATATTAAATTAATAAATTATGTCTAGATTTAATTGTTCGTGATAAACTTTTGCTATTTTAAACAGAATTTCTTTATTTTATAATCGTCCGGTGCTAAACAATGTTATGTTTGTTTTATTAGTAAATAAATTTTCAATTCATATCAGTACAATATTGGTTTGTATTCAGTTCACAAAATATGTTGTATTCAAATCAGATTATTGTTTCATAATTTGTACATATTCATACGAAATTGGATGTGCTGTATTAATAATTAACAGAAAAAATATACGGTTAATAAATACAATATTCTTGTATTAGATATTATACAAATAGGTGTATACATTTATTGCCAAATTTCTTTACATAAAATATTACATAGACATGTTGCATATACGCTTGACAAAGTTTATTAGTACGGACATTTTACACCAGGTGGACAAACACATCTTGGACTTCCGCAGTTACGTCTGATATCTTAGATTATATACTGCTATAGATGGACAACCTAATTCCAAACTGATCGGATTCCGTGGTGGATCACATATAAGGACAGTGAAGTATTGGTAATCGAGCGCAGCAACAAGCAACTATTCCAATTAAGTATGATTGCGAACTTTATTCTGTAAACGCTCCGTTTTGCCTTAATTCTTGCCTGCGCAGTTCAAGTCTCAAGGTAAATCTTAATACTAATTTTGTAATCAAACATAGAGTGTTCCGTTCATACTTTTGTTAGGTTCTAAGTTTCGGGTGTGTGTGATGAGCATGTTTGCTTTAAAAAAAGAGGAGAATTTTCCCACATAAATTTGTTAAATGTATTAAGGATGGAACCGACAGATTGGAAAAATTACCTCAGAATGGACGAAGACACGTATTTAGAACTTTTACATTTGGTATCACCGCTTATTATGCGCAAAGACACCGTAATGACAGATGCTATAAGCCCCCATGAACGATTAAGTACCACACTTCGGTTTCTGGCTATTGGCAGGAGCTACGCAGATTTGAAGTTTTCAAGGATAATTTCTCCTCAAGTTCTTTCAACCATCATTCCAGAAACATGCGATGATTTATATCAAGTGCTAAGGAAGGAATATTTCAAGATATGTACAAATAATGGTCATAGTTGAAAAACAAATTTATTGCAAATAATATCAAAATTAATACATTTAATTATGATGGGTATCATCCTGTGGTGAAATAGAAATCAACTAGTGACTGGCAGTTGAAAAATTGTCAGCAAAGCCAGAAACATGACTAACTTGGGATTCGTGTGGATTTGAATATACTTGAGATTCTTGAGAATTGGAATATTGTGACCGTTGCGAAACGGGATTGGGATTGTGAACATTTGTTCGATGGGATTTGATATAGTGCTGAGTGGGTTGGGAGGGTGGATGCACAGGTTGCAACAGCATTGGTTTAGAAACTGTATATGGCATTTATTTTTCATGACTACTATTTTTTGTCCAAACCATGGAACTTCTATCTAAATTTCCTAGTTTAGCTTCGAATATTGCGTCATTTATTAATTTTTGGCAAAATAATGCTTGGTCTTTGGGCAATGCTCTCAATTCCTCTGCGACGTGGTTTCCGTATGAGGTATATAGCAGACAATCAGATGATTTTGATTTGTTCGCCACTAAGTTTAAAACTTCGTCTGATCTATTCATCCGAATTTTTTTACACGCCCTACTGGATGTTGCACTTCGAAACGATAATTGAGAAACGGAAGTATCCGACCTTGTATCTCTTACATTCTGTGTCTCATTTGAAAGATTATCCTAAAACAATAACAATATATGTTAATATTATACCCTTTATTTTCTAATGAGAAATAAATCTTGGACTTAGACCAGATCTAGGAATATTTGCTGAATTGCAAAGGGGTCCAATTAGGAATTATGGGGAAGCAGCGAAAATCGTTCGGCAGAAATTTCTTACATATTTTAACGGTGAAGGGAAGGTACCGTGGCAAGATAAGTTTGTAAATAGTAACAATCCCGGCAACTAATTATATGTTATATAGGTTAATAGCTATAATAATTAAACATTTTTACTAAAATATGTAATGTTTTAATTCTTACATTCGGATCATTTTCGCTTCTACAAGTCTCATCATCAGAATCTTCCAGACTGGATATGCTCTCCCGTGGTATTTTCTGGTCCGTTAAAAAGAGTAATTGGTCAAAATACCATAAAGTCGGTTTATAGAGATCTTCCTCGCCGGCACCTAAAAGTTAACATAGTTCCACCAATAATAATTTCTGGTTTCCAATATCTATGTCAAAAAAGACTTGTGTACAGTGTTATTGTAGTTGAACTTAAGCCTGTGTGACACGATGTATAATTCTATATATAAAGTATTTAGACCCATTAACTCCTATTACTTCCCTAAATAACAAAACAAAAACTAGTCAAAACACCAATACACTGGAATACACTGCAAAAAAAAACACAGCTGTCAGAAAATTATAATGTGTACTGCGCAACACTTATGCTAAAGAATTTTACATTGAATAGAACATGTTCTATTTCATTTTTTCTGTATAGAATTCTGTATAGAATTTACGTGATTTCTCTGCATGCAACGATACATAAATTTCTATATAGAATTCTCTATAGATTTATATATAGAATTATACATCGTGTCAAATATGCTTTAGTGTGAGATACACGTAGTATACACAAGTCCAATTTACAAATGATACATATTTACCTGAGGTTTCTGACGCCCTGACTTTCTTCATTTCCTTTCGGAAGCAACTTCTCAACGAATTAATTTTTTTGATTACCGATTCTTTGCTTGCATTTGGATCCTTTTCTTTGAGTTTTGCACACAACACTTCATACGCAGCTGACTTTTTATTTCGATTACTATAATCTTTGGATTTGATTTTCCATAAACATGGATTGTGTCTATATAGAGCAATAAACTCGCTGATAAATTCATGGGAATAGTTCCTTAGGTCTGACATGCTTATATCACTATTTAATCGCGTTTTAGTAGTGTTTTAACTGTTAAAACTTCTACATATTCAACACACAACTGAGAGTTGCCTCGAACTGAAGTTGGTGAGTCATATACACGTTCAGACAAGTCTGCGAGTCTGCAGGCTTGCACACAAAATATAAAGGCCGCTCCTTCTTACCGTAGTACTTGCCTGCGCAGTTCCAAGTTGCTAGGCAGAACGGAGCGTGTAGATGCAAAGTCTTAAAACTTTTGTGTCTTGTACAGTTCAGAAACTGGCTCGAAGGATTTCAAACTCTGCTTGGATATTTTGCGCGCGAGCCTGCAGACTCGCAGACTTATCTGAACGTGTATATGACTCACCAACTTCAGTTTGAGCAAACTAGCAGTTTTGCGTTGAAACTGTAGAAGTTTTAATAGTTAAAACACTACTAAAACGAGATTAAATAGTGATATAACCTGTCTTTATCCATTGTGAGGTAATTTTATCAATTTGTCGGTTCCATCCTTAGTTCACTTAACAAATTTATGTGAAAAAATTCTCCTCTTTTCAAGAGCCATGCTTTCGCACACTTAGATCTCGGTTTACGCTTTTTTCTCGAAGCTAGGGCTAACTCAACCGCACATAACTAAATCGCACTGAGATAAAGCAGACATGCTCATCATACACACACACGAAACTTAGAACTGAACAAAAGTATGAACTGAACACTGTACGTTTGGTTACAAAATTGGTATTAAGACTTGCCTTGAGACTTGGAACTGCGCAGGCAAGTATTACGGCCAGAAGGAGCGTGTGTGGCGGCCTTGAAAAATAGTGTATATGGAATGATTCTATGAAATATAAATATTTAGTTTTTACATTTATACATGGAATGCGTAGTTCAAGATTTTAAAAATGACGATAATGATTGTTTTCACATCGTGACAAAAATTACTTTACGATATTAGCGAACGCTAGAAAAAAAGGCATGTTGCTTATTCAGTTGTTGATATGTGAACTATAACTGATGACCAGGTTAGACAACTAAGTTCTTTTACAAATAGTTATCAACAATAGAACTAATTATTCAAGCAATATTTATCTCGTGACCATAATAATTAACCTATATAATTCTAAACGATGCATATAAAAATGTATAATAAATATACTTTATATTTTATTAGCACACTTCATTGCGTTTCTGACTAGAAGGCACTCATACTAAATGTAGAAATTGAATCTGTTTTATCATACCTGTAAATAAACAGGTTATTCCAAAAGCCAATTAAGGAATCTCCTGTTGCATATAAATAAAATATCTTTTTATCTGCGGTAACATGTGTTTTTAAGTAGCCAGAATTCATGAATTTATATAAAAAAATAGTTGTTTATTAATAGTTATTATTATAGTTATATCTGACATTTATTTGTTATTTAGTAAAGCTGTCACGGAATATTTTTATTGTAGTTAATAGTGTCATTAATTTTATTGTAAGGTGTTATGAATATGAGACAGTCGTGACTAATATGGATGTATATCTATAAATCCATATACAGTAATTCCTTCATTTACACAATTTCTATATACATACATGAATTCACTTTGACGTGGATGAAAAATTTTAACTTTTATATGATTAACTATATATCATATATATGAATTCAAAATTTGCAAGTATTAGACGCATGGCTACAATTGCGCGGTTTTTGTTGACATGCTGTTTTTGTAGAACTTTGCGTAAATAGAAGAAATACTGTATTTTTTTGTAACCAGTTATATAACAACCCAAAATAAGGTACATCACGATTTAGTGCTATGATACAGTAAAAGCTCTCTTAACCGGTCTCAATTTAACCAGCCGCTTCCCGGAATGCCCGACTCAGCTACAAATCTGAAATTCCTTTCTTCTTTCTTCTTTCATTTTTATTATGCACTGTAAATTATTTTTTATTTCATGTCCTGTAATGTATTTTTAATACATATTTTTAATATGTAATGTATTTATGTACATTCATTTTGACCCGTATTGGCGTCAAAATATGGTTAAAGTAGTCATTTACGTATCATACGGATTAACTGGCCAAATTGCTATCCGGACAGGAATCCAGTGGCCGGTTAAGAGAGCTTCTCCTGTATACATATTAAACTCTATTGTCGTCGTGAGAGATAGTTGCAAAATGGAGTATAGCGACGCACGATATGATGAATTAAATCTAAAATTGAAAGTGACTATTGCATAGCAACATAAATTAACTATATACTTTCCATAATCCATATTTTATTACTACTCAAATGAACATGTAATTAATTATTACTGTAAAACCATTAGTCACGTTAATTATTTTAGTGTAATAAATATTTTATTGATTTGCACTAATGCAAGTAAAGTGTACTTGAGATCATATTGGATAATTCTGTCTGATTTACCTTCTTATTCTGTAGCAATTCGTTAAAGCGTAATTATATATAATTATTTTTCGTTATCATAATTGAATTCGCCACATGTATTATGTAATAAAAACTATGAAGTAATAATCAACACTTTCGATAAATTGTTCGAAATTCACGTAATATATTTTTACTTGCATAATACGTATTTAACAAATTTCATTTTGGTAACGAAAAATAATTTAAAAGTGAATGGTTATACTCTTACGAATTCTTACAGATATGTTACAGTACAATTGAATATAAAAATTACAGATGTAACAGGAAAATTGAAATTTATTCTCTAAAAGATAAAATAGGATTATATACTGAATAATCCTACTCAGAATTTCTTTATTGTGCGTTCTTTTCTAAAATGCACCGCTTTTAAAATAGATCGCATCAGGATTTAGAATATTATGTAGAATGAATATCATTTGTAAATTTGATCCCATTTACTTGGGGTTAATATTTCTTCTACTTTCATTGTTATATATGATGTTATAATGTTACATTTTAATACTCATATGTTAAATTTAGAGCAAGTTCTGTTCTAAATCATTTTATTCAATAACTGGTGTTTTGTAAATACATATTTTATTATGAGCTGTTTAATACAGACACAAATATTGCATAGTAATACATGAACATGTTATGTGAAAGTATTATATAAAAGTGTAGTAAATATGCAAAATTTCGTGTCTAACATTTCACTCCTGGTGGACAAACGCATCTTGGACACCTACAATTACATTGCGTATCGTACACAATATACTTCTGGGGACAATGAGCCACTGATGGGCATGCAACTGGTTCGTGAGTGATTGGATCCAAATTTGGTTCACATACGGGGCATGCACGCCTCTGGGCAGCACAAATAGCAACCATAGCCAATACAAGGATTAGTGCGAATTTCATTCTGCGAAACATAAAAATGCTCTTTATGGTAAAAAATCAGTGTCAAATTTCTTTACATACTGTACGTATCAAATTTAAAAAAATACGAAGGATTCTGAATTGCCCTCGGTAAATATTTAGTTAATAATATTTTTCATTTATCATAATAATTTCAAGTTAATATTACATATACTTTATCATTATTATTATCCAATTTTAAATAAATTAAAAAAACACAAACTTGATAATGAACGAAAGTTCGAAACGTAATCATTAATAATAATAACATTGACGAGTTCATAATACAGATATATTTACTAATATTCTTTACAAGTAACTCATGTATTTACATATGTACTTACTTTTCTGGTTTGGAGTACAGCTTACTGTGTTTCTTACTGTTGTGTTACTGATATTCGATACAGAACTTCTATCGTTTATATACTTGACGCGTGCGTAAACAGGTTGGCTGAAAATCCGCCATGGAATCCCCCGATGTAAAAAAATATTTAATTACTTTATCTTTGTTGACCTGTATATTTATGAATTCTGAGAACAAATTGATAAAGATATAAACAATCTACGAGTCAGTGTATTCATGGTTAACTTGTCTGTCATTATTATACATGTATATTATATGTAGTGTATCATGTTTTTATAAACTTCATATATGTATATATAAAGAACATTTTTTTCATTTATTATTGATGACTCTATGTGTTGTCAGTAATTAAATGGATATATTTCATAAATAAATGCATATATTATTAGGTACTATACTTTATATAATCCATATTTTAGTATTGAAATTGAAATACGCACTTCTTTGTAGTGTTTTTTTTTTCATTTGCAGCATATTAATTTATAAGTAGAACTTAAATTTTTTATGTAAAAAAAGTTAGCGCAAAGTAAAATTATATACATGAATAATTTAGGATAGTTTTGATAAATAAATGATGTAATATAAATGAATTTTTAATAAGCTTATCACTAGATATTACGTATTATATGCAGTAAGATTTATACATTTCCAGTTGTGTATTCTAGGAAGAACTTCAGTTTAAATTTCCAGTTAATACGAATTAATGTCGAATAGCATTAATGTTATTTAAGTAGTGACGTGGTTTCATTATGTTATGGTTGATTTTGATTCGAGGTATAAATTGAACTTTGTAGAAACTCGACATAAAGGTTGTATTCAAAGATTATTATTGTATGTTTAAAATAAATCAAAATGATGATATTTTCCTCCTGGTGGGTACTTGCAAGTTGGAGAAGTACAGTTGCATTCATCGTATACAATATACTTTGGTGGGCCGTGGCCAAATGGTTCATGTGTGATTGAATCCATAGGTTGTTCACATTCAGGACAAATAGCTGCTGGTTTTATAGCGATGATGATGCCAATTGGGAGAATTATTATAAATTTCATTTGGCAAGCATGTCTGATATAAATTAACTTAATCTGTAAATACTTTACATAGTGCTAAGCACGTAGCAAGATATTGGAACATCAAAATAACACAGTTGTAAATAAGTCAATTTCAGTATTCCTGCTTAACTTCAAGATCGATACTAATTTCCAATGTTATTATTCTACTTTTGTCATACATTTTGTTATTTTTTCAAGTTTATTAACTGATGATGAATTATATTGCGTATAAACATTATCTGATTGATTGATTTCTTTTTTCAGTATTTTATTTATTGCTAATATAATCTGCAGCAGTTCATGTGAAAATGAATATTTCTCTGTAATTGGACTAAACTATTATAAGATTGTAATTAGGTTGTATTTCATATTATGTCAGAATGAATTATTTGATTCATTATCATATTTAAAGATTATAATAGAGGAAGTAAGTTAATTGCCTATTTAAAATTCTTACATAGTATAAATGTTTATAACTGGAATTCAGTTTAACAGAGGAAATTTTCAATTTTAACGAATTTAGTTTAATTATTTAACCAACTTATTTTAGTCCCCGATATTCATTATTGATTACAATGCATCGGGGAAATTTACACAGATCCGATAATGGAAATATGTATACAAAATTTTCTATTAAACCGAAAATTTTAATGCTAATTTTAAAAGCGTGTAAATTTTATCTTGTTACTAAAATTATCCTGGGACTCTATTTTTACATTAATATGACTACTATAGTAAATTTCGGAATAGTATCTAATTGTTTTTATTTCCTTATTATGCAGTGTGTAGATAATGATATAATAAATCCAAAATAATGTGTTTTATAGATTCACATAAAAGTATTCTGATAAAATTTTTGACATTAACGAGCTATCTTAATCTATATTCTAGTTTGCATTATTTATTACTTCATTATATTATATTTTATTGGCTAGTGGAATAATAATTTTTAATTAAGTATGACGCATTATTTTCGAACATTCAAAACGATATTATTTTGGGATAGAGCCAAACCAGACAGGTATGTTTATTTTAGCAGTATTAAATATTTTTATGATACAAAAGTTATTTTTATAGTTGTTATATACTTGTTTACAAAAAATATTGAAGTAATAATGCGTTATTAAAAGCAGGATAAGTGTGCAGGTCTTTGTATAAAATATTTTTTATAGTGAAAGTGTTCAGCAACTATGCGTAAAATGCGTACAAGAATGTGAAAATACATATGTACATACAAAGTGAAATTCATTCTGTGTCCATGTAGAGTTCCAGGCTATTGCGGCCGAGCATAATATTTATGTTATGGGTCAAGAGTCACCGTATTCTACATACGTATATGTGCAATATCCGAATGCGATGACACTGTCCTCAATGCTCACCTTTTACTCTTTGTTATATGTATATACACAGCCTACTTTCCATACATGCGTTGGTTAATTTTTATTTCGATGTCGATTAATAGTTACTTATATTTTTTTAGTTATTTCAATTTCATAATTTGTTATTATGGGCAATGAGACCCAACATGCAGAAATTTTTAAAAAAATATTTCCCTCTGAATATTTATTCTGTAACGTAAATTAAAAACTATCTGAACAAACATCGTTCATAACAGTAATTAAAATTAAAACTTCAAAGGAGAAATGCATACAAACATTCACTCGTCATACGGATTTTATGCTAGTTGGAAACAAGCTGGGATTAATGACGTATCTTCCCCTCAGCATTCGAGCGAATTAAATTAATAGTATTGCCTGTGGTGAAATATATTGAAGTGCGTATTATCACATGGTGCCACCTGGGGGCACAAATCAGAGTTCACATATACATATGTATATACTTTGCTAACACACACACATCTGTATACACATACTCGTACATTGTATTATATAGTTCAAGTACAGAGTATAGCATATACAAGCCCTGTGTTAATAAGCGTGAATTGTGGTGAGAGTTTAGAAGCGCTTGTAATACATATAGATGCCCATTCATCAGTGCGCAATAGGCATGCTGGTAATTTAATCAGCCAGTCAAACTGTTAATATATCGATTTATCAAGTTTGCATACCGCACCCATCAACGCATGACGCGCACACATATGTGTTTAGCCTACACGTACATACAATTCGTGCAAGTTCAATTGAGGGTCTGATTGTTTGCACACTGAATTTAACCCTGATCAGTTTTAAATTATATGTCTCACTTTAGAGAATGGATGACTGTTTTACAAATAAATGCCAACATTTAATGCAAAACTGTTTATATATTTGCAAGAAATCTTTTACTATTTTTATATTACTGTATTACTTTTGTAATTCCGGTATCTATACAAGTAGTAAATAAAAGCGAATTTTAAAAAATTGCATATTTAAATATGTTGTAGATCTAAAATATATGAAATATCAGCTAAGAGTCAACTGTAAATCACGGTAAAAGCTTATTTATCAACAGATTTCCTTATCAACAGATTTCCACGCGGTTATAAGGAAACGAGCTTATAAATCATATATCAATATCTTGAATAACAATGAATATACAAAATTGATTTTAAGGAAGTTATACCTTAAAACAGTAGTTCTAAAGCCACCATACCTATTGTTATAATCCTTTTAGCTAGCATAATTTATTTGCAGTATTTTTCATATTTACATTTTATATTAAATGATGTAGCCATTTATGAAAGACTCTTGAACTGTTATGAGCACAAGTACTTTCAATTTTTTACCTATTGTATTATTAGAAATAATTCGAAAATTATTATATTACCAACTAAACTTTAAATTTGATTGATGAACATTGGCGTGTTATGTGGATTAATAATTAACATTTTTATTGTCTTCATATTCATTAAACATACTGACTGCCGAGCCGATTTTCGTAAAGGGAAGAGCCACTATGATGTGTATCCAAATGTATACATACGGCAGTTAAAGTGTTAAAATATCAAAAAACCTTTGATTAACTGGCAAGTTAAATTATCATTAAATAATATTATGTAGATTTTTAACTTAATGTTTTCATTTTGAAGATAAATGAGACATTATCTACGCTGATTAATATCAGTTAGAACAAACAGTTTTATTTCGTACCCAAAACTTTATCGAAAGCATATTGCGAGCGATTTTTGACAAATTGAATTTGTAAATACAGCGGACCTTCGCTTAATTACTACTTCACCAAACCTTCATATCACTCTATCAGTGGCGTATCAAGTTACGTAGGGATCTGGGGAGTTAAAGTAGGATTCCTGTTTTCTGATCAAAATTTTTATTATTACATTCAACTGTAGGAGTCTACCTTTTTGTCACTTCGCTATTTGAGTTTATGGCGTTGCATCTTGAAACTGGATGTAATCACATCCCTTGCATCATTGTAGTTACGCCACTTCCTTTTACGAAGGACTCTAAATCAAAACTATTAAATTAGTTCATTGTACGCAAGTACGCACTTTACGATGCTGCCAGCCGGATCACGTGGACGAGCATGTCTGGTACATCAACCAATCAGCGATACAAACTTATTGAGAACTCAGCCAATAGTAGCGCTTGTGACATCGCAGCCTCAGTATCTGTGCTTCTTTTGTTTGCAGTCGTTGTGTACTGTGCTTAATGTTTGATATATTGTATGAATTTGTAATTTATAAATACAAACGGAAAAATATAGCTCATAATTAACGCAGTAAGCAGAAAATTACAATTAAAATGAAACAAGAAATAGTGAAAAAACATGACGATGGTGTTAAAATTAGTGCATTAGTGCGTGAATATGGTTTCTCGCAGTCGACCATTTTTACCATATCTAAAAAAAGAAATTCTTAAAAAAATAAATGTTATTGATGAATCCAATACCTTACAAAAGGGTCGAGAATTGATTGTAAAAATGGAAAGGCTTTTGTTAGTTTGGATGAAAGGAAAACAAATGATGGGTGATAAATTATCCGGACAATCTATTTGTGAACGAGTAAAGCAATTTTTTGATGATTTACAGACTGAAACATCTTCTGTTAATGATACGCGGTATGGTGACTTTAACCAGTAAAGATTGGTTTAGTGGCTTTAGGAAAAGATCCGGTATAAAAAGTGCCATGAGACATGGAGATGCTTTTGGCATTGACAATTTTCTAGCCTCAGTTTTGTTGAGGCATTGGATTTGAATGTGGGTGTCGAGGTTGGTAAGGAGTTAACTAAGAATCATGGAATGAAGTTGCTAATGGAGAAGCTCCAAGAATTTGAGGAGATGAGTGAGCATAGCAGTGGCAAAGAGGAATAGGAGGAAGTTGTAGCAACACCTCTAGAAGTAAAGAATTTGTTTGCTCCCTGCGACACTGTGTAGAGAACAGTACGAAAACATCCAGGCATTGAAACCATTGAACTGATGACTGAAAAATTTGAAGATCAAGTGTTAAGTTACTTCCAAATCCTTCGAAGAAAGCGCCAAAAAGAAACAACGTTGAACGAGTACAAAAACCCAGCAGTCAGAAAGTCCACCAGATACTGAAAATGATTCTGATGTATTGATGGAAGAAGAAGCTAAACAGTAAATTCGTATCCACCATAACCATTGATTTTAACACTTGGACTGCCGTATGCATACATTTGGATACACATTCTAGTGGGTTTTCCCTTTAAGAAAATCGACTCGGCAGTCAAAGTTTTAAAAAGCAGCTTTTCCAGTCTGTTATCCAAACTAATACTCCGAATTAATTCGGGACAAAAGTGGTTTGGATAATCAAAAATTAGATAAATTAATTACAACATTATTATCAATGACAAACACAGGTTTTTTGCGAGCTGGGTGAAAAGAAAACGCCAAAAAAAGTTATTCCATATTGAGAATTTGGTTAATTGGGTTTCTGATAATTAAGTTATATTATTAATATAATATAATAATTTAAATTTCGTCTCACATATTACTAGTCGTAATTTGGAATACCTACTTTTTATGTAATAAACGTGTATGGCTTAGTATCGTATTTGTTATATTGTCTCAATTTTCGGAAAAACTTTTAATTTTAGTCACATTTTTCGTACCAGTATTATAAATTTGTTAAAAAATTTAAAAACAGTTCAGCGATGGAAAAAATCTGCAATGATAAGCGACGCAATATTAGTTATATGTACTTATAACGTCTTATCTTCATGTAGATCAGTTATCATTTGTTTTGCGATTAGATCTAGTGTAACATGCGTAGATTACATAGAGATAACAATATTTTCCGTATACAGAGTAGTTCTTGTGTATTTCAAGTATTCGAATTCATTCATAATTAATATATAGAAACACTCATTACGATTATAATCTTCACAGTTATGTGTACTTTATTACTGACATTATTTACTAAAGTATGTAGAGCAAAAACACACCTTAAATTAAAATTTACTTCGTTAATTAGTATTAATTTTAAGTGCTTTTTTATTGTGTAGTAATTGTGTATTTCTTTTTAATGTCAGTTTGGGAAACTCGCGGGCACGTTGTATATATATTGTGCAGCACTCTAGCGGAGACTAGCGATACTACGTGACGTATAATGCGGTTGGTTACATAGCGTGCGCAGTATATCGCCTGAAACAGTACGCATGATCGCTAGTTCAGCCGTTGCTCAGCAGAGTGCAGCACAGCGCTCTAGTTTATAACTTTTTTTGCGTTACTCGTATTATTTATCAAATACATTTAATTTTATAGATAAATTTATAATACTAAATATTAGCAATAGGAACTTTATTTATTAACACCGATTAATAAAGTAGCACAATCTTTAACTATGCTGCCAAATGACATTCAACTGTAGCTATTTGCAGATAGATGTCTCCGTTGAGCGGGGTTCACACTTGTGCATTTCGATGCTGCAACTGAGATGCCGCATCAAAATTCATGCATTAAAGGCGTTCACACTAGGCATTTCGATGCTGCAACTGAGATGCCGCATCGTGATGCACACAATAGAACATGTTCTATTTTCGTGCAATTCTTGGCGCATTTCTAGTGACTTTTCTAGAGGAATTTGCAATAACAATATTTTGTATCGTCAGGTTTGCGACATTAGTTCTCACTTGTTTTGACGTTTCAGTAAAGTGTCTTTTTTTCTATATCATACTCCACTAATAACAGAAACTCATTAAAGTCATCTTCATTCATTCTAATGAAATTTCTGTAATTCTCTTTGTCTGATACTGCCAATTCGTTGTGCAATAAATTTATATTTCTTTGGCGGTTTGTTTCACGCTGTCTAATCCATGGCCTTATCCACCATTTTCTTGAAGGTTGAGGTTCCGCGCAGTAAATTCAACCAAACACTACCAACCACATTTAGTATTATTTGAGCTAAGTTGCTTAAAAATAAATTCTCTATCAGAAAATAGTTGCATGCATGTAAAAATGCCTTAATGTGAACAACTTGTCAAATTCAAAGTAATGCATCAAAAAAACGCGTCGTTCAGAGGCATTTTTTGATGCAGCATCGTAATGCACAAGTGTGAACCCCGCTTTATAGTTCAAATGAAATTTAGAATCACTTGTCCATATATCTTCACTGATCTTCGCAATGTTCGAAGATCAAGTAGCTAGTTAGCTGAGTTTTCCCAAACACCAAGCAAACATTATTTATATAAAACTACAGCAACAATGAAACTTTGTAAATACATATAATTAAATGTAGTTTATAATTAGTTTTCGTCTTTTGGTAGTATACATATGTGTATAATGAAGAGAAAATAGTATTAAGCTATATGGATGAAGAAGAAAGTGTAGATTATTAGTTTGATGATTTTCTTTTCCCGAATTGTTAGGTACGATCGATAGTCCGGATCAACATGAAGAGAATTGTGGAGAACTGGCAGAAATAATAGAAACTAAGTAAGCAGTTTCAAACAATAAAGAATTCCTGTTTGGAAAAGCTTAAAGCTAAATGGAAATTGAGAAAGCCTACAATAAAAATGAAGCTCTGCTCAAGTAATACCCTGCAATATATATCATGCATAAAAGGAAATATAAAAAATGCTAAATCTTTATTGAATGTTGGTAAATGTTCTTTAGTGACAGATTATTTGTTAAAATCCTAATAAACACATCTAATCTAAAAATATATTTGTTGGTAATTGCCGTAAAAACTATTCCATTGGGAAAAATTAATTCTAAGCTAAGTATTAGTTAAGTTTATAGGACAATATAATTTCCGACAATGCATTCTGAGCAAACCCGGACAATATGAAATTAATGTTTTCTTTGATGGATGCCCGAATATTTTTTACACACTATAAAGTTTATGTTGGAGAACAAACTCTCATGAAAATAAACTATATGTACAATTACTTATAAACATTTGTTTTGATACAAATTATATATGTGTATTGTATGATTAATTAGTATTTTGTAATCTGAAAACAGAAATCATGGAATATGTCACGCGAGCAATTGTGTGGGCATCACACAATTAATCATTATTCTACAGGACAAAGAACATCATAGAGCACAAAACTATTATTTAAACTTAAGTTCTTTATTCTCTGATATTAAAAGAACATTCTGCATTGAAAGATATAAACAAATTAATAACAATTATATACAATCCATTATTTAGTAAAGATATATGTACATATATTAGTTTATCTACTGAACTGTTTCGTCCTGTAGAAAATTAAGTGGGGTTAGTTTCACCCTAACATTATGCTAATATACAACATACTGTGTACAGTCACATGTACACACTGCTCATGTAATATACGGACGCAAGCTGTGACTTTTATTAATTTTGACACCCTCGCCTCACATATCATTATTATTCACATTACATATTTCTCTTGCCCATGTGGCTTAATGTTTTATGTTTGCAACGTTCCGTATGTAAAAAGGATTTAAAACATCAAAAGTGAAATGTGTATCATCCATGTTTCTTTTTGTTTTTGTATTTAATTAGTTTATATATGTAAAGCTAAAGCTGTTTGAGACTTCATCTGGAAATTAACTTCTTTAATTTTCTGCCTGTTTAACAATTAATTATGTAAATAAAATTTTATAATTAGATTATGTTTTGAATTCCCATAATTTTAGTTATTCTACCGTTAAAATTATTGTGCAATAAGTTATTATTGTAAAATGAATATAATCGATTTAATTTTATTTTATTAATAACTATGGTGTCGCTTTGAACACGCATCTAAGCAAGTTATATAATTTTATCTTATATAAATATTTTTTATGCTTACCTATTTTAATTAATTGTTGAATAAATGTAAAACTAATTGCAATTTTTTGTATTAAAATTTATTGGTATTCTACCATATACTATACATGTATGTGTATATAGTTGCATACTGCACAGGGGCAAATAAGAACTCGCAATTTTAACATGTAAATCGGTCATTCTACATATGCCCACTACGATATTACAATGTTGACACGATTATTGATTTTTAGTTTGCTTTTTGAATACAAAAATGCAACTGTCTCAAATATATATGCCTGTCTATCTGATTTACATACATATTTTTTACCACAATTTTACAGCCTTTGAACTTTTTTATAGGCAAACAATATGATACTCGAACTGTGTTGTGTCTGTGTCCCCTTTATGTTGCAAATATGCATAGTTTTATAAATACGCATACACTTTTTTTCATATTACGAATCCGTCGTTATATTTTTCTGTATTTTATTTCGCAATAAACAATAAAAATAGCATTTGGTAATGTAAATTAATAGACACTTAGTTAAGCTAGATACTTTGAATAATACTAATTTTAATTAACAGTAATATTTCGATTTCATCCTTGAGCACTGATATAAATGTTAACAGTTTTTAATAAAGACCAAATATTTTCAAAATATTGATATAAGTACTTTCTTAGTTATACATAAACACATGTATGTACATTGTACATATGTGTGTTATATGATGTAAGAATTATTTATAATAATAATAATAGACTTAAAACTATATTTAAAAATAAAAATTCGACATTTCCATTAATACCGGAATACCAAATTATGAGTAAGTTAACCTTCTATATTCAAATAAATTATGTTAATGAATACTAAACAAGAAAAAAAACGAATTTGAATATGTCACAGATGTGCTGTCAGGTTTGCTATAAATGGAAATAGCATACTTTCACCTATAGGCAAATGCTGGTGTTTACAATCCAGTTAACATTTCATTTAACATGCGCTTAAATAAAATATACGACGCGCGTGCCACTAATAATATATTCATAGTTGTTTCTTTCACTGCACTGAACTAGGTTTGGTAAACGTGTTATTTTCGGTCAATCGTATGGAACAACCACATTGTTGCGAATCATATGTCAACTAGTGGTCAATGCAAGGACCGTATTTATGCGTCAGCTGTCCTATTAATTGTATAAAGATTTTTTGGACACCCTGTAATCGTGTTACTTCCACTCGTTGTAACTTGTATTTAACTCTTGTATGAAAGTGTCGCTTCTACTTTTTATCGACCGTGCTCCACTGCCGATTGTCCAACAGTTGTACGGATTGTTTACACTGAACGGAGTGGAAGTAATCCGACATCCACCCCGAAACTGACATATCAAATAGGTGCAGGTTTAAACGCTATACTGTGTGCAACTAGGAGGAAATATTTTTTTTTGTGTTTTTAGTTTGAATGTGTTCATTAAATATCGTTTTGTTACATAGTGTTATGCATTGAATATATTAAAATCTAATCCTTTTGTAACATAGTAAGTGGGTTATATTCTATTTTATCAGTTATGTGCACAAATATAACGAATATATTGTAAAATATATTTTCAATTTGTAGTCGTTTATTTTGAAATTAATCTAAAAATATTTTACCTTTTTATACTACATATTTTATTGATATTTGCTTCATCTACAATAAAACTATCAATTGCTGTACAAAATTTGTTATTTTTTATTAATAAGCCTGATAATCTTTCAAAATAAGTGAAACATATCGCAAATAATCAGTAAAATTTATGGTAGAACAAAATAAAACATTTTTAGTTTAATATATTTTCGTTACCTCGAATACTGATAAATAAACAAATAGTTTATAGCTAAAAATAATTGTTTGAATAAAGACAAATTTAAGTGAAACTATTATACTACTATATTATCAACTAAATAAAATTGTTAAAAATAATTAACTTTCAAAATGTGTGAAGTATAAATTTAAATTAGTTTTGTAGACTGAATGAAAATTAAATAAACTATGTCACAACGCCCGCATTGTTTAGAATTTCAAGTAAATATGTGTATACATGTGCGAATTATTATAGACATCGTCTATTATATGACATCAGTAAATAGTCTTATTAAATGAAAAACCACTGACTTTATCTTGACGAAACCACATAGGCCTTGGATGGTACAAGAACCAGACGCCACAAGTCTGCTAAGAAATATTAGCGTCAAGCGCCAGATAAATGAGAAAAAAAGAAAATAACTGGGATGTTATGTTACGATGACGTCATCATTTCACTAATACTGTCGTTGGCGTTCACATTCGTCATGGACTTTATTAAATGAAATACTTGTGCCCAGTTTAGTGTGTCTCATGAGTTCTATTTCCCAGTAGTTCAGATATCATCCCCACTCTTTTACTTTGCATTGAGCAGTATGGTAATAATGTGAACATGTAATATTACAAACATAGGTATACAGTGAGCTGCTCTATTAGAAATACGTTTTCGTAAATAATGTAATGAATTTTATTGCATATTTATTGTCACAAAGTAATTTGTGTCGATTTTGAAGGCTAGTAATTATTTAGCTAAGCATACAAATACTTCATTATCAACTAAATGTAAATAACAATTTCTAAGTTAAATTTATTGAGTTTTCGGCTTCTGGAATCGTTTGCTTAAGCCATGGAAAGGATGTTGGCTGTCTCCAGACGCGTGTTCATTGTTCAACCAGACGCCGGATACACTGGCCGCGTGGCTACGTATCCGGTATCGCGTTTTATATGTGTGCAGCTTGAAATCCGGCACATTGACTTGTAGCTGGCTGATATCCTCCCCGCTGTGTAATATTGCACTCGCATTGCGTTTTATAAATATTACATTACATTCCCAGCTTTGTCTACATTGTATTTCTGGACAGGGGATAGTTTCTATTGTTGTACTATTTTTAGTTGCGTGCGTGTGTGCGCAGACAGATTTATGCGACCTTCATGTATTGAAGTTAAATGATATCGAAGTAACACTAACTACTTGTAGTTCATTATTATTAAATAGTACAGAACATAAATATGCCGTTTAATGTAGTAGTATTTTAGGGTCACTAGGAATATTGAAACACTGTACGAAATGTATATTTCGGAGAATTTTTATTTATCATTCATTGCGTCATATGGGATGGGTGGATACTGTCATTTCAAAATATGTCTGGTTTTTAAAATCATACTATAAATGGCGTACGCCTGTGAGTAATTAATCGTTTAATTTGTATTTAAGCGAGTTATTTTGATATATGACCAGCTAAATGATTCAGTCACTAACATTATATATAATTTTATTACGTGTTTTAGCAAGTACAGATTAAAAACAAAAATAGAAATGCTGTGGTTATATGCAAAATTTAATTAACATCGCAATTAAATTTTGTATAGATATTTTTTATTTGAAATATTGTTTGTTTTACAATAAAAATTGTATTATTTTACATGTGGAAATTAATGTACATATAATAAAAAATATGTACCACAAATATTTCATGCATAATTGTTCGAAATTTCTCGAATATTTTATGTCTGTTATTTAAAACATTTTTATGTTTTTATTATCCAAAAACTCAATTCAAATTCACGTTAATATTTTAGCATAACATTTTCATGCCAAAAAATCCTGCAATTTCACTGACACAATCAGAACTATATGATAAACTATGACATCATTGATTTCAAGGGCAGCTGAAGAAGTCGAGGGTAGAGGCGATAATTAAGCCGGAGGCTAAAGGACCGCCGACTGTCTATGTGAATAGTGATAATAGCATTAGCTACCCTCGGGACACATTGCGCTAGTAACGCCCTTTCATATATAAGTTTCCGTTCAGCGAATAGGTCTGGCTGATGATATAATTCCAATTGCACTGCTGACTCATCATTTAGTTGCAAAATGAACTCATGTGTGTTATTGAAAATTCATAGATATGACAGCAAGTACGGCTATTCAATCGGTTCTGTTACTTTACAATAGTTGCTGATTCTGCAATGTACAGTTCGCATGAGCGTGCACAATAAGTAGTTCATGCATATGCAGTATAAAATATTTCCACTGTAGCGAAAGTTAATATGCAAGTTTTGCTTTCATATTCATTTTTATAATATTTTGTTATTCGATACAAAACACTGGTTATACTGATTCATGATAGTTATATTCTAGCAGAATATATAATGAGTAAACGTATATATGAAATAACAGAAGAAAGTATTATATATTTGTAGAATAATAATTGTGTTCCATGAAATACATATGCACGAGTTTTATCTTGTAAGTCTGCTGGAGACAGATATTAAATAAGTAAGGTAGTTGCAGTAGTTCCAGTGTCGCTCTTTCATGGAGTTAACGTTGGTACCAGTGTTGGGATTCAATTGAGGGAGAGAAATTTGATCTCGCAGAGGAAAGGGTGTACGCCCCGGAGCAATGCTAGTAGACGTGTGGAGCTTTTGTCTAAACATCGAGAACATACTTGAATTCAAATCAGCATGTGTTTCAAGCGTCCACGCTCATTAAAATCGGCCGCAATGGTTAGTAGAGACGCCAAATGTCTATTGTACCACTCAGACGGTCATGGTGTTGTTGCTGAATTCAAATCTGCAAACTGCCCTCGTCTTTCACTAAGCGAAAACTCGTGCCGTTGTGCCTTTTGTTCTTTTAATCCATACAATCCATTAAAGAAATTGTTCTTGCTAAAGTTGTATGCAGTCATGCAGTTGGTACGCCTGCCAAGCAGCACGGCATTCAGTTCTTTTATTTGTTTTTAAGTTTTGGAAACAAAAAGTGAAGTATTTCTTGCCTATCTACATATATTCCGTAACTTTGTGTATAAATGAAGTATTTATGAATTAGAACTTTAAAGAGACGCTTTGCTTTTTAATTGGAAGTAGGTCAAGAATATTTTATTTGTAAGCAGAATCGAATCCGATCGAATCTGTGCAAACTTTATTTCAAATACTGTGACCTGTTCATACAAATATATACTGGATCATTTTCAAATCAGTAAATGTTATGTATGAATAAATATTTTTACCGTTTTTGATAATATCAAAAATATACATCATGTAGATAATAGATTTCTAAATCTATTTTTCTAGAATGTATCAAAAAATGTTGCATGGCAAATATTCACACTGAAGTATCACATTGTATAATGTGATTGATTTCAAATCCTTCTAATATGTTCAACGGTGTAGAAAATCATACAAATATGCACGCTTTGTCTTCTGTAGGTATTTCGTAAAACGCGCATCGAATGTATTTGAATCTCCGATGATTTCCAGTGTTCTGACGGTGACGTACATATATACTCACTCTGTGTATAGAGTACATACGTGCGGTTATTGAAATGACACCGCATATTTCATGTTTATGGCTGTGTTAACCCGTGCTCCATGAGTTCAACAATTGGCATGAATATTTTGATGCTTTCTCTATTGTGTTACGATCGTTTATATCGTCGCTACCCGCTGTTTAAAACTTAGCCGCTATTGTGAGCTATATGACGCGTATGATTTATATTGCTACGGAGCCTGTCTCGTCTCGCACGCACATCCATATGATACACTGCTTTCAAATTCGACACTGGTAACGTGTTGTTCAAAACGAGGATATTTCATGTATTAAATAATTTGTTCCTTAGCTGTTGAAAAGGATTAATGTATCTGTATTTGCGTATAAGAAAGTTTTGTACAATATTTACAAAGATAAACTAGCTTTAAATGTTTTGATTTTATATTTTGATGGGTAAACTATGTTTCTAATAACCATGCATTAGGTAATTTATGTTTAGCCATCAATTATGAACTGGCAACTCTCCTGAAGGACGTTAACAAATGTTTAATCATGTTTTCTCGAGTAACTGGGATATCTCGTGATGTATTTATTTTATTACCTTTTACTTTGTTGTTCTTATATATATTGAAACATGTATTCTAAGCGTTGTAAGTTCCAGCGTTTGCCTCATTTATTTATTAACCCTTTAAGAAGATGAACACGTACTGGCCCGTTCACACTGACCATCTATCCCGTGTTCGCTGGACCGGCGACTTATCAAACTGACGCCTTGAATTTATCGTTGTGTTTAGCCAGAACACAGTAAACTCTTGTGTTTACTGCAGCGAATTGCGCTTGATAATAAATGATGTTCAGTTAAACTGTAACGAGTGATAAATAGTTACAACATGCAACACTATTAATATCTAAGAATTACGAACATATTTAATATTTTGTTTTCTTTTTTCAGGTAAGATCTTTCATTTCTTGTGGACTCAAATTCATTCAACAACTGTGTAAGTCTAAAATTGTATTTATAATAATAAGTATTTTTTTAAATTACTAACAATTAGGTACATTGTAGAAACTTATTTAATAGTAATATTTTAGCGATCAATATGTCTGTAATATCCGTTTTACATAAAGTTATATTTATTTTTTATTTAATTTTGTATATTTGTTTAGTTTTATTAAGTAATATATTTGGAATAAATTTTCTGCAAGATAGGTTATATACTGAACTTTTGCAAATTTGTCTTACATAGAATTATAATAGGTAATAATAGATACATAGATTCTTATTGTAAATTATTTTATCTTAAATTCTAATTTAATAACTAATTTATTGACAAAGTTATAAAACCTATGTTCTTCATTTATAAATACACGTATAACTTCTATTTTTCCGCAAGGTAATACTGCTCGCATTTTATTTATTATTTATGTTATTATTTGTGCCTATTTTCATTAGTACGTATATTGTAGTAATCACATATGTAATTAGCATTTTCTTGTTAGCTTGTAGATGAATATAAATAATTGCTGTTATGAAAGCTATGCAAATACGTGACAAACATAAAAGGGAAAAATCCCTAGCTGTTGGTTTCATAATTAGTATTGTTTGCTTTCTTGTCGGGATCGATGTAAAGAAAGGAAACTACCTCGTAAGTCTTGCATGTTTTATTCGTTGCTCCATATATCAAACTGTACAGTATATGCAGAGGTAAAACATACTTTTTATTCGGCGGTACAACTATTGTGTCTGCAGAATTATCATATATTTTTCTTTGCGCTTACCGTGGCTTACACGAAGGGGGTAGTGTGTTGGGGGGAGCACTCGAGCCCACTTGAAATAACGTCTCTGGCATTCACTGCTAATTTTAAATTAATAACATTTTGCTTCTGGAACCGGTTAGGACCGCCGTGGAGATGCAATCTTCTCTGAACGATAGCATTGTTGTTGTTGTTGATACAGTAACGTTGTACACATTTCGTAAGAGTACTTGAGGAGACTACCGTTCTTGTACATCGGGTTGTTTTGATATCGAGGATAAAAGGTTGCCCACCTCCTGGAGGTGAATCCGCTAGTGTCAAGTGGTGGTGCGGTCGACCACAAATGCAGTATATCCTGTTGTTGTCAAAGTATATCCAACTTATGTGTTTGACCCGTTACAAAAGCTTTTGGTCAAGGAGCCGAACGGAAAATGATACTCTGGTTCCTTGACCGCAATGAATTTTTAATAACTGTCCTTTGAAATATGTTTCAATGCCGTTTTGACCGTTACGGTTTTATATTGATTGCGGTTATAAGCTTGATGGTGATCCAAGTGAGATGGATGAGTGTAAAATATGAAATCCATCAAATACGTTTAGTATGTCCTGCAAAGTGTCAGTAATACAAACAAAATATTGACCGGCGATGTAGGTATGAAATAGCTAGATTTATAGATTTATAAATTAATAAAAAATATGATTCCTAACAATTTTTTCTTTTGTTAAAGTGTAAATTATATTATTTTTTATTTAATTGAGTAAACCATTCTGGTAGTGGCAAAATGTTTAGTGCAAATATACCGCTAATGGTTTTTGTAAAAGCTTTTCGAAACCACAAACTCGTGTATGTCCGTGTGTGACCTTGCAAATAGTTTCTATCAGTTACATTAGTGACATGTCATTCTAGAATTAATGATATCTTAATACATTGACTGCAAAAACTTTTGTGGTACAAATCGAACCGCTCTGTTCTCGTCGCGATCATTTATAAAACGTGTGTGACATCTATGGTGCTCAAATTGCTTTAAGTTTCCATAAAGTTAACACATATAAAACTAATTCGATATTTTCCTCTCGAACTTTAAGTCAAGCTTGAAGAAATATTACCTGTATATTAGCAACGATTATAACTTAGACCGTTTATATTAAAATGTAAGAACTATTTTAGTTTTAAATAAGTAGCTATTAAAAAATTCATATGTCAAGTAGGTGAATAATTAAATTTTATATTTTTATTCATATTTTACGGTACATATTCAACGTGTCGAATATGGCGGTTGCTAGCATATAATTTCAGTATAGTAATTCAAATTACGAATTAATGTAAGCTGGAGAAAAAAAAATATAATTCTACAACGAAATTATAGTTCAAAGGGAGTTCAACCTACCTTGATGCAAAAAATTGCTTTGTGAAAAAAGGGTTAGAGACTGATAAAAAAAATTAGGCCTCTAGACGATTCTGGCAGAAAAGAAAAAGGGGTCTAGCGCCAAATTTAAATTAAAAACAACCTACATACCTAGTTTACAATCGAGTCTGATCTGGAAAGTGTCCTAAAATAATATACATATGTTTTGTGAAGTCGAGCAGAACATAATAATATTTTTTCTTATCTTTATTTTTTATATAAAGAAAAAAGTACCTCATACTAAAATGGCAACTACTATTCGACTTGACACAAATATTATTTGATTGCTAGGGAGTCTGTTTATAATCAAAATGTAAATAATAAAAACGAAAGCTTCGCGATATTTCGCTATCAGTTTTATACAAGTTTAAAATATTGTTTTCAGTTCTGGTTTAGATATCAAAATAAATGTTCTTTTCAGTTAACGGTTCCACTGGTAATGACTGGTAAGAATGAACTAATCATTAATAATACACGTTATCAGTGTGCCCGAGGTATATAGTAATTACTTGCGGTAAAATGAAACGGTAATTCAACATAAATTAACCTTGTAATTAATTGATAATTTCATGTTTATATCTAATTATAACTGATATTCGCGGAACAAGACATTAATATAATTGTTTGTAGGAATATTATTTTTAATTGTTTTAGTGCTTTGTGTTCACTGTTTCAAATGAAAAATAAAAAAAATTTTCAATCAATCATGGTTTACCGTTTTTTAGGACAAATATTCGCAAGTTTAAGTTTGAAAATCATGCTAGTAAAGTAATTTGCTTTTGTAATTTTAGCTATGAATATAGAATTTCATATTCAGAATTTTCTGGAAACTTTCGTTGATGTAGGTGTGAACTGGGAGTTCTCACATTTGAATGTTACCTTCTAGAATCAGGTACCTAGAGTTGTAATGTAATATTTTTTTTACATTGCTTCAATTAAAGGGTTACAAATAACGGAAGCAATTCTTTTTTACATTATGACAAGTGATATAGGTCACACACGCTGTTATTGTATCTATTTACCCTGTCTGATACTGTTACTTATATATGTCCTGTGAAATATAACGAAATTATGTTTCCAGTATGAAAAAAATTGTAAAAATGTTGTAGTGGTTACAAACAGAAATATGAAAATAATATGTAAATCGACTAATAAATTAATATATTTCAAATAATCTGTTTAAACTGTTTTTCATTATACAAAAAACTCTACAGTGCAATTCCATTTATAAATGTTTTTTCGTTATCATAACTAAATTCGTCAAATACGTATTATTCACAGGAAAATTCTGAAATATAGTCTACTTTTGAAGAAAATCGTTAGTAATTTTCTTAATAAATAACGATTTTTGTCCTATATAGTGGATTTCATTATGATAACAGAAATCTTCTAATAACGAATAGTTTAAAATTTAACGAATTTTTACAGAATAAACAAAAATATAGATATATAATGGTATTTTTAAACGGTTCGATAGCCACTGGACAGTTTCTAGTCCGAACATGTATGGGAATCTTTAAAACGAATAGTTTTATAGAAACGCCACGTCATCATTTCTGTTTTCCCATTAGTTAGGTGTGTGTAGTTCTTAATGCAATCACTGTTACACTTTCATGTAATGTATGACACCTTAATGAGAGATATTATAGAAGTTCTAGTGAGTCTAACGAAGGACTGTAAGGGATACAGAACATAAAGTCAGAGACTCGGACAAATGCCATTGTGATTTAGCATTTCGCGTTGACTTGGCTGACCCCTACTATAAGAGACTCGTCTAGCTTAGAGTGCACGTATGTGTATGTGTAGATATATCTAGTCTAACGTGCGTTCTATGTACATGTGTATGTGTGTAGATCAGAGACAGTGAAGAACATTGTTAGACGTAGGGACTGCTTTTGCGATGGGGAGAAAATCAGGGTCTGTAAATCATTTCAAACGGTACACTGATCAAAGTCTATTATTCTAACCACAAGACTACAACAGCAACTTGGAGGATATGAGCGTATATCTAACGTTATTCTGAACTAGTTTTATCTGTATGTTGTTGCTATTTGTTTGATTACAACGCAAGCGAGCGAGCGCGCGCGTGTTGTTGTGGCTAGGCGGGAACGTTGCTTGCTTAACTACCCATGAAATTATGTGTGACTTTTATTCGTTTATTTATAATTACACTGTGTGTAATTTACACTAATGACTAATGACATTTGTCTAGTAATTTGTATCGTATGTATTCTGACATATGCGTGTACATTTTATCGTTTTGCTGTTAAGATTATCTAGAACAAATACCTACATTGTATTTTAAAATATTTTGCCTTTCATTTTATTATCGAGGATGTCAAACGTTTACTGTCTAGGAATAAATATATTATCGTATATTTTGATATACTGTTATGTATATTATTTATGGCGAAGTCAAGTAATTTATTGTTTAAGTCGAATAATTGAACAATGATGAATATACAGATTATCTGCAACTAAAAATAGTTAATATTTCCTATAATAGCTTTCTGTCTAGTTGTATGTTCAAATAATACAGTAAAGGAAATTCTATATTAATGTAAAAATAAAATCATGTTATGTCCATTTATACACATAGAGAATTACAGTAGAACCCACTTCTAATGGACTGCACGGGACCAAGTAAAATCGTCCATTAATGTCGAGGTTCATCTCATCCGAATAATTACTAATTAAACAAATTTATATTCATGTTATTTCAGTGACATGATTTTATTTAAAAAAGATAACTAACACAACATGAGACTATGTATTCGTATATAAGTATACATAAGCACGAAAATAAATGTAAAAAACTTTTTGTAATATATACATATGTATGAACGTATGTATTTTACACTACATATTTTGAAAAAAATCGGTTAATTTTGTTTGGATCCACGGTTTGTCTATATGTATAATCTTTATGTAGAATAAGTTGTACTTTGTTTAGTATTGAAATAGTGTCATAATTATCGGAAGTCCCTAATCGCTCCGCTTATAATAGACAAAATAACAAATTTTGGTTCATTATAGTTGAACGTTTATTATAACCGAGTTCATTTTAACCGAGGTTTTTACACGTGTTTGAACTGAAACTTTAAAAAGGGTACATTATAACAGAGTTTCCATTACAAGCGAGTTCATTATAGGTGGATTACACTGTACTTCATTTAATGAATACAGTTTTGTGTTTGTATTTGTGCAAATGTATTAGGAACGAGTGTTTATATTTATGAAATATGTTTAGATATAATACACGTCGTTAGTTATATTATTAGTATGACAGGTCTAACTGTACGTTATGTATAATATTTTTTATACGATTTTTAACACAATTACTGATGTTGTATTGCAATGATATAACGTACCTATTACCGAGTGACTCGGCTATATATCTGAAATAATCAGCAACGTGAATAACTGTACTGGGTTATAATGCTTAGTTAGTTAGTTTAGGAACTCATTGTTCGTTACAGTGTGCATCAGATAAGTTTTACAAGTTCACGATCAGTTAGTTGTATTAGGCACTAGTAACAAGCAATCGTGACTGTTCCCTATCCACTATCCGATTTCACCAAGTGACCTTTTGAACTTTTATCAAATAATTATTTATGTTTTTTGAAAATTATTTGCTATAGAATTTTTCCTGAACTGAAGGTATTCCACAAAAATAGTACAGTGAAATAATATTTAAAATAATATTTTTAGCATATGTACGAATATTTAAATTGCAAAAATATTAAAGCCCTTCTGAATAATTATTATTTAAGAGAAAAACTTATCCGTCGCAATTTTTAAGTCTCCGTAATATTTATATTACCATCACTTTTGCTTTAAATTTATTAGAAAACATATATAACAAAATTCGGCTAGATCCTCGGTATTTATCATGTAAATAATGAATATGATAATAACTAATTTGTTGTGTATTTCACATGTTAAATATTTAAATATAAGTAGTAAAATACAAAATATTTTAAAAATACATATAGTAGCTTAAATTTTAGTAAGAATAGCACACTGTTTTCAAGTTTATGAATATAATTATTTTTGGAAACTGTAATTAGGCCACTATTACGAATACTAAAAAAACATGACGCGGATTACATTGGCCGGGCTGCCTTTATATTCGTGTGAAATAGCCAAGAAATCTACGAAATCCCGAAAAATAATGTACAATTATTTTTAATGATCATGCACTGGTATCTGAAGAACCAGTAGCAGCACGCTTTTGTTCCTTGGTTCACCCGTTGTAATGACGTCGTTTGTATAAATTCCCAGAAGATGAACTCTAGTTATTCTTAAGTTTAATTGCTTGCACAGCAGGATACAAACCACCCTTTCGTTCCCCAAATTCATTTCTTCCGCAACATGTAACAAGTAAAGAAGGACACGTCCTTCACTTCAGTACAAATCACCGTCATGCGTGAAGACGCTTTTCCGTGCTTACGCCTTTCCTAGTGTCGGTTCCTTCCGCTAACCGGATTTACCACAGCGTGACGCCCTGTAGTTTTAGAAAAATAAAGAAGAAGAAAAAATCGTCACCGTCTGCAAAGGCGAATACTCGATGTACGCCATTAAACTAGTATTTATGTTAGTATAATTTTTGTCCCCTGTCATTGAACCTTACGTCAAGTTAGAAACAGGCCTCTCCAAATGGGGAGGCCGGGACTTCTTCCTTTCGCTTACCGGGAAAATATTTACCTGTCTGTAGTTCCGTTGTCCTGTTCGCGATACCGGAATCACTCGTGCGTTACTTACCAGATCCGGCTTAGCACATTGTGTTCTTAATCACAAGAAAATAACATTTATATTTCTTGTTTATATTACTGCATAGAAGCGTGTACCTGGAATTTTCACAAAAATCTGTTATTTCACAATAAAACAAAATATAAAAATGCGTTTTTTAAAAAAATCTAAATTTTATTTAGTTTTAGAAATATAATTTTTCTGTTTAGCGAAATGTACATTTTTACAAAACAAACATATTGTACTGGCATCCAACATTAATTTTAAAGCAGGATGGTAGAAATATTACTTTAAAATATCCAACATCGGCCCTGTGCAATATCCAACATCGGCCCTGTGCTTTTCGAAATCTGTCTTGTGCAGGGTGCCGTGGATCACAAGAGCCAAAGCCAGTGTCTATTGTTCGGCATAACAATCGTCATGTCAACTTGGAATATTCGGCCGTCCAGTTGACAGCTGTAACTTAACCTGATGTTTCTATAAACGTTACAAATGTAACACTACCTACTTCATTGTTTCCTTGTAAGTGTCTTGTGCTGCTGTACAAGTAGCTCGGCGCGTTCCTTCTCCACTCATTCAAATTACTTGAATTCACCATTGTAGCCGTTTGTCAATCAAAACTCAAAAGTACGTTATGACTTATATTGTTACAATCGTACAATTAAATATGCATTAGCTGTTACGGTATTCGCATGCTAGTTAAGGGTTACAAAATAAAGGTATGTTTTTAAAAAATTGTATACAGAAATATGTATATCTTTATTGTACATATAAAAAAGCACTAGCTCATAAATACTTAGTTAATAATGTGATAGTGTATTTCGCAAAGTGCAGCATAGGTTTTGACCATATAACTGAAATTGTTACTAAAGTCAATAATTTTTCATATTCTTGCTTCTGTTCGTTATTGAAACTTCGATGCTTTGACATAAATAAATACCATTCACAGCTGCATATCTTCCTATTTATGAGTCCTTTTATTTTTCTTGCCCTGATTTTTCTCTTATATATCTCCTCTGTCACTTAAATCAAACTTGTATTTCCGGGACCTTTTCATTCGTCCACCCTCAACTAATTATTGCCTTTACAAATTCCACTTATTTTCACACCAATGTAAGACTGTTCAGCTACATAAATTTACTTCGACAGATTTGTAGTATTCGATTGTAAAGAATGGCGGTCCTGTATGTAAGTGATCCCATTCTGTCTTTTCAGTTGTACTCTTCCCAACTAACCAGAATAATGGAGCCTTTCTTCAGTTCACCTTTATGTTTGTAGGTGTAACCGGAAATAAAACTAAAACTAATAGATATTTATTCTGTACTTTGTAATGAAATATCACAAATATTTCAATCTTTATTTAAGTTTGAGGTATGTTTGAAAAGTGTAATAATTAAATAATTATTTTTGTACATTTTATTTCTTTACTACGAATATTATAAACTCACAAAATCGAACTGTATCGAAAAATATGCAGAATACATGAAAACATAGAGTAACTCAATTTATTGCCATATCGACTTGAAATGTGTTTCTGAAACTGCAGTGTTATATTTAACTCTGTATATAGAAAGCATATAAAGAAAAAAATTTCTTACATTATCTCGCAACATTGCATCTCCCGTTGAAATATAAAATACATCTACTTGACCTACACAGCAACTCGACCAACATCATTAAGGATTTCAAGTTCCTTCGTTTCACATCTTCATTATTATGTCTGTCATTACTTACCGTGTTTATTTTTATTCTCTACAAAGGTCAACATCTCTCATGTATTTATTTTTAAATTATCGTTTCCGAAGTTCATTTTTAATATTCTTAACAGTATTTATTTTTATTTTATTCATCTATTTTTAATTAAAATGTTTCTCTAAATATTTACTATAAACTGATGTTTCTAAAAAAAATGTAATGCAGAATGCTATTCGTAACATGTAGGTTAAGTACTATTTGATTTGAAAATGAAGTGTTATAAATGTAAAAAAAAAACATGATCTTGTTTATACTGGAATTTTTGAACGTATAAAAATACTGTTTGAAAATTTTTGTGACCTTTTTACGACATATTCTTCATCATACTGACCTTATTCATCTAAGCTTCTGGAGCTTATGTCAGATTTTCCCTTGTTTATCTAAAGCTCCGTATATTTTTCTCACATGGCATGTATTTTTGTGGCGTGAGGTGATGACCTGTCCTAGAAATGATTTTGCCTTTAGATGATATTGTGTACTTCTAAAATCCAAGCCATATTTACATACGGGCAAAATCAACAAGAGTTATTGACGAAATTTTGGAAATTCGAATTTCATTCACGTATCTTCTTGTATTTTGAAGTGCAAATATTTGTTTAGTACAAAAACTATTCGTCTGTTCAAACATTATACAGTATAACCCGCTTATAATGGACTTCAGGGAACCAAGTAAAATCATCCATTATAGTCGAGGTTCATCTCATCAGAATAATTACTAATTAAACAAATTTATATTCATATTATTTCATTGACATGTTTTTATTAAAAAAAGGTAACTAACACAACATGAAACTATGTACTCATATATAGGTATACAAAAACTCGAAAATAAATGCGAAAAACTTATTGCATTACACACATTACACAAGTATGAACGCATATATTTAACATTATATATTTCGAAAAAAATCGGTTAATTTTGTTTGGATGCACGGTTTGCCTATATATTTTTTATGTAGAATAAGTTTGACTTTATTTAGTACTGAAAAAGTGTCATAAAATTCCGTAATCGCTCCGCTTATAATGGACAAAGTAACGAATTTTGGTTCTTTATAGACGGAAGTTTATCATAACAGAGTTCATTTTAACCGATGTTTTTACACGTGTTTGAACTGGGACTTTAGAAAAGGGTACATTACAAGCGAGTTCATTATAAGCGGGTTATACTGTATTAAGTACCAAATATCATATTAAAAATTCAAAGCCATGTATTTTTAAACGTGATGTATTCTTGTGCATTTTACATATTTCATTTAGTACCTTGTATGTTACCTCGTATGAAATAGTATTTATTTCCTTATCAGATATATCTTTGAGCTGGCTACCAGTACAGTACCCTTGCTTTCTGCTTGGGTTCCTTTCATGAAACATTATATGGATCCACAAATTTACCCGAAGAATTTCACATTACGACGTATAAAATTGATCTTTTCTTATCTGATTTTTCGTTACCCTGGTTAAAGGTATCATGATTGCCAAATGCCCGTAACTTTTGTAAGGGTGCCTTTCGAAAAATAGCATTATATCAGTCTATGTATATCAGAATCAGTTTAGCGCGCGCCTCCGAACTTACCTCCTCGTATATCTTATAATATTGGCCTAGTAAAAATCAGGGAATAAAAGAAGAGTACTTATGTAGTTATATTTAAAGTTATGGATGATTTTATAAAGGGTTAAATACTGGTACATGGGATTATTAACCTGTTGTAGAATAGATCCCAAGCTATCTTGAAATATACTCCTTTTGAAAGAGTTTGTTAGTTCTGTATTATATTTATCGGTAAATGTATTTTCAAGTTTATTAAATTCATTGCACGCAACTTACTAAATTGAAGATAAATTATCTCAAACGTGTGTATTTATATTTCCAATGTAATTAGTTTAACCTAACAATGGAACTTTACATAAATGATACATGTTGTTCTGTGGAATTAATCTCAGGTTTATTTGATTATTCAAACATGTCGCAACGGTGAAAAAAAATTCCGCAGCACGTGAAAGATTTTTACTTGTCACATTTGTGCGAGAGTGAGCCGCATGTAACGAAATCTGGTTTGCGTCAGATTCATTCGTGTGTACATGACCTTTGACCCGTCCCCTAGTGGTGAGTCTTCCTCTTCCGGATTGCATTTCTCCCGTATACCCCTCACGGGATGACCTGGACCAGAAGGGCAGAGCGGCGATGGATTTTTAGATCGCTCGTGTACTGTATCCATCCATTCGATGCCCTTGTCTTACACGCACGCACACACAGTTATATACAAATATGTATGTATATATGTATGTATGTATGTATGGATGGATGGTGGGTACGTTTCTTGGGGAGACTTGTCAAGCAAGATAAAAAGGGACGACGCACCCCAATTTAAACTGGGTCTTCTTTGCTCACCCCTCTTCGCTTAGTTTTCTCTGCTTGTGCGCTTGTACTTTACCTGAATATCTACCAGGGACCGTGCGAACCTTTTCCATGCGATGCCGACGAATCGATTCTTCCAAAATGTGTCTACAAATTACTTCGATTCTGTAATCCAGTTTTTCTGTCCAATGAGCTTTCTGTTAACGTATGGGAACTGTAATGGCTTTCTCATAGATTTTTTCCTATTATTTTTCGCGAAAATAAGAGAAAAAACTAACTGTAACAATGAACAATTGTTCAGAGATTAGTTCTTGAAACGTGTGATTACAAATACCTTCAGTTATTCAGATTTAAAGCTTTAAGAACTTCGGTTGGAATAGAAAATGTGAATATCTTTTTCATATAGTTTCTAATAAATAAAAAAAATCTTTTGAACAACTTCTGATTCTGTGTGGAATATTAATTCATTTAAATGATTAATGTTCGTAATTTAAATTCAGAAAAATTTCTTTGCAGTTTTAGAATATTTCGAAAAATGAATTTTGTTTCTAGTTTAGTTTTAATCAGTTAATAATTACAAATCATTTATTCGGAATGAACTATTGCAGATAATGTAAATTATTATCAGTGCAAAAATATCCTTTACAGCCAAAAGATCTAAATCTAACCCTAGATATAAATAATATCCTAACATCTGGAACATTTTTTTTCATGTTGTCGAATTGATTCTTCAACTAGCATATGACATATTACTCCACCCATATTTTCTGTACAGTTTGTGGCTCCTTTGTGTCTGCCGTATTTTTTATATAAAAAATAAAAGCATCAACAGTTTGCCATTGCCACCGTACGTATTCTTCTGCAACATAGTTCAAAAATTTAGAACATTTATTTGCTGTTCAGTGATTTTTTACAATTCGTCTTGCTATTGTAATTTCCCCTAACCATTATATGTTTATTCAAAAACACGTAAAAATGGGCAATATCTTGTTGTGTGATTATTGATTCTTCCAATATGAATACTATATGTATACACAGCTAGTTTGTGCTATTACTTTTACTTGAGAAGATTCTTGTAGCTTAAAACTTGCTTCACACAATTATTTGTGCCAGCAAAATAAGTTTTATTAAGGTTAAGCATGAAATATAAAATTATATTTGCATATCGTCGTCACAAATTGTAGTTAGTAGCATGTATTACTCGGATAAATAGATAGCCATTTCAAAGGGCATTGCACAATATAAAAATTATTCTAAAATGGCCTACGATATTTATATGTAGTCTATCGATTCGATCTTTGTAAGCAATACCGTTTTACAAATTCCAATGCAGTGCAATACTCATGTTCATTCCTTAACAATATGCAGAATAGGAAAGGGTTGTTGGAAGATTAAAAAATTTAAATTTCTGAACTACTTACCTTGTACAATCCTAATATGAGAGTTTTGTGCAGGCTAAACACTTCTTGTAATTATACCGCCGATATACATATATGTATGTGGTTTGGAAAAGGATTATGCTTACCTGAATTACTATGCGTACAGTCTATCACACAGAACTATTTAGAACCGATATCAAATAAATATTGAAGAGGGTTTTTACTTTTCAGCCTAATTTCAATATTTAATTACACAATTTTAGTTCGGTACAACATTTTCCCAGTTGCTTGCTTTTAAAATATATTAATGGTATTTAGATATTGTCGTGAATAAGAACATATTTAACATATAATTTTTTCACTCTTGTTTATTAAACTAGAACAGTTATTCCTTCATAATTTACAATCAGTATAACCTTCATCTTCACTTTGCTGAGACTGTATTTGTCCGTCTGGAACTACCCTAACATTTACGACATTCTGATTCGTAATTCCTACTTGAATTTATCGTTTTCTTATCCATTCAACTATCCCCTCGTAATGGGCCGAGTGTGTAATGTATTTAAAGTAGTTGCTGGTTTTTAATGGCGTAAACCGCAAATGCTTCACGTTCAAACTGCTTCATG
This sequence comes from Calosoma granatense, assembly GCA_022063505.1. Taxonomy (NCBI): domain Eukaryota; kingdom Metazoa; phylum Arthropoda; class Insecta; order Coleoptera; family Carabidae; genus Calosoma; species Calosoma granatense. The sequence continues at coordinate 902,828 of JAGJTL010000155.1, forward strand.
ATTTATGTTCAATAAACTAGTTTTTGTATCAAACTGTTTAGTAGCCATAAAATAGCAGGATCCTCTTGTGACTGTTTCGACAATAGTATCATAACCCTTAAAGGTCCGAAACACTATTGTCTACCAATTTATTACGCCAAGTTTTTTCAAAATTTATTACTATTTGATTTCACTGGTTTTCATTTTAATATTTTAAAATTTCTTTCATTAGAACTTTTTTTCTGTGTACCGTAACGAAGTACGCATTTGAAATCTAACCCGTAACTGATTTTACTTGAGGGTTCTTTTCCGTTTTTTGGAGAAGAAAAAAATGTTGAATGCGTATTTACGTTTTAGGTAGAAATAAGTAGTTTTTAATATTTTTTAGGGTTACAAACGTACCGTATATTTTCGATTGTATTTCTGTATACTGTTGTATACAGAGAATCCTAACGTGATGTCATATTTGAAATTTATAACTCCCAGCAAAAAAGAAATTTCAATTATTTTTTGATAAAATAAATAAAAATTCTTTATAGGGAATATAAAGAATATTCCGTCTCTAATATAAATAAAAAAAATTGTGATTTATTGTAAAAGTATAATTTAATATTTTATTTATATGTTAACCAAAAAATCCGTGACACAGAATTAGTTTTTTCATGCACTTCCAAATAATTAACTTTTTGGAAGTTGTCATTTTTTCTACATTTGAAACTATTCAGACGATTTGTAATATGCTAAACATTTCCATTTAAATTTGTTGGACATATTTGACGTGAATGGATATTTTATCACATGTGACACTTGTTCTAATTAAATTTGAAGGGTACAGACCCCTTGCTTTAAATTAGAGGGTGTAAGTAACCCCTGATCTAATATACCAACTTGGTTTATTAAATTCTATCCATTTTTAGCTTAAAATACTTTGCTTCACTATAAATCATAGTGGCGAATGTAAAAGAGTGTAGAATTGATTATATTACGTCTAATTGATAATATATTTTGCGAAAATGTGATTAAGTTCTGCTTTACTATAAACTCTCCCGTTAATACTATCTAGTGTCATAAATATTTGACTGAGATACTTAAATTTTGGAACAACTTATTGCAGTGTAAATATTTATTTAATCTATATTTTGTTATTTATTTAATTTCAACAAATAAATACACATATTTTAAATGAATAGTGTTTGAAATATTATAAAAAGTTCCAATATTTTATTATCGGAAATGAAAACATTCTATATTATAGTTCCTCGACAGCTGTTATTATTTATTCGCCGCGGGCAAGTGGTAATATATATCGAGCTCTGTAAATGATCATGTATTTTTATAAAAAAATCAGATACCTACTTCAGATTTGTGCGATCTTAATCTTAATGAGATTCTATAGAAACTGAGAATTGTTGATTAAGATCAGAGATTAATCTGATTCTTAAAGGGGGACCCTCATTGAAAGGAGACTCGTGTACGTATGAAATAGTACAGTTTGTGAATAAAATATTTTAGAATTTGACACATTTGTGTCCAATATCTGATTTATAAATATACCTTACATATTATTTTATAAAAGTAATAAAATATGATCCATGATAATGCACTAACTAAAATAAAAGAAGTAACACAAAGGCTTCTTCACATTTATTTTGAAAAATATTCCATTAAGTTCCTTAAAAAAAGTATTATTTCTTTTTATTGTCAATCATAAATCGATAAACTATAAACAGTCAGTTGTGTATGCGAAACATAATAAACACTAACAATGAATTATCATTTCCCGGTCGGAAGATATAAGAATGATTCAGCGAAATATTTAGAGAAACATCCCCGTGAGTGTCATTGACACCCTGCTGTGTACTTCCTCTAGGGGACTGAACATTATCGACGTGTAACACTAGCATAGTCTCGTCCAATCATTGTCAGGATCATAGTATGCTGTCACAATATATTATCAAACATGTACTTGAATGCCAGTAATATCTCCATATACACTCACTATATATGATATCAAACTATATAATGTGTAAATATAACGACATTCTGGTGATGGACAGATGCAGAGTTGATGACTGGTCAGTTTTGAGTTCATGATTTTTTCATTTATCACTTTGACATGCTAGTTTTGAAAGTGTTAAATGATAAGTTTAATTGCGTACGTTGAATGTAAATGTAGAAGTGTATAGTTGTTGACAGATGGCAGTGAAATCACAGCTGTATGATAGAGTTGTGATCTATTTATCAAATTTGGACATTGCATTGTATAGAAGAAAACGTTGTTGAGATGAGATTTCAATTAGAAGTTGTTTAAAATATATCACTTTGGATTTCAAGTAAATTACATAGTTCACAAAAATAGTCTGAAAGATAAAATGAAGAGACTGCTGTATTTAAAATGCATTTGCCAGTAGCAAAAAGTTTTGTTGTTTGTAGTGGGATTTATTTGATGAAAAAGAAATAAAACTAAAGTCGTTCCATAAGCAATCTAGTTTATAATTTTCTGTACGCTTATCTACAGCGTTTCGTGTGCATGTACTCCCCTATGGTTGCCTTGGCAACTTTAGATAACCATCACTGGATAATATTACAGCTTGGCGATATGTCCACGACAGGAATCAGATAACAGGGTGGGTCTCAGCTAAGTTTTCAATACGAGAAATATATATGTTTCATCACATTTTCCTAACACTAAATTATTGAAGGCATCAATAGTTCTTTCAATTTTTACGACAGCATTGCAGTAAATATTCACATACCGCAATATTTTGTCTCTAAATAAGACTGCTTTTAGTGAAAATAAAGTTGATTTGCGTGATTTAATTGAATGGTAGCATCGAAAAACACTTATCATTATTAATAGGTTGCGTTTTGTACATTTTATATAACAGCTGAATCCAAAATACCTGTCATTTGTGTTAGTTATACTTTTCAAAAAGTTGCAAATTATGACGCAGACGTATGTGAATATTATTAAAAACGTTGTTTTTATTTACAGGTTGTTGGGAATAAATAAAGGCTATATTCTCCTTCTATTTTAAACGTTTTAGTAAATATTATAAAATAACACAAAGCATCAATATTCTATATTTCTTTTTGTAGCGCAGACTTTAAATTCTCATATTGTATTTATAAAAAGAAAACCAATTCTATTTATATTTTCTGGAATGCTACAAAAAATTAACACTTGCCAAAATTAATTAAAGTCTGTATAAAAACAAGGCCTGTATCCAGTGAGATGACTAACACTATAATTGCGTACATACATACATTCATGATGTTTGTGCTTGATACTTCTCTGGCAAAAAACAGCAGCTATGGCCTCATGGCATCGCCCTCCTAAATACGCCCCCTCCCCTTGATTACCATAAGACCACATCGTAGTGTAATTACCGCCCACTCGGTTGTCTAGTGTAGCCAGTGTATGACGTGGCTCGCGATTCTTTGTTCCCCTCCCCCTATACATGTATTTTTTAATCTCAGCTCTGTGAAGGGGAGCATTATGTATTTGGCGCCGTCTGACACTGTGTCTGGTTACGACGGTTCTGCTTGTGACATGCGCGGCGTCATCGCAAATTGCCAAATATTATCAGAATCACATCTGTCCGAGCAGGCATTTAGATTAGGTACAATATAGCTTGGAAATATGTTATTTTACCTAAAACAAACTTCAGAAAAAACAAACATACAAATAGTAAGAAATAACACTGAATAAAATAGATATTAAATATATATGAAAATGAGAAATGTTCTTATTTTATCGAAACTCTTAATTTGTTCATCTTGCTACAGAAAATATTAAAATAACATGTGAACATGTTTTATCTAGGTATTTATTTTCATTTTTAATGATTAACATAGTATCACATGTAAAGAATATAGTATTACGGATATAAGTCATGTGCTTTGAAAGTAAAATTATAGTAGATAAATCTTTTTATAGAAAACATTTCATAACAGGTGACTCACATTGTTTTTGTAATACATGCCATATAAGTATTATGTGCATTAAAAAATGTAATTAATTTTATATAATGCACGTGGGTGCTAGAAATTTTTTAACCTTGTTATTGTATTAAAATAAATTTGTACTGTTTTGTAGCAAAATATGATTAATCCCATGCGTATTTTATATTATTTGGTTTTACTAAATAAGATTTTCTACAATTTATGGTAAAGATAAAAGGATTCACTTTATATTTTTCTTGTGAATTTTAAAAGTAATTCGGTAAGCAATGCCTATAATCTTATTTTTGAGAAACTGATATTTCTATTGACTCATTGCAAGCAAAGAGATCGTGTTCAATCCAGCATATCGAATTGAATGTACCTCGCTAACTTATTACGGTTTTAAGATTGATTCGACAATGTTGAATTCTGTTCTTACAATCTGACATGCGTATGTCTCCGTCGTCAGCTTATTTCTTTGACCTGCATGTCATGCATCTCCCCCATTTTCCTACGCCCATGCATCCCTGGTGTATTCCTAGTGGACTTTTATCCTTTAGTCACGGAACAAACTACTTGCAGCATCTAGCAGGGTTCAAATCCCTAGTGGTGACGTCATCCGTACTGTCACTTGTTCCAGCCTGCCTTCCATCGACTGTTTCGTATTACTGAAAGGCAATTTGCTGAAGCGTAAAATAATGTTAGACTTGCGCAAATTCACACTGAATCACGGTTTATTTAAAAGCGTGATGAACGCAATATAAACGTGACGATATATGCACGAGTCGGCTGCATAGATATAAGCCAAACATAGTTTAAATGTTTATTTCATGACGATTACTAAGAAAAAATTGTGAAAGTATACATCAGCTGTTTTGCAGCATTTTAACCTTGATCTCTCTCCTAAAAAAAACAAATACAATAATTTTTTGTTTATCTTCATAAAATACAGTTATGTACACTACTATAACAGTTTAGGTTTTTTTTATTTTTATTAAAATGTTTTGAATATATAAATAGAATTTGGAATATTCCAGTTTAAGAGTTAAAATATATTTTGTTTAGTAAATTTAAATTATAAATTATGTAAAATTCCAAAATTGCAGAAATAGTTTAGCATTACATTTGAGAAATTAAATATACTTTCGAATATTTTTCAGAATTGCTTGTATTACTAATGGAATTTTAATGTTATTTTCCAACTGAAAGTTAATTATTGATTTCAAATCGAAACACATTTTTTCAGTGAATCTATTTCGTTTAGATAACAACGTACTATTTTCGAAAACAAATAAACCCACCTACGTGGACATAAATGTAATGATTTTGCGAAACTATTGTATTGGTTTGCAATTTATTTCATTGTATATGCGCCACGTGTAAAACCTTGATTGTATACAATTGTGTAGGTACGAATTCGAATTTATATTTATTGTGGCGTTACTAAGGCCTGAGCTGATTATTTTTTACTGAAGCATGAATTATTAAAAGTGGATTTTCATTTCATTTGATACAATAATAATCTTGAAACCATTCATGCTGTAAATTAATACAAGATTCCAAAATTATTTTCAAAATAACTGAATTATTTATTGTTAGTGAAAATGTAAAGTTTGCAGTATTTAAATAAGAAAGTAATATATTTATTTAATTCATTAATTATTTTACAGTATTTTTTATAAAAGTTTAAATATTTTTAGAGGAATCATAATACTGTAATTCTGAAAATTTTAGAATAATGTTTTATAGAAATATAAAATTACATATTTTTTACATTTCATTATTCTTTTTTAATCTATTTAAGAGTATTGTGATTGTAGATACGGGGTGGTAATTGTGGAATTGCCTGACCTTTTTTGTGTATAAGTTAATTAATAAATTAATAATGACTATAATTATATGTTTTTACTAAATCGCTCACCACCACGTCCATAAATAAAAGAAATGCGGCAGTGTTCATAGAAAATTTAATTGGTGTATAGTAGTTATACATTAAATTGCAATACATAAGTATTTACAATTCGACACATACTTCAGTCTATGCAGTTAAATACATTTTCCGCAGAATAAATGCGAATGAGTTAAGCGGACTAAATTGGGCACCGATATAATACAAAATGTCAATACTTCCCGAACCGTTAATATCCGAATAAATTCAATAGGAACCGATATAATCCTAATCCGTTTTGTTCAAGTACTGAAACTGCCCAATCAGGCATTCTAACGTACTCGCAATTACCCTAAAAATGTAACAGATCGAAACAAAATCTGACCGGGTGACCAGTGATATCGCCAGAGGGCACCAGAGCAGCTGGGCGGATTTAGCGCAAGAACGCTCCACGTTATAGTAATTTACGATGACACAAATACGGCTTTGCAACATCTATAATTTACGTCAAACAATAAAACAGTTTGTAGTCTTTCATTTGTTTGAATGTAAGCAATAGAATTACGATTCTTTCTTCTGGTAAAATATAGTGTTCTAATTTCAATAATATTTTATTAACCATTCATTAATAATACGAAATAGTTTAAATTTAAATATCCAGTAACTAACTGTATGAAGAATATACTAAGGTATTTGTTGAAAATGTATGTGTAATTTGATGTAAAGAAATACATATATTTGCTTTCCGTAGTAATTATACTACATTGATTATATATCGTGTTTTGTTAAGCGTACATATTATATTGACTTAATACTTGTAGTATTCGTTTTGTAGTGTATGTAAACTGAACGAGTACAAACACGCTCTCGGCCGAGACGGACTGTGGACACTACTATTGCATGCAGTTCATGAACATATGCCGTGGTACGCGGTGTATATAATTTGTTAACCGTTAATTACCTATGTTTTATAACCGAGCACGCGTGTTCTGACCACGGGTGATGACTTCTATATATGACATGTGCTACCATTAGCACAACGAATTGTTATTATTGTTACCTTACCGCATGCAGTGTATTTACATATGTTATTTCACTAACGTATCATTAAATAACTACCGGGCTTTGACCCTTGTACATGGAAGTATTTGTTATTATTTGACCAGATTAGGAGGGTTCATTGGTTTCAGTTTCGATATCAAATTTCCTCCTAACCAGACATATTTTTTACTGTAATATTTCGGGAATGCATCATTAAATATTGATATGGTCAGTGTTTTTGTTGATGATCATGCATGAAATAAATAAATAAATAATAAATATGATGAAATATCAACTGACATTTAAGGTAGATTTATTCTTATCGTTTCTGATCTTGGCAGATCTGTACAATGAAATAAAATGTCATCACTGACGTCAGATTATTTTCCTTTGAATTTTGTACTTGCAACTATAACGATTGTCTTCCCTACTGCATCATGTATTTTTTAAGAAAATTCATTTTTAATTCATAGTTTCATATCATACTGAAATTAATTTTATAACGCCATCAGGATTACAAATATTACAAAAACTAGAGATTTTTATGACTAAACTATTTTGTCTGGTTTCTGAATTATTATTAGATCTTATTAGACTATTAATAATATAATTGTTATATTCCGCTCTGCTTATTCTCTATTTAATATTATTGTATGAATACCATTTATGTACATACCTGTACATACTTGTTTGTTACTAAACCATTTCAAACAGTTGGACGTAAACCCAATATTAACCTAGTTTGCAATATTTGGCAATTTGCCACGATAAACTTATATTTTTATATAAAGAATAAAACTGTGTGACTAAGAATATGTGACATGTTTGTAAACTGTATACTAAAAATACTGTACCAATATCTTTTCGCCCATTACTCATCTAAATCTACAATATTACGTTGTAAATGTCTCGTAAAATAATAGAAATAGCTACATTTTATTTCAACTAAAATATATCCGAACTGCGCATATGTTTTTAAAATAAGCTAATTTTGCACTTACATTAATTAAACTTTTTGTTTTGCCTCTCAGGTAAGTTTCACGATTATTTTTGGACTTCAAGGTCCTTTTCACTAAGTCATATGTTGTTTAGCATTTCGGTGCATAACAAGTCGTAATGTTTGACGTCATAATAATTTATTTAACACAAAATGTCCGTTAACTGAATACGTTTTATTGCGCGGCTGTTCCAAAATCAATGTACACAAATATTCGTTAGTAGGTTTAATTTCATTCTGACCACACATGTATGCTAATGTGGATTATTAATGAGTACTAATTTAGTCGTAAATAACCACATTACAACCAATATTCAGCAGTTGCACCTGCCTGCGTTTCGATTATATTACTGAATGATAATTAACTTATATGTTAAGTGACTCGTACCTGTAGTGTGTACGTAGGTACAAGGTATGCGTGTGTGTGTGTGTGTTCTGGTACGTATGCAGCGCGTGACCCGCTAGTAAATTAATTAGTGTACAGCCGTGCTGCTAAATGTCAGGATACGATCTACCCTGAGCAGCCGTGATTACCGCCATACTGTGCCAATGTCAGTTAGGGGTGACTTTACCTCCATAAACCATGACTGGCGTGCGCGGCCACTGTGATCTTTATCTACTACTTATATGTAACTTTTATGGACAATTTGTGTAATAAACGCCTGATTTTGTTTATTCATAAACCGACTTTTGTCGTACGTACCGAGATTGTTCGATGTGTTTTCAGTTATGTAGAAATCCACAGCTGTTATATACAGGAACAGCTGGAATTGACATTGAAAAGGGTAGCAAAATCAAAATAATATAGTACGCTTGTTTTATTCTAGGTATTGCTTGTTGATGAAGCATTTGCAGTGTGAATGTTTAATTAATGAACTGCTTTGATCTTCATATAATCCTGCATGTACATATCTGTAGTATAGTTACCGTTAGTTCGTATTATTTTACTACATATCAGGCATAGTTTTATCCGGTAATTTCCGAGCAGAATGTATGCCATTTACAATGCTTGTCAGCATTTACGCTTGCAGTTAAACAATGGTCTCTAACATTGTTGTTATTCTCTTTGTAGTCATTCTTTAAACTATGTTACTATCAAACAAACAGTAGGGTGCCACGTAGCACGTATAAACAACACAAAAGTTTACAGGAAATAGGTTGCAGGGAAAATCTAATTAAAGTTTCCCGGTAAACGAGCATCGTAAAATATATACTGTGCCCCACTTTCAACTCCCGAGATACGAAACGAACAATGAATTATGAAAATCTGTCTCATATTTTATCTGTTTTTTATAGGTTCTAATTAAATTCTAAACAGTATAAGACTTTGCTGTGAGTTAAAAGTTTTTGTCGTTATTTTAAAGATAAATTGTGTACTAATACAGTTTAATAAGTGTAATTTCATCCTAAATTGATGAGGTGTACAAGAATATATTTGTATAAATACATATATTTTTTAATATTCCCGAATGTCTATTATATACTATATATACATATCACTATTAGAAAATATAAGATTTGTTAGAAATAATCTAGTTATATTTGTTATTATATCACATTACTCTCACTTCAGAATAATCCAGATTCTTACACCATATTTGCGTCAGTTTTTATAGATTGTATTACCCTTGCTTACATCAAAGTCCACGTGAAATGTAAAGTGTTAATTTACATGATTCAGAAACGTGCTAATTAAATTAACGTTTGCATATTTTATGAATCTAAAATTGAAATAAGCAGAACTTCCTTTGGTTAAATATAACACTGGCTTTTCAGAGAAGTTACCATCCAATTTATATGTACAAAGTTCTTAGTATCAAGCATGTTAATTAAGTAATACATTAATTGTCATTTCATGTGCTCTCTTTCGAGTTATTTAGCGTTAATTATCATTTTAATACTTTGTAGTTACCTGTAGTGGTAAAATAAATACTTCCCTCCTTGAATATAAAGTAATGCTTACCGGAATTTGTATGACTGGTCTATTAGTTTCATGTCATTGTTTACATTCTTTACATCTTTATCACATGCGTGGAGGCGTGTATGAATAAATTAACGCTTTAAGAGTAATATAAATGTTCATGTTGTTAACACATCATCAACGTTGTCAATAGAATATGTAGAATATATTTTATTTACATCAAAACGATAGGAAACTATTTCATAATTAGCTTACAAGATTATTATTTACTGTCGTTGCATTCCAAACCTGAGATATATAAATAGAACTCATATTCTTCAAATTACTAATGCAAATAGGCGATGACAAGTTTCGGTTACATCATAATCTTATTTATAGATACCTAGTTTACATTGCATGCCATCATAAACTAATCAACATTTTATATCAGAAAATCAAGTTGTTGAGCCATTACACGTGATATAGATTAAACACACGTACTACAAATATTTTTATGTGAATTTAATGTACAGCGTAACATGATATATTTGCAAACACCGATTCGAGACTCGCCTCAAGAACGCCATCACGCGTTCTATGTGGTAAGATTAACAGTGCAAATAAACCCCGTTTTATAAAAAGAGGGAAGTAATCCGATTACACACACCAGATGTCGACAGTGTTTTTTTTTCTTGGTAACGACAAAAAAAGATCTAAAGACCACAGGAAATCAACCGAGACAAGAGTTAAATCTCACGCGATCAAATACGACCAAGGACTTCATAAAGTGCTTGTGTTCACTTGTCATAACTATGCACGTGTTACTGTACAGTGGATATTTGAGCTATTAATTAATTAAGTAATGCATATAGGAATGAAATAACTTTATATAGCATTTATTTCTGAGGATATGACAAACCAAGTATATACCTATAAACTAATATAGTATAAACGACTTTTTAGAATATCAAGAAAATAAGTTGCCCCTTCACTTCCAAAAAAACACTGCATTATATTCGGTTATGTACGGTATTTAACCTAATTAATATGGAACACTAAATAACACATTTTATATCAAATGTATTTAGATAATAAAAGCATTAGGTGAAACATGCATAAACAAATGTTGAACAAAATCAGATATCATAAAATTGAAAGTCCCATCGTTTTTTTTTAATAATTCTTTTTAAATTTCACTTTTAATTGTGAAAGTTTATATTTAAATATTTCATTATATAGAATAAATTATCCAACGCTTGCAGTTGCTGGCAATGACGATATCATGTGCATTTAATTTTTGTCTGAATTTGCATAATTAACATGGTTTTGCTTTTCAGGTCACACTTAGTAAATGTGTACGTAATCATTATTAATTCTGCACGTTGGAAATATCCGCATTAAATTTTTGTTTTATACGTTTTATATTTTACTTTATAAAATAGCACGTAGTTTTAGCTACAATTTGAATTTGCTATAGGCGTATGTCAGTTTATATGAAACTGGAAATAGGTAATGGGAAGAGAGTTATATGTCTGTCTCTTACCGGTTAACGGTACAAGTCTATACCTGAATGAACGGCAAAACGAAAACTATTGAATAATTTCATTTCGTTACACATGATTGCATTTTTTTAAATACCTACTCGGCCATTATTCATTGTGCATTGATTCATAACGCAAGTATGACAAATTGCTCTAAATATATGGTTTCCCTGCAATGATATACACCCATGTGTACGATAGAAACCAATATGTACCCAAGCAATAAAAATATAACGCTTGTTAAAATTTCTTTAGTCGCCTTTAGCGGCATTTTATTATCTCTTCTAGAAAGTCGTGCTATCTGCCAGTATCTTTGTACAGTGTCTGGTTTGTGGTAAAATATAGCACATTTCTTATATTAACCATTGTACAGTGCAAAGAAATATAGTCTAGTCCAGGTCTGTATGCATATGCAAGTACAGTGTTCAGCAGATGGCATCGAACTTTGCATCGTATATCCGTTAATCAGAAACGGTGCAAGATATTTTATATTACAACCGTTTTTCTTGTCTACGCCAACAAGACACATTTTTTATTCTATCTGATGTAGCTGTCTGTACGTCGCTAATTGCACAGCCGAGAGAAAAAGTCTGTCTTATTTGAAAGCAATTAGATTCAAGAAACGTTATTTACAGTACATTACCAGTTATAATATTTCGTATTTAAAATACAGACAGGCAATTTATGTTATTATTTACTGTAATTTATAATCGCTTTAATTCAGTATAATTACTTGAAAAATGTTTTAATTGATTTCTCTGAAATACCTACCTATAATAAAATAATCGAATCGTCATCAATAATGCATTCCACATAACTATTGTAATTGGAAATGAAATAAATTCCAGAAATTGTTTATATTTTATTGAGCCGGAAATGCTTGCATATGCTGTATAGAACATAATGTTTATATTGATATGCATATTATTGTTTGTATATTTAGTATTTGCCTAATTTTCTGTATTATCGATGTTAGGAATTTAGTTCTATATGTATACTTGCCTAACTATAAATGATTTGATATTTACGTGCTATTATTATATTTTTACAGGGGCATTTTAATAATACATTAACCAGAATCACGCGTTCTTTGATCCATGTAACCTCTCGCTTTTAAAACACTTAAATATATTCAAATCATATGCAGAGAATATTTTATTTTGCTGCAGTATGATTTAGGTTGTAGGTCTCGATGCCTTACATGGTGAACGTTTTACGATAATGATTCCTTGATTTCCTTTTATTATTACCTGATTACCTTAACCTAGAAATTAGCATTGATCGTCTGGACTTATTAATTCTTCCAAATAAGGCTGATGTTTCACAGTACGAAGGCAATAAATTGATAACATATGAGATAAAAATCTCTGTGTATGACATGTTATATTTGTACATAAGTGAAACCGGTTTGAATATTGCCAACAAAAATTATATTCTTTTGACACAAATATTCTGAATAATATTACAATATAAAACTGTCTAGTGATTCTTAACATTACATGTTTGTTTTTACTGAAAATTTATTCGTAATCAATAAAATTTTATTATAATTAACATGTTTTAAGTGAAAAAATTACAAATTATATATTACTATGAATTTTCTTCACTTAGAAATATTGACCAAATAATTTTTAAATTATAAACCCGAAGACACTTAAAAATTTATGTAAATTCAAATATAATTTAGATACGAAGATAACTATGCAAATTAGAACTCATCAAAAATGTACTTTATGACGTTTGAAAGGGTTTTAGATGTTAGCATTTGTATATGTAACGTATTTATCCGAAACTGAGACATAAGGTGCGCTCAATAATAAGAAATTATTACCCGGTAACGCGGTATCGTTTCAAGGTATCATGTTAATCTCGCAAAATTTCACTCCTCGTACCATCTGTTCTTAAGTGTTTCCGCTTGTCTTTAAGTGCTTCTTAATTATTCATACTCACTATCACTGGAATCAAGTAAAGTTCCGCTTCAAATTAACGGTAGCTACCAAATGACATATTATTATAGTCATAATGTATTTCTGATTTAGAATTTAATTTGTGCAGAATATAATTTTTAATGTTCTGGCAGCTGAATTTATCAATATCAAGCTTATTTGATAAAAACAGTTAATATTTTATTTCATTTAAAACATATATTTAAATACTTAATTTTTTGTATCACGAACATTCTATGTAATATTATAAATGTTTCGCCAGAATATAATAAATAAATGTTATTTTTTGCAGTAATTTAACCTACATATAGTTTTAAGATAATAATAATTTTTGTAAAGTACAAACTAGAGCATCAGGCCTCAAGTCATCTATTCAAATGAATACTGATTTTATTCTACTACACTGAACTCTTCATCCGTAAAACAGTTTGACAACCCATGATTAAAGCCATTACAAATGTAGATGAATTACACGTGAACTGGCGTAATCTGTTAGCTGTTGTAAATACAGTTGTCAAACATGTATTCTAGGTGGGTACATTAAGATACGAGAGTACAAAATGAAGACATGAATAGCGGTGCTCCACATAGTGTATCGTTCTAGTTTTCCATGATTTTTAGCTGGAATTATGACTGATTACCGCTATCCTGCACCGGTATATGCGATATCGATTCCCGCTGCTGCGTATATTGTTCGGTATTATCCATAATTAATCGATGAAGCAGTGAGATACATACGTGTACAGGCTGTCTTTTATATACAGTGTGTTCGGTAAATAGCAAGGTATATGCATTGTGGAAGAACTGCAGATAGAGAAAGAGATATTGTATATTTTAGTGACCACTCGATTTGACCACAGACGGTTGCAGACAGACAGGTGATGATTTGCATAAAGCCGTGACTAGACGTATCACGCGATTTAATTTTTCAACCAGCGTGTTTATATTTGGATACTATGATTTTCATGTTCTATGCATGGTCACAAACTGTTTGCATTATTCGTAATTAAATAATGAAAGGATTGTTGGTGTAACTGGTCAGCGAACTGTAAATATTATATATTGTATTTATTTTATTCGAAATAGTAAACACAACATTGTACACAAGGATTATCAATCAAATTTTCAATATATGTACTCTGACAGTTATTAAAATATGTACGAGTAGTCGAATATTTGATATAACCTTAGCAACTTAAATATCAGTAATATTAAATTAATAACAAATTTATGAAGCATAAAATTAAATTTTATACGTTTACAATACAGTTTCGAAATAAAATATAACTACTGTACAAAACAAATACGTATGTATTTTGATTTATTTTATTACATTTTCTTTTCTTTCAATATTTAAAGTATGTGTAATTAAAATGTAATGAACGTGTTAATTTTAATTACTTATTCTAATTTTCTCAAGTGTAAAAGGTGAAACTATGTCACTGTTGTCATTCCCCGTTAATATGCACTTAAAACTTCCCTAAGAACACCTATTTATGTTTTAAAACCGTGGAAGTGTTGTCTTAACTCATCTAATATGAAATGTGTATACCGGCTTCAGATTATCCTTGTTGCTATTTGTAATAATTCATTTGCTTATTAGAAAGCTCATCAGAATGAAACCTTAAAACAGTATTTGAAATAATATTACATTATCACATGAAAGACACAGAATTGGACAAAATATATACACGGTTTCTTTTAAATATATTCAAGTTTTTATGAAAGCATAAAGCTACATTCTTCGTTTTATTTTAATCTAATTTATTACTCTATAAGCAATGAAATTGCAATATATATATTACTGTTTATGGTTAACATTGAGCACAAATCAGTATTGATTATGGCTACTTTCAGTTCATGTGTAGTTCAGAAACTGTATCATACCTACGTTTCAAACAATGCACAAAACGGGAACTGACATAATCCTTATCTTTATCCAGTTTGACCTGAAAATCACATGCTTAGCTTTCCTTCCGTGTCTGTTATATTTTCTACTTGGTAAAATCTAACATACAATTTTAAGTTTATAGCAAAATTATTACATTCTATTTCTGGAAAAAGTTTTCTCCAAATCTCGATAACATTCAAAGCATTTTTTTATAAAATGCTATATAGTTCAAATGTCATATTTGTCGTATATTTTTATTTTTAATATTCAAGTTATTACATAACTTTTAATTGATTTTAAATCTCCTTGCATTTAAATTATGTTATGTGCAATGTATTTTTTCATGTATCTGTCTTATCTAAAACTTTTTGTTAAGTTAATATGTATTAAGTTAAACAAATTTACTGATCTTGACATTTAAAAGTATTAAAAGATAAGTACATCACAGTACGGTGTTGCATTTTTGTAAATATTTACCATTTACCTGTTTTTAAAAGTGAAATTCCTGTAGCTTTCAAAACAGTTAAAATTCTTTAGATCGCTGCGATTAAATCGCCGTTTCACCTATTAGCAACCTTGACTAATAGATCGACAATAACTTTTGCTCAATTTAGTTGTCCGCAACAGGTTTTAAAAGAAATGTTACATAAATAAATAATAAATTATGAAGTCGTACTAGGTTTATTCTGCTTTCATTTACAAATAATTTTTTTCTACTTCGCAGGTTTTTTTATTTGTCATTCTACGATTCGGAATATTTTGTCTTTGTTTACATTTGTAGGTCAACACTCTTATCGGTGCAATAGCGTTATCAGTTACCGCAGTATCCCATATACGGTGAATTATCCAATTTGGTTTCTTATAGGTTTTTACGTGTGAGGCATTTTTTGCGGAAATATTATTAGTACAAGGGCAATTCCAAACTGACTTATTTTATTAGTTTATGTAATATTTAAAGAAAAATGCTTACTTGCATAACATTTTGTGTAAGGTTTCGGTGAACCCGGAGTAGTGTATATTAATTTAGTTAAAATATTTTGTTTTTCCTTCAGTATGTTATATATGACTTGGCTTATGAAACAAGGTTTGTACTTTAGACAGTGCATTTGCATAATGTTTTATAGAAATGATTATAATTATATTATAAATTGCGGACATTAGTGAAACCAAATTATCATGCAAATTACCTTGTCAAAATGATCCGTTTCAAACCTTATATGAACATAATTGATTGCTAGATTTAAATGTCAAAAAGTCATACATGTTTTTACTTTCACGTAAAATATACAATCAAAATACATATAAGTTTTAACTTAGTATAAAATATTAGTTTTATTATAATATGACAAAGCATCAGTATTTTTATTAGTTTTATTATAATATGACATAATGTTAGTATTTTGATTATTTATTCATACGTGTAACGTATTTGGATTGTAACCAGTTCTTAAATGAAAATGCTTTTAATGACATTTAACTGTGGCCATAATATTTATGGTGCCCTCATCATCGAGTCCGCATATTGACTACATAGGACATTGTTGTTCTATTTCTGTGTACATTCTATCGAAATATCCGGTAACAGTCAAATTTAATTACACACAGCTTGTATATTCTGGGGTTTTTGTGTATGTAAACGTTTGTGTTACCTATATGCGGGTGCCGTGTGCGGACAGTCTAAATTGAATATTGTCCGTAGGTTAATAATATAATACATGTTCGCGCGTGTTGGCCCGCACGCTGGTCACTCGATGTACGAACACGTGCCACAAACGTCCCACCTCACACACCCTGTATATTATAATGTATGACAGTGGTAATTGCATACGGGATGAACTAGATTTTCTGTACTAAACACGAAACTGTTGCTAATCAAATTAACTGAAAGTTTCAACGCAGAGTTATATAATTATAATTAAATTAATTTGGATCTAAACTGGACTGTGAATTTCGGATTATTTTATTGTAACAACTGTTGGTTAATTCGTTTATGATGTGATTGTATTTAGAATTGTGATTTCATGTGCGTTAAATGTAACATAAATTTTGATATGTGGTGGTTAGTAAATTAAATTCAAAACATAATAAACAAATATGTATAAACTAAATATTTATTTTTAATTGCATTATATATATAGAGGGTAACAAAATACAAGATTTGATAAATAGTATATCTAACAATTTTAAATTATTTTAATTTTAACGTCCAATTTAATATTTTATAATATTATATTTACTGATATAATTATTTGTATTCGTGAATTAAATATCTTCTAGTTCTATAAAATTATTTGTGTACATTTAATAAGTACATATATTGATATGATTAAGAAATCTAATCTTTCAATGAATATTATCTTATAATGTTACAACAAATGTCAACTTGTAGATTGCAAATAATAACTTATGCTCAAGTACATACAGTATTGCAACATTGATAATTACATTTTTACAGTACAGTAAACCAGATAGTATGTAATGTTACATTTTAATTGAATGTTTTATTATTCAGTATTCAGTGTACAATACTATAAAATAACCTCAATATTTTTATTGCTTTTGAGCAGGTATGTTTACAAACCACTCACAAAGCTGGAACCTGTAATTTTATGACACTTGTGAGAGTTTTACGGCATCGTAAAGATGCAATCTGGTTATGGGCACACTTACATCACATCGTAATCGTGAAAATCCTACTCACTTATTCTACGCACGCGCGTTCTTCCGGTCTGTAGATCAGAAGTTCGTAAACTTTTTTAATACCGCCACACTTAGGTACATATGGCATATTAAAGTAGTAGCTATTTCTTCTTTTCGAAAACAAACATGTTTTTCAATAAGTTTTATTTTAGTTATAAGTATTTTACCGCTAGTGGTTTAACTAAATAAAAAACATTATTTATTTTCATTTGGATTATTTTATAAATCCTTCTTGTAAATTTTTACCTTATTTTTGTTTAATTAGTATTTTATGGTTTCTGTGAAATATAAATACTGGAATTTTTGTATTATCTACTTAGTATGTTTAATTACATATTATATTTCATTTTTGTAACAAGTATTTTATAAAATATTTATTTAGGTAATATTAATATTCTGTATGTTTATTATATGTTGTCAGAATTACAAATCATATTTCTATCAACATTTAATAACTAGACGTAAAGTAAAAATATATAAATAGTCACTTTTAGTAGATTAGTAGTATTGATTATCCAATATATGAATAATTTAATTTAAACACCCATACAAGTATTATATAAATCTGTTGTAAACGAATGGTTTCTATCGTAAGGGATGAACGGAATGAAATAGTGTAGATTTTGGGACCTCTGTGTAAAAGTATAGGAACGTACGTCCTCTGTGTGCGTGACGTAGCTTAGTAGTAGTCAAGTGTCAGAATGGGTGGTGGTGGTGGTAGCCCCTGGGAGCGCTGGAGTGGGGAGTTAACTCTCTTGTGTTCGGCGAATGTTATTACTCTCTCGCGTTTAGACGATGTAAGACGTTATCGTTTCATTTAACGGGACGTTACTGTCAACTCGACGCGCCGCGTACAATGTCCCCGCGTTTTTAAACTAACTTCATCGCACTTTATTAACGAAAATGTGTAACATTACTCAATCGGTCAACGTTACGTAACGTTTAATCAATTTTACAAATAAATAAAAACAGTGTAATAATAAGTAACAATATAAACCGCGTACGTTTGAAACAAGTTAACATTGTGTGCTCAGTAAATAATGGTGTACAATTATCTATAAAACATTGTGATTATACTCGGAGTGTTGACATAACAGTCAGACATAAACATCAATGGATTTTATCTGAAGTGTATGGACATTATTGAAGCTGCTGATACAACGGTGACTTGGTACTGGATTACTGCCGGACTATTTGTGCAATAAACACTTGTATAGCAATATTGTGATATTTTCTCGTGACGAAGTGTCGTCTGTAACGCCCTCACAATGTTAGCCGTAAGGAACTGGTTGATGCCGGAGCGTAAAGCTCCGGACAATCCTAAGATGCGGATGCCGGAACAGCTGTTACGCTCGTTCCGGAGACGTTCGCTCCGGGTTAAACGGACGAAGTCGTTGGTTATTTCAGAGAAACGGAAATCGGGTGAGTTGTAGTTATGCGTTATTGTAGTGAAATTGTACAAATCCTGATATTTCGAAAACATTATGCATATAAATTTTAAATAGTAATCGTGGAGAAAGCGTGCGATGACAGCTTATCTCAATGTTTGACATTAATTATGCTATAATATGATTTCATTATTTAGATACAAATATGCGTGAAACTAATTTTAGTCTTGACAGGCTAACCTTGAATTAAACCATTATAAAGTAATTAAAATTCTATTAATTTTCTTTTCAAATGATCATTATTATTTTTACTTTTATTAAAAATTTGAAAAAAAAAACTGTTGATATGTAATTATCATTGTATAATGTTGCATTTTAATATAATTTGAAAAAATGTAGATTAACGCATATTATAATAATAAAAGTAAAGTGATTACGGTTAAACTGTAATTAATATTGTAATAATATTCCAGATATAGTAAGCAATTAATAGCAAAGTAATTTCTAATCTTTATCAGCTTATTGTTTATTTCTGTAATTGATATATAAATATTTTATGTATTTACGAATTAAGATTTATCTTTATCATTCAACGTTAATGATGTATATATATATATATATATATATATATATATAATTACTATTTATTACCCATATTATGTAAATATCTAATGATTTACCATATATCTATTAAATATTTTATATCGGTAGTTTCAAAGTATAACCATTACCAGTTATCTTGAGATATTACGTAAGTCAGTACAGTTTACATTGTTCTTATCGTTCTATTTATTTTCATATACCCGTCTGTATCCAATGTTTTGATAAGTAAAAGGTAAATGATAAACGTATTTGATTTAGAATTAATTGTTTACGGTTCAATATTTTTAATTCTGTGCGCGTTGTGTAATTTTCTGGTCTACTAAATACACTGTGATTGGATACTGAACGATTCGAAGCAACGTTAAGATTAAATGGTCGTTTTTATATTTGTGTGTACTGTGTAATTATATGTTCGTAAAGTATAATTATGTAAAATTTAAAACTATAAATGACAGTTTAGATTTAATTTATACTCAAGTCATAACTTTAATAAAATATGACACAGTATCATGACTAGCAAACCGAGTAATTTATTCATTACCGCTTTTATTGATGATCTTATAAAAGTCTAGTTTTCACTAACGTCTAGTCATTTTGTAACTTCCGTTTATGACGGAAATGATAAAAGAAGCATTCTTTTTTGTTCTTTTTTTGTGTAAGAAGCATCATTTTATTATACGTTAGTAATACATGTCCGTATTCACTGAAAGTTTAATGGCATAATGTACTTTAAATTGTGTTTAATGTTGTAGTTTTTTACTGGTGTCTCGTATATAACTTAATATACGTTACTTATAGTGTATACAATCTTGGAATTAAATTATATCTGATATGAATATTGGTAATAATTGTAAGATTTAGATCACTTTCAAAGTACATTACTATCTTTTCTACTATAGGACAAAGTGTAAAAAACTGACAATATTAATCTCGATATAAATTGATGTCAGTAGGAATTAAAAAGGTAGACTTTTTAACAATATTGTTATCTTTCGTTCTAATTAAACACTTGAATTAATCAGTGTCTCATATCAGAATCATAATAGTGAGATCCAAAAATAACATTTACTTTTAAACAGGTGTATACATTACTCTCAATATAATGAACAAAAAATTTTTTATGATCAATTAAAAGACCAATCAACATTTTTATTTTTAAAGCATATGGTGAGATCCGTTACAATTAATCATGCATGCTGGATTTTATGACTTCGGATCAAAAATAGGACTTCGCGTGACTATAGCTTCATTATACATTTTTAACTGGCATTGGTAACATTTTAATCTGTTTGAGCATATGCTCTCGTGGAATGGACGGGCAAGCCTGTTTAAATAATCTGTATGGAATTAATTTCAAAGTATAAAACTAATCCTTTACACAAATAAATTCGACATGTTTATTTCTATTACTACTTGATACTTATTAAGCAGAGTTATATTTCAATTAACGCCGTGGATATATTAATTGTTGTGATATATTTTAGCAAATTTTAGTATTTTTGTATACGCCCAATAAGTAACATTTCAACAAGCTGAATCATCTAATATTCTTGTTACTTTCGCAAAATTTTTATGCGTATTGTTAGTAAATAATGCAAATATGATAATTATAATGTGTTAACAAATATTTTAATGGGTTTAAATTTCTCTAAATGTACATTACAGATAAATGACTTTAGTAGACTATACCCTTATGGAGGTTAATATAATGTTTGCACAGGACATAATGCATATATTTTCCTTCGATGACATTCCGGAATGTCAGCAACATTTGTTTACACAGGTGATCAAATAGCTATGTATATGTACCTACATAATAGCCACAAATCTATTGTTGTACCACATATGAGATTAAATTATTTATTGGAACTAATACAGAATAGTTTAATGTGTAAAAATACATTTTTCTTAAAAAGAATAAAACCCTTTCTTATGAGATATGATGATTTAAAAATTTATTTAAATAATTGCCAGATATGACTCGCTTCACCGCAGTCAATTTAAGTTTACTTTTCAACCAGGCTTATCTTAATTATGTGTTTGAAATTAAATAGAGTTGCACACAATATTTATGATCATTACAAAAAGGGGAGGCGAGATCATGTTCCATTCAACATTTAACGCACGTATTTATATATCTCGTTATATCAGTCTGTATTACCCTATCACACATAGGTATATATTGTGTGTGTTGTGGTTTATATAATGCTACACCCCGCAGTGTCACCCCCTGACGAGCGCAATCATAATCATCTCTAATAGCAGCAATGACATTGAACACTGCACTAATAGTCAACAAAGTACGATTTATTACCACATATGATTTGGTGGAATCTTTCACTGATAATCCGGTTCAAAATCAATGTTTATTTTCACGTCCCGCCGCGGTTAAAAAAGCCTGTTAGTTTAGGGACTTTTACTTTCACGCTGTCATCTGTCCGTTCGGCCCGTGCTGGTATTTTTTGGATTACCTTCCTTTGTATCTTGTTTACTTGCGCCGGTAAGAAAGCTCCCGGGGCCCTCGACAGCTGTGCAACTCGGTGAATGGACACGCGGTGTCAACTTATGCGGGACAGTGAACGATTGCACATGTTGATAACGTGGATGGTTCATGTTTGTCAAATTTTGATTTGTCTTGTCTTTGTAGAGAGAAAATAGGAAAATTGTTTGTATATAACTTGCAAGGAAAAGTGTGTTATTTTAAAATTCTAACCCAAAATGAATTTCTTTTATTATTAATATTTGTATTTTCGTTAATAATGATTCAACAAATTACTATGCAATTTTATAATCAATTTTAAATTTGTAAAATATCGAAGATATGTATGTATGTATATTTTTTATATATTCGACGTATAGATATTTATTTCTAAAAGAGAAGTAAATGGAATAATATGCATTTATAGTTGTTAACCTCTGTTTACCGTACGTGGTTTTGATAACTGCATGGGCCGTGTAGTGAAGGGTTAACATCTACAACCTTATCGGTTTGAACCACAATGCATTTGTATGGTGAGTAACGCCTCTGTCCAGGTGTATGGTGTCGGTGGACTATCAGCTGGAGGTGTGTTTGTACTCTTTTTTTTCTAGTGTACAAAGGTTTCGTCCACTCCCACTACTCGTGTTACGCCCGGCTTCTCATGGTGACGCGATTGCCTCTATTATTACTAATATAATTGTACTGGCAATTGTCGTCCACTAACAATAGACAGCTAATTTTGTTTTCAAACTACCGCATATGTATTAATAGAACTGTTTATTCAATAAAACCGTGTTTATGGGAAAAACATAATTAAAAGAATATTATTCATAGTAATCGTATGTTGAAATCTTTTGGGTTCACTTACCGTCTTGCGTATTAAATTTCTTTTTAATTACATAATTTGAAGAATACCACAGAATATACAATAGAAGTATTCTAAAAATGTAAATAATTATAACGAGTTGTAAAATTACTTTGAATATGAAACAAAAATGTTTTTTGCTTTCAAAAATATATTATTACGTATGCATAATACATACATTGTTATGTATGCATATAATAATAATATGTAGTGTGTTTGAATGAAATATGAATGAACATTTATAAAAAAAAATTATTTCTTCTTATTTCATTATTAAAAATACACGTTCCTACTATTTATTTGTTTAGCTTTAATATACAAATTCGTAACAATAGCTATTATTTCACATTTTATAATCAAGAAATTTCTTAATTACTGTACAAATACGGTTCACATTTTTCATTTGATATTTGTACTGAACGTGTTTCTTGAATTATCGTACAATTCTTGCAGTAGAACTCTCCATGGTACTTTATCACCAAATCCGTGACAGATTTATCCTCGCTTATCGATACTTCATCACGAAACAGTGACTCATTCCTCCATGGTGTTCGTGGTCTCCTGTGACATTAGCGATTCCCCCTCGAGAACCTAATCAGAAAAGCTTTGTTCTTCCTAGTTTGTCCTAATTTGATTTGTTCCAAGCTTTCGATGTCACAGTTGTTCGATTTCACCCCGTGGGCCGACGGAAATAGGAAGCAAAGGTCTATTCTGGTACGGCCGGTAAATTAGATTACCTGTCGAGCTAATAACTTATGCGATGCAACGGTCACTTCGAGCGAATTCAATAAAAGCTTCAAGTGTCTGCGATGGGAACGGGCGTAGTTGCTTCCTGCATTTAGGAAATGCTTTCCTAAACGTCTGTTTAATGTAATTGAATTGGTTTCCCGGAGCAAAAGTAAAAGGACGATAACAATTTCAGACGAGCGGTTACTCGAATCCTACCTGTAGCTAATTGCTCCATCAAATGTTGGAAATGACTCGTTAAAGAAAATATAAAGAAAATTAACTGTTCTAGAATGGCCAGTACTCTGATAATTCACAATTCTCTTAAATTATCGATACTTAAACTGTAGTTAGTTTTGATTGTAAATAAATATTGTGTTATCTATACACAAAAATGGGGATAATATTTTGTCTAGAGATTATGCTTATCATATGTAAAGCATATTTATGTTTCGCATGTCATGTGAACACAATTAACATACTTTAAGTTTACAAACTATGACATAATATCGTAACTCAAATAAACAAACAACTACAGGGAAATATATAATGAGAATACTATTAAATATTAAACAACAGTATATCATAATATATAGAAAGTATCAGTATTCATATTTGTATTGTCTAAAAGTTAAATTTATAATAATTTGGATTTCCTAGTTACACAATTCTTTCAATGAATTTTATATTCACATCATTTAATATTTAACACATTCGTGTGTAAACAAAGAACGATTACATCACTGATATTTTCATACTTAAGTTCACGACCTTAAGTACAAACACAACTTCCGTCGTACGGAAGTCACGTCACGTCAAAGTGGTTTCCGCTTCGATCGGTAAGTTTGGTCACGCACCTGTCAATGTATCGGCATTTATCAACGAGTAAGGGTACGTCGTGTTCACTTATCTTTCACACATTTCTCAACAATTCCCAGCCACTCGAAATTCGAAATAAGATTATAGTTTTTCTTTACAACGGAAAAAGCACACAGCGGAAGTGCTTTTACCCGATTTCTGGTTAATAACCCACATATATATGTAACGGTTACGCGTCATTTATACGCGTATATACCAGCCATTAATAATTTAAGTGATATTTAATACGTTTCCGGTAATTAAGGGTAGTGTCATGTTGTCATTATTAATTGTGTACAGTATATTAAGCCATATCTGTAAGTTACACCGTCAACCCCCTACTGGCCTGTGAAAGGTACACCTACCTATAAGTAGCAGAAGTAACCTCACCCCCCGCCCCCCACATCACCATTATATAACTGTAATTAATTGTTCCTTTAGGGGGTTTCACTTTCTATATTTATCGACGGACATAAATATTGGTCCGGTGTTATATTGTTTACCGGAAATTGAGTTTTTCTACCCCTTCCCTCGCTTAAGCCATCACCGTTATTTATATGGGCACTTATGTGTGGTGTTTGGAAATATAGAAATGATGTTGTTTTTATATAGGGTGATAATTCAATTATAATTCTCAGTTGCGATAAATGTAGTTTTTATAGACCATTCTCGTATGTGTTAAGTAAATTGCCATATGTATTCGCACGCATGACAGATTATAGTGTGAAATACTTATACATTCTGTGATAGAAAAATGTAAGAATGTAATATTTTCATTTAAACTGAGCAGTATGCATATCTATACGTACAATGCCATCCTGTGACATATTTAGTAGATACTCCAGAAGACATGAAATGACAGGAACGAATCTTCAATGAAATTTATGTGACAGATTTTTAACATATCGCCATACTTGGAAAACATCGAATGTCCAGTACCTGAATGGAGTATGGACATCACTGCAATTAGTTCTACTTATGTCTGTGATTGTTACCATTTTCCATACGTCCATGTTATTTAGAGCAAAAATTCCATTTCGAGTACACACGTTCAGACCTGAACGAACTGTGACGTTTCTTTTCATTTCCGATATCGCGGGTCTTTTGAGTCGCGTGCGCTTTTTGTTATACTTCGGATCCGAAGCAGCTGAGGAAGGACAAGTGAAGCGACCGACAACGTTCAATTGTGTTCCAACGGTGCATAGCTCCCAATCTGACATCTTGGTATATGTGTAGGATGTGTATAGTATTTTAAAAGAAACATCTGCTCTATATTCCAGCACGGTTTTACCTAAAGCTACCGAACAATACAGAATGCGAAGCGCATTATGCAAAAGTAACTAGGTAGGTGGTTTTGTACAGGGATCATCCGGCTGGTTTGGTTAATAATTTTCACTCTTTTATTGCCACCCCCTGTGTGTATCAGTTGCATATTTTATACACTTAGGGAATTACGTTTTCAGTATTTGTCATAATGGTTATAGTAAGATGAAACTAACATACAAGCGGTTGTAACTCCCACGCTTCTATCACAAGGGAAATACGTGCTTACAACTTTATCAACATCTACAAAACAAATAAATATTCTGTAAATAGATTGGGCTGGAATATTTTACATACATTGGATGTGTTGATTTTTATTTACAAATAGGTTCACATTTTAATAATGTATCCTAAGTCTTCAATTAAAGTGATGATTAATATTAATACTTTTAGTAATTTTTTTTAGCCTCTGCAAATAAAAATTCACCAGCATGAACGTTTATAAATTTCACGTGAAATCCTTTTTTACAAAAAAAGAAATTTATTTATACACTTTAACATGTCTAGACCTATCCCAGACATGTATGTACAAACGGACCGTAACCCAGACGCCAATATGTTTTTACAACATATATAAATCCCATGAAATACCTACTGCTATCAACGTATCCAATCCAAGAGCAAAAAAAAAACAAATTAAACAAAACGAACGCATCGAAACCTTGCTGAAGTGTGTAAAACAGCATTTTAATTTATTCCAGTCGCACATCGACTTATCTTCGATCGTCATCGTCGTCGTCGACGACGTTGTTGTTGGTAGGAGAGTGTACGTACTTGAACTTACAAGCACTCTCAACTTTTACTCCACGAATTCTCTCCATTCACATCATAAAGATAAAGCCAAGTATAGCTATATAGCATTCGTCTATTCGTATTGCATCTTATCATGATGGCATATCTTTGCCACACTTGTAACATGAGCACTGCTGCTGTGCCATTGTGTTAAACACCTTGTTCCTTACGGATATCAACTCCATAGACCATGTCGGCATCTGTGTTAATGCCATCACTATCATGTTACCTGCTTACAACTTCAGAACTGTGATGCTGCATGCGGTGCGAGAGAAATCTTCACTTTCTTCACGGACAGATCTCCAATGATGACAAGCCGGAGAAAATAATGGAAAATCATGTTGATGGAAAGTTACAAATGTTTTTCTTCTGGCAGCAAAAATATACGTTAGAAATATGTTTTACCTTTGAAGGACGCATATTATATTCTAACTAGAAAGGAGACATATACATAAGTATCTATAGTTGTATCTGGTAGGATTTTTTATACTGCCATTAATTACTTTTATACTACTGTGTAGGTTTCGACTGTGATTGTGTACTTTCTGTTGAATTTTATAGCAGTAATAAATTGTAATTGCATTGATTTAAGCAATTAAATACTGTTCTATAAAAAGTAGTAAATATTTTTCTCCTATACATTTTGGTTTGATTTAAATATAATCTCCAATCGGACGCACTTTGGTATACTAAAATCTAAATTTGAATCCAATAGTAGAAATGTAAAACACGTCCTGCTGTTTACCATATTTCTCACCCACTCGAAACGATTACTCTCGTATTTAGCATTAAATTCACATACATAATAAAAATATGTTTTCAAAATGCACTTAGGATATATGGAATCCCCGTTCGCGATACTTTACCAAAGCACTCACTCCTGTAATATAAATCAGATCTGCTGGCTGGCACGTAGGCAAATGTATATTTTGGATACCGCCAGGCGTATGAATTATTCACAGGACGTTCAAGAAGTGACTCCTTTTGGAAAGGGCGGAGCGCGCGATATAGAGATAAACAATCATCTCGTAGCATTGGAAACACGTACTCACCTGCGAGACCTGCGTCATTGCTACGGATAACTCTATAGCAGCTACAGAAGGAAACGTGCAGTTCGTAATTCTTAACTACCGTTAACGATAACTACAACGCTACGTGATACGTTTAATTTGCATTTCGTGAGGCTATTTTAACGAGGCGTTAAAGGTAAAAAGTTTGGTAATAATAGCGTATGGACCGGTGGTAGATAACTGTTTTGCTGGATTAGATTTCTATCTGTATGTTTATTTATAATTCACTGAAGTTCTATCAGTTTCCTGATGTAGATAGGTACTACTTAACTCTACAGAAGAATCGTATCTAATTCACTATTATACACGTACTACGTTAAGTCATATAGTTAAATAAATTCTAATACCTTATTTTCCTTTAATTCTACTTTCTAACTTATCCGCTAGGCAAATATTTCTTTCAATTATCTTCATTGTCAAAATTAAATAAAATGAGTGTGAAAAATTCTAAATTTGTTATACCAATTTACATTCCGTTTCAAATGTCATAATTACAGTCAAACAAGACAGCCGTAATTAAAAATAATTATAGACATTTTAACTGTAGGCTAATTTGAAGGAAAAGTTCACAATTCTTAATTATCAGTGAATGAAGAAACATTTGTATATGTAATTATTTTCTTCACCGTGTCAGAATCTAGTTAATAGCATTGTGATACAGTGCCATCTTTCTTGTCATTTTATTACCTAAGAACAGACACACAAATATACATAAAAACATTACGACTTCCTTTATCTTATCCATCTTCAGACAGAGGCAAGTAAAAACCTGACTATTGTATTCAAATAAGACAGACATAATATTTGTTATGATGTGTCGGTTAGCTAGATTATGTAACTATCTGGTGGCTAGTAAATAAAACAAACAAAAAAACTAAACAAATGGCACCTTGCACTGTGTCATCGGAGCATATCCTTATGTTTGTAATTCGCGTGGGAGTATCTGTCGAGCGTGAAAAACGACCTCGTTGCACTTTCATGCTTGTGTACACATTATGTAAGTCCGTTACGGCATTTACATCGTTTCCTTCACATAAACGAAGCGCCTGCTTCTTTGTCGTTATCTAATCGCTTACATTTTATTGTACTTTCAGTTCATTCCAATATTTACTTTTTAAATACGGTTAAAAGAACAATTTAAGATCTGACCCCATTTTTATAACTTTCAATTATACAAACATAAATTGGACTGTTTATTTTGTGATTGTGATAATTTTCAATGTTTGTTGGATCTTTTAGAAAAGAATTGTATAATCCCTGTCATACACATACAGATAAAAAATATTTTGTTAGTGTTAATCCACTGTATATACATTTTCAATAGTTTATATGTATTGCAGTCACACTTTATTTATTACTTGAAATATAAATTATTGAAGTTGATTTTACTGATATTTATTACTATAGATATCGAATTGAATTAGTTTACCTATTTAATAATATTGAACTAATAGTATTCAAGTGCCGTGTAATTCTGTAATCAATCCATTACTGAAACTGAACTTATAATTAAACTTCCTGTTTTCACGCGACAGTTCCGAGATCTCAGGTTTCACGTGATTATTGCGTATAAACTACGTCCTTTCTTCCATACGACATGGTATGCTTCTTACTATCAACCACTTTGGAGTTTATACTCATTTCCCGGTCCGTTGGCCAAAAGCGCCGATGTATAAGTAATTCGATTTAAGTACACTCACCGTCAAAATATTGTACTGTATGTGTATTTTATAGATACTTCGTATTCTGTTTTCATATCAGCACAAGATACTTTAAAAAGTTTATAACAATATCAAATTCGAAACTAGACGAAGTAAAAATTCTATATATGAGGAGTATTCCGAAATTGTATTGCTTTTATTGAAATTTCATCATATCTACTAACTTGTTATCGGTACAGTTCATTTCATGACATGACATTTCCTAAGTTCATTGCCAGAATGCAAAGATGTTTTATTCCCTTTTTAAAATTGCAAGTGAAATATTTGTAAGGTTATATTTCAATATAAAACTTAATTCATATTAATTAAAATTTAAACATTTATAACGATGACCCTCACAGCAAGCGGTTTCTCAAGCGGATTACAGGCTTAAGAGTATTAGGCCGTATTTACAATTTTTCAATTTTCTATATTGAAACACACTATATAAAACATGTAGAATCTTTCTCGAAGAATTTTTGCTAATCACTATTAATACTTACAAACGTGTATTGACTGATCGTCTGAATCCCATACTTGAGCAGCTGCATTCTGCAAATTTGACTATTGAATAGAAAGGATTGCTTTGCTCGTAAGTTTTATTCCGGGCATTTCTGCTTGATCGAACAATTCTTACGGCTCACGTAATTTTATTTCCGCATGTTTGATCTGACGGTGATTCGTGTGCTTGCGCGCTGATATTGTGTCGCACTGGGATTTTTTCTCGTGTTTGCCTTATCAAATTGAACTCTGAAAACACGCTTTGAACTCTTTCAAGTGTACTTGAATCCGTGCATTTTTTAAAATTAAATGGATAATATTGATTTGAACACATCTGAAGTTTTTCTTTTATGGAATCTGAGTGCACATATACCTGTGCATTTTATTAATATTATACACACATAGATAATTATTATTACTTATTTCATATTACAGACTAAATGTGCTTAGCTGAAGAAACTTTTTCTAATATTACGGATCTACATATTACATTTCACAAGAATATATTTGAATTAATTAAATTAACATATTTATAAGCTTCTACTGCATATACCATATAAATACAATAATGTATGAATAATCCGGACAGAAAGTTGCTAGACCCCGTTCGGATTAACAAAACTTTCGTATTATAGAATCATAGTGCATAGTATCTATAATCCGAACGTGTTCGGTGAGGTGTTCGGTTTATAGATACCTAATTAAACGATAAAAATGTTTCTGTAATATTACACAATAAATTTATACGCAATAACAATAAAAACCATTTATTCCAAATAACGAACAAAAAACATTTCAAATATAAAATGCGGAGTAAAGACAGACTTCTGACAAATAAATGAAATTACAAACAATGGAGTAAACGTTCGGGTATTTAATTATTAAAAAAAATAATTGTGTCGGATTACAGAATGCAGGAGTTCGGATTATGGATACCTCTTTACATTATTGGGGTGTTCGGATTATCCATACATTACTGTATATGAATATAAATATAGCTCTATGCATATAGTGATAATTTAATTCCTTACATGGACAACTTGGAAAATTTGTTTATATAAAATACCAACTAATAAAGAATTATATGTAGTAGCAGAATCTTACTGTTGTCTTATACAACAGAAAATAATTAATGCCAGTTTAGTGTAACTTTTATTTAATTATTTACAGATTCGTTCGTAAACAGTCAGGAATGGACGTTATCACGCGGAGTTCCCGATTTGCGGTTAGGTATTGTCGGTTCGCTGTCATCCGGGAAATCCGCTCTCGTACACCGGTATTTGACCGGCTCCTACATGCAGGAAGAGTCGCCGGAAGGTGGTCGCTTCAAGAAGGAAATTCTCGTAGACAACCAGAGTTACCTGTTGCTCATACGTGATGAAGGAGGTCCACCCGAATTACAGGTAAACCATACCACTAATACCATTAATTCATTACAAATCACTTTCAATGAATACACAAATCACTATTGCCAAACAAACTTCTATAATTTAAAAATAAATTCTCTAGTGATACATGACCATGTCCGTTATTTTAATGAAGTGACATATTTTATATTTATATACGTTTCAAATTTATATATTTCTAGTACATACATATATTAGCAGCATATTTGATTGCCAGTTTTAATACAACAAAGAAAACAATAAAACTCACACTATTCGTGCATGATGGAATATAATTCAACTTGCTACTTTTGGTACGAATCTTATGTCGAATTCAGCTTCTGCAGCAGCATAAACTCGATTATTGTGTATATCTTGAATTTTCAGTAAATGTTTGCCCGACATATAGAAATACTGAGATCCGTCTATATCCATATATACATCGTCGAATTTATAGAAACCCTAGAATATGTGATAGTACATTTCTTGTGTTCATGTACCCATAAATACTATAATTTAGTAGTTTACCTTTGGTATGGGGCAATTGTATGTTTTAGGATTGTGGGTTGCATGTACAATTCGTCGCCATGCTTCAGGCACGAAACGTTCAATCATCTCACAAGCATAATTTTGTGTGCCACCCATACCATGAAATTTCCATCCTCCGTCACCCCATGTATATATTCTGTACCTGAACTGAAATTAGAAATATGTACTTAATTCCTTACATAGTAATGTTACATTGTTAACGGATGTTCTTGTATACTATACTTTTATCTCTTTAGAAATGTAAAGTATTGTCCACTAAATGCAACATTAGTCCTTGTGATATTTACATTCATGAATTACATTGTACATACTAGATGCGTTTGATCCCAGGGTCCAGGTAATGTGACGTTTCCACTGAGTGACATAGTGGTCTTATTAAATCTTCTACTATTTAGATGTAAATTGAGTATATTGTCTTCAGGAAGTGCTCTAACATATTTAACATCTACCGCCATTTCTTCCCCTTTTTTCTAAAACGGTACAAAATATTCATTAGAAAATATTTATTTTTCTAACATTTAATACTTACCAGAAATCTACATTCAGCTACACCCCAGATAGTTATTGTAAACATAACACAAAAGTGCAAAAACATTGCAGCAATACATTTCATTTCTAACTGCCAACTTGCGCACTTGACTTGTTTAATGATATATCAGCAATACTTGTGTTCCAATGTATATATGTAGTAAATAATCATACAGCATTTGTGTAGCACAATTAAAACCAACACTGCTTAGCATAATAGTAGCACGTAATTATATGACTTTTCAATACAATATTTAGCGAAATTATTTTTATTTTATACACATCATCCTGTCAGTACTATTGAAATTTTGGCACAGATAGTTTTATCGCAAAATATAGTCACACCGATTAAAATGTATTTATTGAACTGCCCATTGTGTTATACACATATCACAATTATCTCCAGGTGTGTTCAAAAACAGAATATAATTGAAGTTGTATGTAAGCTATCAGTAAAAAGTGTGCTCTGCCTGCAGACCTGAAGGCCGTTAGTTATTGTTTCAGTCATAATTTTTTAGAAAATTTGGAAAGTAAGGATCGCATGTCTATTGTAGCGATATAGATTTTCAATATGACATTTTTATCTTTCAACTATTTCTATTTTATAATCATCATCCTGCCAGTTCTATTGAAATTTCGGCACAAATAGTTTTATCGCCAAAATAGTGGCACCGATTAAAATGTATTTATTGAAAGAATAATATTTTATGTCGTACTTGTAATTATCGCATGGAGAAAAGTATTCAAGAGTATTCAAGAACTGAATGTAATTGATGTGAGTTATCAGCATGTACTGACCATTAAATTTCAACACTAGTTCTTTATCTATTGTTGGAAGTGTTACTAATAATAATTTATGATTTTGAGTTTAATGCAATATGTTGAAGATAAATTCATAAATTCAGGTGACGCAGAGTTAAATTGTTTTCGTTGTGCGCGTTGCTGTTCCAGATTGGCGAATAGTTTGTAGATTATATTGTCGCGCTTTTGTGTCGTGGAATGTAGAACACACGGGGTACCGGGATGACCCAGTTAAGCAGGTGGGTCTGGATACACACACACACACACTCGCACATACCTGCATACGTACACAGAAGTATACATACATACAGATGCTCTGTACTATTTCGTTCCTAGCTAAGCAAGCTCCCGTCCGGACCACTAACATTGCTACTCCCACCCATAACCCTATAAATTCTGTCACGTTTCACGGAATACGTGCCGTGAAAATTTAAAAATAATTCCACCAAATACTGTCTTCTTTCCGATAACCAATAAATTATACTATATCCCTGCTTACGTCTGAAATCTTTCAGCATAATTCACACGGCGTCCAAATTGCAAGTCTTTTATGTATAAACCAAGCACTATCTTCCACTTCAGTTCGAAATACAGTCACATACTATATACTCGGATATATGCAGTAATTATTAGAAAAAAATACTAGCAATTAAAATAGTTTTTACTTCTTGATATTCTAAATGTTTTTGTTAATACATAGTTTATTTACAATGGAAGAATCAAAATAAGTAATAAATTATGTATTATAATAATACGACACTATGTAATTAGGTAATTTGCCTGTTTAGTTCAGCAAATAAATAATTATTGATACCAAAGATCTTCATTTGTGGAATTATTCCATGCGCCTTATCATCAATAAATACTCCATATTGATTTATTGACCATATAATGTCTCAAGAAGGTATTTCAGGTTTATTATTGGA
Source organism: Calosoma granatense (assembly GCA_022063505.1). NCBI lineage: Eukaryota > Metazoa > Arthropoda > Insecta > Coleoptera > Carabidae > Calosoma > Calosoma granatense. Next base: position 937,150 of record JAGJTL010000155.1, read on the forward strand.
ATTATTGGCGTGCCCGAAGTGTATTGGCGAATTTCAGGAATGTTTATAGTTATATAATGTGACACATAACATGCCACTGAAAGATAGCTAAATGAAATCGAATCAAATAGAAACGGATAAACATGTTATAATAAATTACATTTGCATCATTCTTTTAGGTTATTTATATCAGTTATCAAATAAGTCTGTATAGGTATATAAAAGAACGAAAATTAAATATTTCTTGATTAGCAAATTTTGTAGAAAGTTCAGGGTAAATTTAATAAACGTGTCCAGGAAAATGTGTAAAAATGAAGTTTGCATAAATTTTCCACAATTTATATTTGTCCCATTCACTTGTCACATTTAGATGGTAAATATATGCATATTACCGACGACAATTCTCGATTTACTCTGAGTACATCTAAAGAAGGTAATGACCCTCGGCCGTAACAGAGGGTTAACTGACCGAAAGGGAGTTTGTGGTTAAGGTGATGGCGCCACCGGCGTCTAGACGCATTGGCGTCGCATCCAGCACGCACGCAATTTGTCACACGCACTTCACTGCGTTGCTTATATCAGGTATTCATTTACCGGAATTATACGAGGGAAAGTTGTCCATTTTCCATTCAGTTATTTTGTTTTGTCTTCTATTGTTCGGTATTTAATAGATGTATGTACAAGTATACACTATGCAGTACCTAGTATCAGTACTAAGTACACACGTACCTCGGGACACGGTGTATATGGAATTATAGTTGCGACTATGCGTAAATTAATATTATGGCGCTTCGCACGTAATCAGATTATGTTGCCGATGTTGAACAGGTGTAAACAACTCAATTAAGCATTAATATGTTTAACGGGATTATCATTAACGTGTATGTGACCTAAATGGTTATACATGCGTATGTGTTGAAATTTAGATGATTTGAAATGTGACAAATATGAATATCACGCATGAAATACATACACAAGCTGTATATTATTAAATATTATGTTATTTATTTTTTTATTTCAATAAAAAGCGAAAAGCAAACTAGAATATTGCCCGCACGGATTTATGGATTAAATTAATATATTTTTTGCCTTCTAAATTACTAGTTTTATTAATGTACGGACGGATGTAGTTATAAGTGCTTATTTCCTCCGTGTTATGAAGGAATTAAATTATTTACATTCCTTACGTCCCCCGGCCGGATGTGCGAATTTTTTTTATATGAAGAATGCCTTTAACCATGTTAAATAAGTAGAGAATTCTGTGAAGAATCTGCTGCTCTCATAGTTTGAATATTAGTTCGTGCATGTGTGTAGATGAGCAAGTACATGTAAATTACTTTATGCTTTAATAAATATTGTACACTTCAGACGTTGTAATATTTACGTTGCATGCTAGAGAATCTTCTAATTAAATTTAATCCTTAACAATTTGGCAAGACTTGCACACCTGTGAACCTAGCACGAATCACTGGTATACATAAAACAAATTTGCGTTAATTATATCACTTTACTAAAAGCTAATATTAATGCAAAAGTATTGTTACTAATTCCCAACACAATGCTTTACTCTACTAATTGCACATTCGTCAAAGCAGGGATTACGTGTGTCAGACATGTATGAAACCATAAATAAATTATAAATTCTAGTAAATCAAATCACATTCTAATGGGGTTATAAATTCACATATATGCATCGAACAGTGTTGCTAGATGCTTGCATGCGGCAAACTAATATGCACATATATTGTACAGCAAGCATTCGCATACATCTTTGCTGTTTAACTGATCTGAATTTTTTAAAACATTTACCGCAACCGGCTAGTAACTTGTGGTAAACGGTAAACCGCTTAGACATTCACGTTCACCTGTATACGTACGTACATGCTCACAGTATACAGTTGTTGCGTATTAAAATATTTAGTGCCTGCATGTTTCTTTAATGCACTTGTCTGGATGCATACATCGTATCCAGCACTATTCGACCCTCAACCCCCATCGTGCATCGAGTGCAATCGCTGGCGGTTGTGGTGGTGCTGGTGCACCGGGACGCGAAGGGTTGTATCGATTTGGTGCGGACGTTGGGCGCCGTCGCTCCCGAGTTCAACAACGAGTACCCCGAACATCTCGCGAACATAGTTCAGTACACTGCTTGTAGCCGAGCTGTCTGTCGTCCTAACGTGCTTCTCTGCTTTGTCCTAACTTGTCGCAAGAAAGCGGCTACGTTGTATTGTTGATATTTTAGTGCGAAATCATTTTCTAGTGTAGACAGTGTAAGTAAATTATTATAACTATTCTATATATTTTTAAATTTCATATATACGGTAGTTATTAATAAAATTAGTTTGTAAAGTTTTTAACTATATTGAAAAAAATTTCTTGAGCTTGAAAACTATAAATTAAATTAATATTATTTTCTATTATTTAAAATCATTACTTATGAATGAAATTTTGAGTGTTTTGTCAATAATGCATGTATATCATTTGCCAATATTGTTTGTTAATTATTAACTATTCAATTTTATTATTTACATGAATATATACCTAATATTTACATATCGAAAGTAAATAAACTACACATTTCACTATTTATATTTTAGTAAATTTATTACTCTTTTGAAGCCATTATTGCGCAACTAAAAGTACACACTTATTTTATTTCTCTGAATGATTGAAAACTTATTTTTTTCAATTTCAAATTAATTATATTCCGTGTTTTCCCAAAGCACAAAATAAACAAACAGCATATTGGAGTAGCAGAGTGATAAATGGTTTGTTCAGTTTTTCCGAAAATACAAAATGATATTTTGTAAACAGTTTTTCGTTCTGGTTTCCGTTACATTTTCCTGTGTTTTTATTTACATCGTTCGCAAAACACTGTAGTAAAAATTCATACTGTTGAAAACAGTAAACTTTGTGTAGCAAGTTTTTATGTGACCGAAACAAAGTTGTCCCATGTAGTTTTACTGTTAAACTTTTTTATATGTTTGTGTGTGTAAACAGCGGTTCATAAATTACTTGCAAAAAGCGAGATGAATAGAAAGGGCAGAACAGAGATTGAGTCACCAGCACCCTACTATTTAGACACAGGGGTGTATGATCAACGCAGGCACGTACTTAGCCCATTGCGGCTAATATTCAAATATAGTCCTACTATATTTTTTCTTATGATTCTTCTGTGAGTCGTTGTTTAACACTTTGACTGCCGTGCCGATTTTCCTGAAGGGAAGACCCACTATGATGTGTATCCAAATGTATACACACGGCAGTCGAAATGTTAAATTATTTTTGGAAGATGTGTACAATGTACATACATGCCTGATTATTGTAGGCCTGTTAATATGCATAGATCATATAATATTTCTTAATAATAAAAAGATATCAAATAATATTCTCTTCTAACAGAATACTCGTACTATTTTTTTAATCATTTTATTTTGTGTCTAGAACGAATATATGAGTAATAAGATAATATGATTACAGCTTAAAAGTTCAACAGTTGCGGATTAAAACTTAGCCCGTATCTGGATTTTATGTAATAGTATTGTGCGGTTAAATGTCTTGTGTTATCTCCAAGTTGATGTTGTTTGTCTTCTACTACAGTAACAACCCGCGAACTTGTCGATGTAACGACATGGGTTTATCTACAAAGGGCGACCGCCCTTAAACTAACTTCTTCCACAAAGCAGAAGACAAAGCTAATGTTCCCATTCATCTTCAAGCCACTGATTGAGCTACATTTCTCGAGAATCTAATCAGAAGACATTTTATTCCATTTGTATTTTTATAAAAAAAAGATTTCTTTTTCAAAATATAATTACTAGCCTTCTTGTCCATTACAATATAAGATAATTGCAAAATACGTTCCGTGTTATTTTTCTATATTTATACTTACAATTAGAGAATTATACAATACTTGTGTTTCAACCTACGTAGTCAGTATACATATTTTAAGTTATATATGTTAATATATATAATCGGATTTGAATATTTTTTCCCTTTTATTTAGTATGATTTCCGTATATTTTACGGTATTTTGTATTCCACAAAAATTATGTTAAATCGTTGTTTCATATTTTTTCTGAATAAATAAATAATTCATAAGTGGAATTTTGATTCAGAAAGTTTACAAGATACAAATTGTTATACTCGTATAAATGATACACGTTTTTAAACTTTGGCAAACAAAAAACAACATTATATACATATGAAAACATGAAACTAAGTAGATTGGTATTTGCTGCTTAAGTACATTATTAATTATGTACAGATAGGTTTACTTGCTCAATATTGATCGTATCAATTAACACATGTTGCACTAATCATGTTCTAACCTGGGAAATTATTTTCACATCAATCATGTTGGCTCGAGTTCTATGAAGCACGCAATTCATCTATGCTTGATGTACGCTAATCACTGAAACTGCCAATATCCGATTTGCGGCATTCATTTCATCGCTAACTAGATTATTAGGTATAAATTTATTTCCTGAAATTTACTTAATTACTGTTTTAATCAAATAACCAGATTCCTGTCAACATTCATAACTAAATTAATAAACCAGAAATAAATTCCTTTGTTTGTTAGTGTCTGATATGCGTATGCAATCTGTAATACTAAATTGATTTAATTGAATATATTGCAAGCACCTTATGGTTGTTCGATGAGACTAAATTGAGTTTAAATGAAATTTATTTTAATGGACCAATATTGCAAGTGGGTTAAACTAATGTTTATGCCGAACTGTTTAATATATTGGCATGTTATGTATACATCGATAGATCTAATGAATATAGTAAATACATGCAGTCAATTAGTCGTGACCTGGATTGTACTAAATGATATGTATAAAATTATACAATTAGTAGCTAGTTCTACAAACTTGTTTAATTTGACAAAACTAGCAGAACAGATGTTGAAATCTTAACATGCCTAGTAGCAACGAAATACTACATATTCAAAATAAGAGTATGACCAAGAGAGAACGTGCAAAAACAAGAATGTTTGTTTATGTAACTTGTTACTAGATGGATCTTCTCACCATATTATATTTAGAATTTATAGTGTTAGCTGATAGACATTTAAGTGGGAGCTAGCTCTTCTCTTGGCATTTTGTTTGTTTTTACTTGTCAATCAACGTGTAGTACACAGCGCAGATTATTTTGTACTGCAGATGATGACAGAAATTCAACAAATTTACAGAATTTAAAACAGAAGTTTCGAACTTGAATATTAGACTTTCTTCAAATAATAACAGTTTGTTTATAATGTAAATTACATTATGTAATATTCCTGCATTACAGGACAAATATAATGTATAAACAATATTATAACACAATTATTAAATATTGAAAAACATTCCTTTGTTTGTTTGATATTTAATAAACATAATGTAATATTGAAATGTATAGTATTTAATAATATTCTTGTTTCAAATAGTTTGTTCAATTACAAAAAAAATCAGCATTGCTTGTGGGAATTTGCCTCATGTTTGTGTTATTTTTAGTCCGAGTAAATAAACATTTTTGAAAGAATCTAGTGACTATGGGCGCTAATGGTATCGTGGGGAATCTATTGTACGAGTGTTTGTAGTTGGTGGAAGTGGCGTGACCATTAGCAGTGCTATTTGTACGCCGTTGTGTGTTATATATTTCACAGTCAATTGCATTTACTTTTCATTCCAGTTCACTGCTTGGGTCGATGCCGTCATCTTCGTCTTCAGCTTGGAAAACGAGGCCAGCTTCAACGCCATATATAATTATTACACGAAGATGGCACACTATCGCAATTCCGCCGAGATCCCGCTCATCCTAGTTGGAACCCAAGGTAAACCAACTAATTAATTTCTTACATACATATACGCATGCGTATAATTCCCACGGAGAGATCAGTAATTCTATTCGTAATTGTCAATATGATGTACATACATACATGTAGGTTTATTCAAATTTATAAATTTACACATATTACATATTTCGATAGAATATTTGAGGCCGAAATGATTTTATTTTTGTAAAATAGAATTCATTTTTAAATTTAATTAAAGACGAATTACTGTATACGTAAAAGTTTTGCTTATTACGACCAATTTTTTTTTTCTGCTGTTTGCAAATTTCCATAAAAAATCCGTAGCTCTCTGTTTTCTGAATACGTTACAGAAACTTTGTGATATTTTTTCGTATTTTATCACATATTTTTATATTTCTCCCGGGATGTATTTATTTACATACAGAAAAAAGAATGTATTCATATTTATGGAAATATATTTCCAAATGTTCACTATAAAAAAGAAATACGTTAATTCTCGGTGGAAAACACAATTCTGTTTTTATTTTGAAATAAAAATTAATAGGCTATTTTCATGTTTTTGGTACAAATTATATAAAATTGCAAAATTCAAATGAGTATATAATTTATATACAGGTATTGTTTGTAATGTCTTGAAATTCCTGTGAATATTTTTCCAATACATTTCATTACAAATTTGATGATATCTAATTATACATTCTCATTATAAAGTAAGCCGCTTAATTGGATAATTTTATTGAATAATTTCCAAAGAACCTATACGAAATATCAAAAGTGCATGAAACCATTATTGGATATTGGAATGAATTTTTGGTTATATGAATTATAATATTTTTCGTCCATTGCAGGACAATAGTTTTCTACATTATTTTATTGTAAATGGGAAAAACCGAATACTTACCAACCGTATCCTACAATTTAGTTCGAAAATATTTAACGAATATTATTTAATATACTTGTGTTTTCTAAATGTTATGTATATGATTATACATTTATTAATAGAGTAATTTGAGAACTAAGCATGTGTAGATGTGTACTTATTGTCAACAATTTTCCTTTAATAGTATCGCCATTTAATTGAATTAAAATTGAGTGTCCCAATGTGGTACAAATAACCGGCGCGTACTCTACATCTAATTATAGAACATTTAAAATCAAACACCTTCCATACAACGTTAATGGTTCCAAGTACTGTTTTCAAACTACTAATTATATTACGACAAAATGAATTTTGTTCAAAACTTGTCGAATGTACTATATTTAGCTAGGTACATTACATGAACCTAAACTGCCCCAATTATCTATAAAGTTAAAGATGGTTCTACCAGTAAAAGTTTGCTGTTAAAGTTCTCTTGTATTTTTGCCCTTATCCCACCGCACTTCTACGTCCATGTTACCTACATAATTAACCGGTAGAATCTCTTAAACTCTTTGCATCCGTATACGCGCATACCTGTGTGTTTATCAGCTGAAATTAACGAGCTTAATATCCGCTACAGCTACTACGTTCGTAAGAACAAAGAGTATTTAGAAGCTAGCTATGAAAATGTAGGCCGCTGCTGCTGTATGCGAATATCGGATTTATGTCGCATCGCTAGGACTTTGTATTTCGTTCATAATTAAAACGTTTGTGCACTCTCCTAACCGTGTTTTGCATTCAGTTCCCGTGACGTAAATAAATATCTCTGTTTCTGAAGTCTCTTTGCCGTAAAATGATAATTCATTATAGAATTTGTTTTGTCTCTCTATTTAATTCACACTTCAGTTGTTATTCGTTCAATATAAACCTCTTTGTGCTATTACTTATAATTGTCATGAACATAAATTAATTTAATTATCTACTTTTCATTTGAAAAATATCAGTAGTAAATTAGTGACTTGAACTCTGCTAGTCTGATGTGTTGTTTATTTAACAAACTTGTTTCACCGAGCCCTTCCGCTATAGTACATAACCTACATCTATTATTCATCTGTGTTGCTCAGCTAAATGTATTTTTTCTTCACGTGTATAGACGCAATCAGCGAGAACAACCCACGTGTGATAGACGACTCGAGGGCGCGCAAGTTGGCTAACGACCTGAAGAGGTGCTCCTACTACGAGACGTGCGCCACTTACGGTTTGAACGTCGAACGAGTCTTCCAAGACGGTGAGTCAGTCTTGTCACTTCCATATCCGTGCGGCGCCGTGACCGTGGACAGAAAGCGTGGACACAGCATCACACATATGCACTTGCTGCTGGCCTTGTGGTCCGTCAACCTACTACACACTCACACACATACATAATACACAGTTTGACGTATAAACGTAACCTATACAAGTTGTAACGTGGAACTGTCAAAATCAACAGTATTGGAAAGTGTACCGTCTGTGTAGCACCTGTGTTAAATTATCGGTTACATACGTAATATGTAAACTATTCTCTAATTTCATATATAGTTTACTAAATTCAGTGCTTTTAATAATCAATGTGATATTTGTCATTACTGCACAATCGATATATTACTAAACCAGAACAAACTGGCAATGTTCCATGATAACCAAATTAACATTCAAAAAGTTTCACATCGAAAGTTTCCGTTAAATTCAATAAATTATTAGTTCGTTTCAAATTTATATAGTTTGGCGCATTTCTCAGTTCAGATTGTGACGGAACTCACTTCAAGTTGGAATTACGTGCAGTTTATTCATTTGACTCCGTAATTAAATTTTAAATTAAAGAATTTCAGAATAGACTGTAACGAATTAGTTTAAACTTGCAATAGAATCATTTTTATTTTATCACACGCTTAGGTCAATTTTCACGGAGTCGTTTTATTTTGAAATAAATATTTTTCTTTTAGTTCGTGGTTCTTAATTTGTTTTAATGTGAACATAACTTTTTTTCTTCGATTATTTTGTCGTGATTATAGTAATCTTCTTATGCACATTGTTTTACAATAAATTTAGTGATAATGAAGGTGTTAATGTGGTGGCGTACTTGTTGTGTAGCCTGTCAGAAGATCGTGCAGCAACGGTTGTCGTCTTCAGCCAGTTGTTTAACACCAACGAACTCCCGACCGTCGACGCCCAGTAGCAACCACTTCACACAACAACCCGTACCTGCTCCGAGGCATACACACCATTCTACAGCGGTACCATCCCCTACGAACAACGGTTTCAGTTCCTCCTCCCCGCATACCTCGGCGGGTTCCCTTGCGTCCAATACCCTCGGCAGCGCATCGCCTAGTCACAACGTCCATTCGTTATCGCATAAGGTGAGTTCGTGTTTTCTTTTTGTTAATATTTAAAAGACAACGTACAATATATTGTTCTTTAGTATTCAGGGTACATGCAGGAAATATAAAATGGCTTCTTTCAAAGTTCAACATTAAATAAAAACGTTAATGTACTTTTTTCGTAAAAAGAAATATGAATGAATGTTCTTGCAGACAATCTACATCCGTCTAGTCATCTTTTATCTTTATATTTCCTATGTTTTCAGAATTGATAAACAAGTATATACACCACAAGATATATCTACAGTACAGACATTAGTCTCTTATCAAATATAAAATATTGTTTTTCAATTTTAATAATTCATTTGACTCTTTATCGTTCTTATTTCACTGAATCGTATAATTATTTAGCTTTTCATTAAGAGCGCTTGTAATAAATCATAACATCCATATGTGAACAGATTCCGGTAATGCATCTTGTCGCACAGTTGTTAGTGACCGAATGCTGTAATAATGAATTGTTGTATTTGCAGGACTCTATGAATTTGTCTTCGTTAGGGAGTAGACAAGTGCATACACTGTCCGCGTCAAGTCATCATCTACACAGACATGCGGATAAACACGACGGTACACTAAGAAATGCCGATGATAAATGGGGTAGTGGATCTACGACACTCAGCCACGGTACATCACAAGCCATGCTCATGCAAACCGTTCCAACCGAGAATAACAATGTCGCCAAGTTTATGGCACCGCAAGCTCTAGATAATTTACAAGCACCGCAAATAGTCACTAAAGATAGCAAAGATCTGCCCACACCTAGTTCAACACCTACCACATCACGGAAGAGCCGAAGAAGATCAAATCTCTTCACGCCATCCAAGAAAGGTGACGATAAATTGAAGAATGGCGAACTAGGAAGTGGTCGGGCAATACCGCTGAAGCAAGGGTACTTATACAAGAGAAGCAGTAAAGCTTTGAATAAAGAGTGGAAGAAGAAATATGTTACACTGTGTGATGACGGAAGACTTACGTATCATCCTAGTTTACATGTAAGTGTCACGTATACTCATGTTCTTTTATTAGAATTTGTATATTTCAATTTAAAAACTTTCAGTATCTGTACTGTGAATTGAAATATTCAATACTACTTAAATTATACTTTAATCTCCCTCCTTTTGTCCAGAACGCTTGTAAAAACTTTATTTTATCTGTTGGGTGCATCTGCAACACCCGTAAAACCGACACTGTTAAACACTAATATTCCTTAATTATTTTGCATTCAAAGATGTGATTCTTTTATATATGCTTTATTGTAAAAAGAAATGCTCGAATATGTTACACGTTTATTATACAAAACAGACTACAATGTCATAGATAACAGAACAAACGCATAAAAATGACATTAAGTACGATATAACACGTGTGTCAGCTGTTACTCTCGGATATACTTTACAAGTAGAACTGTAAAACAGCGTATTTTTATGTTGGTGTCTGATATAATGTGCATGTGGGGTGTGTGCAGGATTATATGGAAGACATACACGGCAAAGAGATCTCACTGCAGTACGTAACTGTGAAAGTCCCAGGCCAGAAACCTCGCGGATCAAAGTCAATAATAACAGTCGCGGGCAGTAACGGAAGCAGCAGTATCAACGAAGGATTAGGTGGATTGTCTTTATCAGGTAAGTTCTCTTATGGATTTTGTCACGTAGAACGAAATGAAACAACATAATTATCATTATAGGATATCTCTCTAAAGACAAGCGATTAACTGACAAAGTTCTTCTCACAGCATTCGATGTCTTGAAGGATCCGAGCATGAAATACGGTCAGGCGGCCAGCAGTGACGAGGGAATGGTACTGTCTAACAGTAACTCATTCTTGAACGGTGACTCCAAAATGGAAACGCCTAACGTGAAGAAACGTCATCGACGGATGAAGAGTAGCGGCTTGAAAAACTCGGAATACGATGGTAAATATAATTTACAACACTTATTCCTTCATTATTATTTATGAAGTTATTTATATAATCAATGGCGGTTTATTAAAATTTTTTAAAAATGCATTAATATAATTAATACATTATTACTACCTACACAGTTTTCCTTGATAACCTAAAATATATTTTAACTTTTTTAAAGTGTAGTAAAAATTGTTACTAAATTAAGCTTATTACATGTACACATAACTAATTTTTCACAACATTTTGATTATCTTTTTTAAAAATAAACATAATTGTCTTAAGTTACTTTTTGAAATCATTTTATTTGAGTCAAATAATTTGCAATGTTTCTTTTTCAGATGCTGACGGTTACGAATTTTACATTGTATCCCTAGATAACAAACAATGGCACTTCGAAGCTTCGAATTCTGAAGAGAGGGATGATTGGGTTTCTGCAATTGAACAACAGATATTAAATTCTTTACAGGGAAACGAATCATCAAAGGGAGGCAAAAGGATAAACAATCCTCTAGAGGCCGCTTCTATTCAATCGATCAGGGCTCGAGTGACTGGCAACGTTACTTGTGTAGATTGCGATGCTCCAAGTAAGTCATATATTCCATTCGTATATATTGCTGTCAAACCCATATATTCTCTAACATACGTTATACATTTTACATACAAATTCTTTTTCTATTTCAAATTTAAATGCAGCTAACTTATTTAGAATGAAAAATTACAAATTTTTAAGTACTGTTATTTTATTCTTCGATAATGGTAGTATTGTAATAGAAATTCCAAAATTTATATTGTAATTTTTACATTTTCGTTTGCTTATAACTTTGATGCAGTTATTGTTGATTGTTATTAATTATTATATGTTTGAACATTAAATAGTATAATTTCATTTATTATTTGTTGGTAAGTTTCTTGGCTTTATTCCAATCAAACATGAAAATTTTTCAAATGATTATTATGAATGGTATTATTTGTTACAGATCCTGACTGGACAAGTCTCAATCTTGGTGTTTTAATGTGTATAGAATGTTCAGGAATTCATAGGAATCTGGGATCTCATATATCAAGAGTACGGTCGTTAGATCTGGATGAGTGGCCGTAAGTACTTATTTTATAATATATAAAATACAACTTTATATATTGTTGTTTTGAACATATAAATTCAATATAATTTATATTTATATTATACATCCTACTTAAAACATACTTTATGACAAATAATTACCGTGATAATGTTACGTTGTATTTTCAACGAATATAACCGAAGAATGAAAATGCATTTTATTATTTATTTAAATATTTTTTAACTTGAAATTCTTGAACATAATATTGCATATCTATTTTGTAAATGATCATTGATTAATTTTATTCTCAAAAAGAAACAGTATATATTTTTGTTTGATACTATTTTTTTTTACATTTTATTACTTTTGTTACTAGGCCTGGTCATCTCAGTGTGATGCTCGCAATCGGTAATACCCTCGCCAACTCAGTCTGGGAATCGAGAACTCATTCCCGAACCAAGCCGAACCCTAATTCGAGTAGGGAAGAAAAAGAAAAGTGGATCCGAGCGAAATATGAAACCAAAGAATTTCTACCCCCCGTCAATCCAAGTATGCCTTTGGGCCAGCAACTGGTTGACGCTGTTTGTCGTTCTGATATGAAGTCGATTATCGTTGTACTAGCATACTCGGATCCGGAACATGTTAATAGTACAGTGTCGAGTAGAGACTTGCGTACTCCGCTACATCTAGCGTGTGCCATGGGAAACTTAGCGGTGGCTCAACTGCTCATATGGGTATGTATTATTCGACTATCATACTTTATAAATAAATATTTCTACATCAACTCTGTTAGTCATCTCAATTATGTGTGAATATTTATTGGAAAAATTGTATTAATACATCTTGAATTCTTTACAATATCCTGTTTATTTACAGAACAATGCGAATGTGAAGGCAGTGGACCACGAGGGCCGTACATGCCTAGCATATGCTAAGGCAGCTGCGAGTGTAGCCGCTGCCAAGACACAGACAGGTAACAGTGTGTCCGCAGAACTGAGTGCAGCCACCACCCGCGGCCTAGTGGAACTGCTGGTGACGAATGGCTGTCCGGATGTGTCGTGTGTGACGAGCAGTGGCACACTGCCACGACGTCGAGGTAGCGTCGGTCGCAAAGATCCTACACTGCCGCCGTTCGAGAAATTACCGTCTAGCGTTATCTGAACACATATGTAAACGGTTCACGACACTGCACTGATATAAAATGATGAATGTAGTCACTTTTCGTTTCCTTTCTATTATTATGTCATAGTTATTAATTGATAGTATTACAATATTACATTTCACTGTAAGCAGAAACACCCTCGATGATATGATGGTTATTATATATAATTACTATGTGTTACCGGTTGTCTCCACGTTATTATGATGTACATCAGCAGTAGTAACATCATTGTCTCTCATCCAGCTGTGTCTGTAGCTGTTAGTTGGAACTACTCTGTTCTATATACCATTACTCACCGTGTCAGTTCACTAGCGAAATACTCATTCCTACAAATAACTATGTTTTCTGCACATGCATACACATACATTGTTGTCAGGCACGTGAATTATGTGGTAAACGTACTTGTGTAATTACAACTCAAATGTCAATTGATAAAATACTCTACACACACACACATACTACACAAATGAAATAATTCGACTGTTCGCACTCCCTAGTTCGTGTATTTAGAGTTCTCTAGTTCTCTAATTGATACTTGACCACTAACTAAACTCTTATCGCTAAGTGACTAATATATAAATTTTTATATATGTCGTTTTGTAATGTTTGTATGTGATCTTTATAAATGCGGCACATTTCTCTCACCTTATTCTTCTTATTATTATTCTTGTTGTTGATTGAATATCATTTGTCTTTGTCTGACGTGGCTTGTGTGTTTCGTTTTCATCATCGTACGTAGTAGTCTGTACTGTACGTTCTCATGATTCATTGATTCGTTCGTTCATTTGTTCTATTCCTTCCCATCCCTCTGTTCCCTGCACCGCGGCTCCTCTACATTGATATATGATATACCTTATGTAGAGGAGAAAGGTGATAGGAATAATGTATGTGACGTGAAATTATTCTCGATTTGTTTATTTGTTGTTATTTTCAAATGTAAATAATTTGGCCAAAGAGTATGTATCTGTTGTTTTGTTTTTTGTCTTCTTTTTGTATATATCGTATACAAAATAGCTGATAATTATGTACAGAAATTTATATATGTTGTTCTTCACTGGATTAAAATGTTATTAAACATAAAACATGATTTTATTTATATTGTTTTTAGAAAGTTACAATAAATAGTTAGGATTATTAAAACAGATTGTCTAATTAAACAATGTAAACTACTTGGAAGAATATACATATATATGTAGTATTTATATTTAGTAAACAATACTTTTATGTAAACGTGATCAAAACTTAATTATACAATCCTATGAAATTGTTCCTCGACTCACTAGAATAGTATATACATATTCTATTATCACAATGTTAGTTTTATATCTAAACAATATATTAATACAGAGTCATATACACACATTAGTCATCAACACTTAGATGCCATTACACATTTACACAAAATATCACTTGCACGTTTGCTCGTTGATAGACGACATGGAGATAACAGAAGTGTGTTGTGAGGTGTGGAATCCAGTTATGTTAGGTTAGGGACGTTGGTGAAAGCATGTTCATATATGTACATGTAGTAGATCTTATACATTCGTTCAATCAGTTCTCCTTAGACCACCCATGCTACTCGTCCTACACGCTCTGTAACAGTGCCTGTTGCTGCAGGTACTGTAAAACCGCTTACTCCACCAATGACGCTTACACCGACTGATTTAGCGCGCGCCTCGGCGCTAAGTATGGGTCAGTCAGGGTCGTACTTGCAGTCTATGCGAAGCACCACGAGTACAGCAGCGATGGTAAGTGCTGCCAGGCCTAGTTCAATGGCTGACAACACTATCATGTCGGATTGATCGTTCTCAATTAGTTCATGTTCCTCGTACACATCCCTTGTTGTACCAGTTGTCAATGTAATGGTAATATGCACGATGAGAGCGGCTTGAAATGAGCATGCAACGCCCCACAGGATAGCCAGAGGGATAGCTATCCGAATGGAAGGCCCCAGGAAACGTAACGACGAACCCGGCATACACGTTGACGGTCGATAACCCTCGAAACCACGGCTGGTATGGATGCTGGCCGCTGTAAAATGAAAAGCATTGTCAATCTCTCAGGTACTATCAGATTGTGATTACATTCTAAAATCTAATTACGTTTGTCAGGGGGAGGCTGCGTGAAATTAAAGTTTGGAATAAGCCTTGAACCGCAATCTCTCTCTTTGTAAACCGCCCAAGGTCATTTCATACGACGATCGTAACTGAGTTGAATAATTTAAATATTTCACTGTCTGCTCGAACAGGAATATCTTGTTACCCTACGGCGCACTGTAATGTAATTGTAACAAGTTTTTCCACTAACTTATGTTTTATATTCCATTATAATTTAAACGGTAATAGCATATTACATATTACTATAACACATTTTTACAAGGCGAGTTTACTTTATTCAAACCTGAAATAATATTCTTGATTATATTTCAACTAGGGAATAAATAAATTTTATGTATATAACAGCGTCTGGGAGCTATTATTAATTAATAATATAGAATGTAGTGGTCTTGCAATCAGGACCGGCGAATCAAATATTTTCCTATGAGGGACATGCACATTACATTGTCATTTAGCACAATATTACGGCAAAGAATCGTATCAAAAAATAAACGGCAAATAAATCAAAAAATACAATATTAAATTGAATGTCTTGTCTATTTTCAGCAGATACAGAAATATTGCCCCAAGAAATTTGTACTTGAGCTGATTGCGTCACTTGTAATACTGTTCTCCTACACATTTCTAGAACTTACAAAACATTTCAGTTTCAGTAAACAAGGTAAATATGAATTGTCTTGCAAAAGTTTCTTTGTGTACCTTTATGAATTCACTTCAACTTCGTGCAAGGTATATACTACGTATTTACTTTACATTATTAATTTATGAAACAGCTAATTGCTTTTCTGAATTGTAACTTCAGTTTACAATTTACTTATGCAAATGAAAGCGTAGTTTTTGCCGTATTGTAATTAGTTACAGAACTCAAATTATATGTATAATTAAAATGAAATAGGTGTTGCGCATTTTAACTAGTATTTATTGGTATAACAAGAATCTTGTGTATAAATATGTAAATTCTTGAGCATTTCAAAATGATTGCTTATTAGAAATACTTTTTAAAACTTATTTTGAATAAATGAAAATATTAAAACCTACTGCAGTTAAATACGACAAACAATTGCAAAGAAACATTGAGTCATTATTCTGCGTTTCACAGTATCGTCTTTATTGATATTTAATTTTTTGATATAAAAATGACCGAGTAAATTACAGGTATTATTTACAATATGGTGGTGTTATATTTAATAATATATATATATTTAATAATCACTAAATTGGAAATATCGTATTACAATTGACACTTATTACAAATACAATGCCAGTTAAGTGTAATTTCCCAATCTGTGAGAATTTTTGCTAGTGGCGTGGCCATACTTTACAAGTATGCTGTGGTATAGTGTGCTGACTTCGTAATGAATGGGCAGACCCATCACAGCAGGATGTTTTACTACTTTTACATCAGGATGGCATTACCAAAATTTTAAGGAAGGATGTAGCGATTAGCGGTATATTTACAACATAAATCTTAATATTGGAAAGTAAAAAATAGTAAATATGGGCCAGTACTTTTACCCCTCATTTCGCTTAAGAAACTGCTTGCTGTGAGGGTCTTCAGAAGGAATGTGCAATTATTTTGAAACATTCTATAAATATATAAATAAATGATAATGTCAAATAGTACAATGAAATAATAACATAAGTT
>JAGJTL010000155.1:1036736-1070970 GCA_022063505.1 Calosoma granatense
GTGTCCATTACAAGCGAGTTCATTATAAGCGGGTTACACTGTATGTTGTTAAAAAAACATGTGAATTTTAAATGCTGAACACCCGATTATTTTGTAGTTATCTTTTGACTAAGTTGTACTTTTCGCTATTTTTGACGACTTGAAATATAAAATAACATTGTTCATATTTCATCGATTTCATATATAGTAATACCTCTACTTACACGGTCTCCATTTACGTTAATTTATACGGTTGAATTTTTGTTCGACTAAACACCAGTTGCATACATTTAAAATATTTAAGGGTTAAGCGTATGGTTCCATTTACACCGTTTTCATTTTTGTGCAGTCAATAAAATAAATATTAAATACACCATCACGCTATATCCCAGTTACCCGAGATAGCACAATTAAGCATTTATTAACGTCCATCAGTGAAATTACCAGATCACATCACGACGGCACCTACAGTTTTTTTATGGAATGCGAACCACATCTATGGCAATGTCCTATGCGGGAATCGAACTCACGTTTATTTATATAATCATGTTATTTCTTTGGTTTTACAGGCATGCTTCTACATGCGTATATCATACGGACATTTACTCGCGTAAATGGAGAGATTACGGTACTACATATTTTGAATAACACGATTTAAAGTATAAATAACAACATTATTATACGTTATGAACTAGTTCTAAATACTGTCCAGTATTAGCAAATTATATTTCAGTAAGAAATTCATAATATATGAAATTATTCCCGAGAAATATTAATTTAATTCTCCTTGGGTCATATTATCCAGAATGCTAATTAGGACGAAGAAAAAATTATCGTAGCGCATATAGCACGGAAGAAGAATATAAGAGAAAGCTTCTTTAATGCCAGACACGTAACCTAAATGAAGCCTTCCAGCCACAGGATTGTTTAAGGAGGAAAAAATCTCGACTGCAACACGAACTTCTACTCATTTTATAAAGTTACAGAGCTTCCTCGGCCTGTGATTCATAACAGTATTACACCGATCTGAGAAGTTGTCAAAACTTTGACAGCCACGAAGATTTTAAATGTAAATTTCCAGTAAAATTCGTCAACATTTAGGGTCTTGCGTATACCTGAAGTAAAGCAAAATGTCGGAAAGTTTTTGCATAAGTATAAATGATGGTTCTGCTAACAGGCACTGATGGAAATAATGCCCTTTAGACATGTTATTTTTAACATGTTCTAAAAAGGTTATGGATGTACATGCCAAGAGCAGTGTACACCTTACTAAGGCAATTACATCCTAATTTATAACGATTTTCTGGTTAGCGTTACGTTCCGACGCTCTTGCTTATAATGTCATCCATACTAAATGTATAATACTAATGCAAATCTTAGTCAAATGTTTACATACCAGTATAGAAGAAGAAGAAGATTCATTAATTTTACAAGTTCTTTAACGTTAATGGTCTAATATATAGTCTCAATGATATTTTCAATTTTGGATTATCAAATTATACACGTAAAAAATAAAATTTATATACAAATTATATAATATTTAAGTGTACATAAACTTATTTATAATTTATAATTTCGTAAATTATTAAGTACAGGCACTCCTTGAACGAAATGTAATTAAAGGCAACGTGCTCTTAATTAGCGTAATTAAGAAAACATCTGACACCAAGTAAATTATGAATGCGGCAGGATGAAACGAAAATATTTTAATAAGATTGATGTAATATGACGTGGCGGAAATGTTATTTTGATATCTTCTGATAATTTTAGAATATAATTTATTATTAATGCTACATTTCACTATAGGTTCTTTAACCTTAAAAATAAACACTTGTTCAGCTTATATTCATTAATTACACTGCGTTTCATTTTATTATTCGATATTTAAAAAGCAGACTGTAGTATATTTTATAAGCAATTTTTTTCGTTTTATTCTTTCACCCTTAATAATTAATTTCATATTTACTAATAATAATAATATTTGCACTGCAAAACATGTAAAAATAATAACTAATTAATGATGTGGGTATGTTTAGACCATCAATATTTAATAATAAACTTTATAAAGTTTATGATCAATAATACACGAACTTATATTCCAATTTGCATATTGTTTACATAACTATACTGTTTATTCATTCTTACAGTGGTTTAAATCTCAATGTCTTCTAGAACTAGACGTAAAAAGAAGTTTAAAAACTTACCATTTCCTGCTCTGCCATAGCTGTGAAACTTAGATCCCAGTAACAGTAAGAACAACAGAAACTAAATCTTTACACTTATCGCTTAGTTTATTCCGATCGGAAAGCAAAGTAAATCTCGCGTGTGTTTCAGTTAATCTGATTGAGCGGTCCGATCAGCATGGTGGTTGGACGACGAATGACAATTACAGGTGGTACGCGAAGTCCCGATGCTGCACGACTTTCGCATCCGAAGTCCCGAATGCTAACCCCTCAACAAGAGCAACGCATGTTGTCAGATAGACATCGCAACTTCGCCCACGGAATATTCTTGTTATAAAAATATTGAACTAACTGTAACCCGGCTCACCTCGCTATATAAGGCTTTACGAATAAATAAGGCAAATATTGACATCAACATTTCAAACAAGCTAAAAACATTCGGGATACAATCATTGTATAATCCAGTAAAAATAACAACAAGCAAATGTGAACAGAAAACTGACAATTGTTTCTAGAACTCGTTGGATGTACAAGAAAGGTGAAATAAAACATAAATGTATTTTGCACATAAAAAGAATGTATTCAAATCTTTGGTATTTTTTCGATAAATTCGCGACTGAACTGTCAATATTGATTTTACGGTTCACGATATCGGTTCTCCTTGAAGTGGAGTGATAAGTAAATCAAATCCAAAATAGGTGGTTTATTTTTTATAAAAATTATAAAGAAAATTAAAACTTGAATTAAAATATTAAGATAAATTTTTAGTATCAATATACAATTATTAAATATTAAATGAAATTTGTCATATGTAAATAAATAGAGTATTTCAGGCACATAAATATTTATGAAATGTAAAACCAAATAGCTCACAGATAGAAATAAGGTCACTACAGATACTTACATAAAATATTAAATATTATTACATGATAGATAATGAAGGATATGCAGTTATTTAAGCAAATTGTGCAGTTACATTATTAAATGAAGAACAAATCATTTCATTTTAAATCACATTGTTAAAATATTCGCGTAAATATTGTTATTCTCAAATTGTTTGATTCTCTAATTTTAATTTAGTTCGGTATGTAGACATAAATATTATAATTTAAAACTTACATACGCATTTTTATTAATAAAAAATTTCGTTTTTAGCCAGGGTAAGGCACAATATTAATTTTAGATAAAAAATGAGAAATATCGAAGCGAAACTACGTCACTTACCTGTAAAATAACACTAATGCTATAAAGAAAGATTAGATATTATTCGTTTGCTTTAATACGATAACTAAGTTGCACCTGGTCCCAGGAACCTGACATTTTTAATTTAGAAAAATATCCATAACTCAGCATAAATGTACGTAATTAGCGTTTTTTGTAGTTAGTTAATAACAGTAATATTTCATAAATTCATGTCTATATTAACACAAAATTATTACATAGGTACTTGAACTTTGAAAATGATTCAATATCGCATTATCCTAGCATCAAATGTACAATTTGCCATGAAATATGACAGGTGATAACTTCTAATTGACAATAAAAAAATATCTTCAACTGTAAAATTAGAATTGCTAACAAGATGTGTCTGAAGGTGCAAATAAAAAAAACCGCAACCAACCAGAATTTGTTTTTATACCCTTCTTTCAAGAAGTAAGAAATTAATACATTAAAAGCAGAAAAAGAAAATAAATACAAGTATATATTAAGATACGGATGCATACAACTTATATTTTTAGTAATTAAATTTTTTATTTCCGTCTTTAATAAAAAGGACAAATTGCCCTTCATCTGATAACGTTCCCGTTTATCGCATTTTCCGTTGCCGACTGAAAATTTAATTAAAAATGCGAATTATTGATTAAAATGTTAGCAAATTATACTTTCATCTCGTCCAGCTGTCGTGAATTTGTACGGCATGGTTTTTAAACTTCTATTTGGAATGTAAATTATGCAAATGTGCTGATGAGAAATGGAAATAGAAAATTTTTATCTAGGGTTAGATTAAGGTGTCAGTCTGTACATGAAAGGCAAATGGGTAACGCATTTTTTCATTATTTATTCATCAAGTATTCACTCGCCTTTTCATCAAATTCCTCATTCAAAACTACCAGACGAATATTTCGCATAATTCTAATTTGCTTAATCTTAACTAATTAAAAATCATTGATTATGTGCATTTATTATCATTAAATAAAACGTGCGTTATTCTAATTATATGTATGTATTAGTATTCAAACTAATTTATTATTAATACTTTTTAGAATATTATATCGCAATATAAGAACTATTATCAGTGAATTTGAAAATATATTTAAATTAGGTGTACTATTATATTTTTACTTCAATAACAACACACTATGTTATATGTCATATCGATAATAGTACAAGTATACATTATGTCAAGAAAACTTATACGAAACGCATTTGGATTTTGTGCCAGACCCTCTGCTTAACATTGCAAATGCATGCGAGCAAACTTGCAATTTCTTAGCATACGCTCCATTACTTTACATCATGTGTCGCATGTAGATTCAGAGCATATTTTGCCAACGACACCATGAAATGGCGAAGATCCTCACCTCCAACGACACATTTTATGCAAGACTTATATACCTAATGTTGTTGCATATAGACAATATTTATGTTGAAATAAGTTAATCGGCACTTATGGTAATTGTGTATATATTAATACTATGTATTATAAATATTACTCAAATCGTATTTCTCCCACCCTATACTTGTTTCTGAACTTCTGAAAAGTTTTATCAAAATAAAAAAGACCTTTCTATGGAAGACAATACAGGCACTTTCAGTTACATTCAGTTGTTCAGAATATCTACGAAGTTGTAAATAAAATAAATCTTTTGAATCTCTGCAACGAAAATAAATTTCTTTATTTTGTATATGGAATTGAACAATAGCCGAAGAAAATATTTACATCAGTATATGAAAAAACGCGACCTAAATATATTCGTGAAATGTTTATAAAATGAATTATTATTCTTTTCTGTACGAATTTTCCCTAAAATTTAATACCAAAAAAAACAAATAATATTTTATCGATAAAATTGATGCACTGTGATTAAGCTTGCGATATCATACTAAAAATTATTTGTAAAAGGTGACGTACACTGATTTTGATTGATATCCTTAAAACAAGGCCAGAAAATATTTCATTAAAACATGCTGAGTTTAAAATGACAACATAGAAATCAATATACCAGGCGCGCTTGATAAATTATTAAAGTATATACGCAATGAAACATTTATCACAGATTATCATTAATTTGCACAAAGCTATATATTAAAATAATTGTGGCGTTTATTTTTGATGTAAACATGTGTTAGCAAATATCAGATATGAGAATATTAAATACTGATTCAATAGTTTTATCTGTGCGAATATTCTTCACAATACCCAGTTGTGACATTTTTTATAAATTCGCCATTTCATGAGCAGGATTTCACATATATTAATATATCTTCAATCAAAATTAACAATATTATAATAATAATTTGCCTAGTAATGGTAATGTAATAGGAACAGTTAAGTAACCTAAATTGGCTTTGATATTGTTCGTTTTGATTCTAAATTTAATTCGAATCTCGGTAACACTGTTTTTATTATTCACCTGTTGCTAAGTGTTTATGGAATGATCTGAGTTTAAAACAATTGACTTGGAGCATTTTACGAATCTATGAATTAGTTATTAAAGATAAAATATTCATGTCACGTACCTTGCGTAATCTTTTATCCTGCCAGCTAGATACTTGGCTAAGTACAACATGGGAATACATGAGACACATATACGCTCAAACATACATGTATATACTTGTAAGTATGAACTACGAAGTACTTTTCTATATGAAATATCCTGCTGCCATCCACAATCTGCACGTCCATTTATTCATCTAACATATAACCCTTTCAACAGTAACTTTCTAAGTAATATTATAGTACAAGAATACACAGCCATATCAAGAATTTGTTTACAATTACATGTAAAGGATTATCCCTGAAATGTAACTGGGTGTATACTAACGGATATGTAAGATAATGGTAATTTCTTACATGGGATAACATTTATTCATTCTCATATAGGAAACTGAATTGTCGAAAGTTGTATAAAACAAAACTACATCGTTATAGGCTTGTAGTTTAGAACAAATATAGTTTGCAATATTTTTCTCAATAAACAAATATTATTTCCGTTTGCAGAATTAAGTATTTGATAAAATTATATTTAAATCATGTTTAGCAACATAATAATTCCTTATATATTACACAATACAAGTTATATTATGAATCGACCTTCTCAATAAATCCAGAATTAATCTCCGTGTAACAATAATGCTTACAGGCAACATTTCTGAAGTCTGTAATTTTGGGTTTAATAACAAGAACAGTGTTTCCTGTTTTGGTAGAATTGATGAAGGTTTATATGACACACGCATATCCATGATTACAAGACCTCTGGAGGCATGAGTTAAAAGAAATTCGTAGAATACTGTCCACTTTGATGCGATTAGCAGATTATCAATTTACTCTTATTTTATTCCACTGTAAATAATATTTAAAAACCAAAACAGGAAACACTTATAGTGTTTATACGTATGTTTAAAGTAATCGATCGCAAAAGGTTTTGAAGAATATAGTCAATGTAATTATCATTTCCTTAACAATGTTTCGACTCTCTTTCGATAGTTATAGTCTGTTATTCGCTGTCATGATCAAGTTTGGGCACACGGAATATTTATTACTAATGTGAGTATAACACTAGAAAAGGATTTTAACTAAGATACCCTTAACAAGGATTATTTTTCTCTGTCAAATAAAAAAATTAAGGGAACTATATTTAATCAGCATTGAACTGGAATTAAGTCTGCGATTATATTTTCTATATATTACAAGAATTAAATTTCCAAATTAAGTATATATAACTATTGCAATTAATACTATTAATATTTGTTGTTATATTTCAGAGTTCTCTCACGTAATACAAAATAGGAAACTTTAGATAAATCGATGTTTTCTTCTACGTTTTGTTTTAGTCGTGTAACACATCAGGTTTACGTCCCGGCATCAATACGGAAACTCGAGCAAAGTTGACTCGATTCATGTTATTTTAGACAGGTATTTCATGAGTTTCCCTGTTGTACGTGCCTAACGATGAATATCTCTATAGTTACACAGATTTTGAAACTATATATGAACGTATTTCTTATCTGATCCACTGCAAGAATGTTTAGTTCAGAATAAATTTAAATTACTCTGATATTTTATAATTATTCTATTTTATTATATAATATGCTGCATAGAATATAATAAAATATAACATACAAAATCTAAAAAGCAATTTATTATTAAATACATATATTTCATACAAAAAATTTACTTTCGCACTACGAATAAGATAGTAGAAGTAAAAAATCATATTTCGATTAGATTTCAACGACTGATTTTATAAAAAACACACCAAGAAAAAAATTGATTTGAGTTCGTCTCGACGTCTGCTCATTTCAATTTTTCAGCAATTTTAGAATATGTAAAATAATTGAATATTAATGTATATTTCAAAAAAAGATATTGACTTCGGGAGACTGAAAGCTTTCTTTATTAAATGTTTTACTGTAAAAAAATGGTGGGTTCTCATGTGTGAAATATTAGTTTTTTATACGAAATTGATTTTTTAAGAAATTGTAAACGTCTTTGGTTTTTTTATTACGAATAAGTTCATAGACGCTTGCCATTATATATTGTATATGTCGTAGTGTCATTCTGAAACACGTCGTTTCATGATCAGCCTAAGCATTTCTTGAACCATCGGCATATAATGTAATGAAACTTTCTCATCACGAATATCAAGTCACCCTACCGTGGTGAAGTAGTTTTTACATCACACACCCTATCTCTACCCCATCATCCTCATAACGAATATAATATCCTACCCTACCCTAGTGCCGTTCCATTAAGAGCCTAGGCATATTGTGTAAAAGATGACTTAATCTTATATGCCGATGGTTCATGGTATGCCTAGGCTAATCATGAAAGGACGTATTTTAGGATGAGACTACGACATATATGTATATGCGTATATTAAAAAATGTAAATATGTGTATAATTTACTATTTGTCATATTCTGATGGTTACTTCAATGGTGTTAAACGGTTGTATTTCCATATCCATCTAGAATTGAACACATGTTTATATATTCCTACTTAGAATAATCGATACTGTAATATCGAATTAAATTTCTTTTCCTATTATTAGTTCTACAAGAACGACTAAGACAGAATTCGAGGATAATATTAATTAAAGACATAACTAGATATACATTCTTTAGGAGCACTTATTGCGAATATACTTTACGTTTTTATAGGAATTTGAACAATACATCTTTGAATTCAATTTCCACATTTTTCATGATTTATTTCTTAGAACGCAGTACGCGTATCTTCTTTAAAGAGGGATAGGTCGAAGAACAAAGGATCACAATGTAACCTTGAGTTTCTTTTTTAAACTGGAGCTCAGCCTGCCTTGTTAACTCCAACGTATATATTGCATCAAAGCCTTACACCCTTACATGTGTGTATGTACGTATGTATGCCAGCATGCGTCAATGTTTGCTACAAGTTGGGTCTAACAAAGCGAAAAAACTATTTGCTTATCCCTGAAAATCCAAACACAAGAAACATCTTTGTGCAAGCAAAAATAGTGTAATCAAATAGCAAAAGGAAATAATGAGAAGAAAACAGTATTTCATTGTTTATATAAAGACTTGTTTCAATTAAATATTTGTTACAACCGATATGTGTTCTCTGTAATAACTTGAGTAAACTGATATCTAAATTCATGTCATTAATTATACCTTATTCATTGGAAACTGTGTCATAAATTATATTTCAATTAATCTTTACTTTACACAGAGTTTCATCTAAGATCACTTTTAATCCTTATTTGTGATTTCTGTCAAAAGGGCTTTACAGTTTATTATTGATGAAAGTAATCTTCCCAAAGAAATAATTGTATTTTACTGTAAAAAGGTAATAATAATTCCATATTTTAAAAATGAGGAACTCTCTCATAATACCATTTTTTCAATTCATTATAAACTTTAGTATTGAATTTTTTAAATATTAAGGAATTTCAAGCGCACTAAGAAAATAAATCTACTATATTTAAAAATATTTTATTATGCTTATAATTTAATTTTACAGCATACATATGCGTACTAGTTTTAAAGACAGGAAATGGACATATAAACATTATATGCTATTTTCGTTATGTACAATATTTACACAAAATTCATTTTAATGTTATCACATAGAGACATTAAGCTATATAAATATAATGTTAATAATAATGTGCGATAATTGTGTTTGCGTGTGCACACAGAAAATCCAATTATATTTGTTTATTAACATTGAACTCTATTTACATAATAAATGGAAATGAAATATAACTATGACAAAAAACAAAAATATTAGGTTACATACATATATATACAGTTTATTATAGGACAAATTTTCAATGCTCAAAGTACGAAAAGAATTAATTAATCAACAGCAATTTTAATAAAATATTAAAACCTACAGTATAATTTGTTATCGTCAAAAATATTCGATTTACTGAATTTCAAAATATGAAAAGTAAATTTGATAAACTTTGAGCACCGATTAATAATACTAAAACTAATCAGTCACTTATTAATCTAAATTTCTAACACTAATTAGATAAATAATTATATTGACTAGGCACTTTTAAACTAAGCGTATTCTTGTAATAAATCAATCTTGTAAATAAATGATATTTTTCTTAAGTATTTTTTGTAATATTCTATAAGCTAATATTAACAATAAAATTTAAAATCGCACTGATTGTTTAACCGTAGCAATAGAGAGAAAAGTTTCAAATTAATTAAATTAATGCTGTCTGCTGAAACATTTGCGTATTTAATTATTGCTGTATATTGAACGTGGACCTAAATCAATATCAGTTATTTCCAAGAATGTTTTCATCGTACTACGAATTAATATTACATCGACAACATATCGCAAACATTACGTGAACCGAGATCTTTTTTTTTTCTAAATGCAAAATAAACATCAAACCGTCGAGAACGCAAACATTCAGTGTATTTGATATATCAATATCGACAGGTTGCCGTTGAACATTCAATATTTCTTTGTTTTGACTGTGATCTCGAGTACCCTTACACTCTGTAGACACCAGAATATTCCCGATAAAAGGAAGAATACTTCAGCGGCAAGCAGCAATCCACCATCGATATCCGGAATGCTGTAGCGTTGTACGAATGTCACCAGAATCATACAACGAGCCAACTCGAACACGCATGCGTACGGGTTATTATCAAAGAACAGTCCGAAAACTGTCAGCGAGGCAATGATGTACAGCACAAAGCAAAACACGGACAACGGACACATGCCCTGGAACAAAGAAAAAGAAAAAATTGATCAATCCACTCAACCAAAAGTTTCGGCTATGCACCCTTCGGGACTTCGGTACGTAGTTTAACGCTTAGCCTACTTACATACTCTGACGTTCTCTTCAATTCAATTCACTCTTCGAAATTTAATTTTAAAAGGGATGCTAAAGTAAAAAGCATTTTGTGAAAATGTTGGCAAGCGTAGAAGGAGAACTGTACTAGTTCAAAATTATCGGTACAACTTGAAAGGATGAAAATTTTATTTGTTTTGAAAAGTTGAAACTTACTATAGATTCATTTTGTTTCACTAAATCCATTTCGCAGTATATGTAGATTGTTTTTTTTTTCTTTGGTGTTGCCAACATTTTTTTTAATATTCGCACATAAATGAAGAAAATAAATGGCTGCGTGCAGTAATAACTCAAACGCAACAAATCGCGTTTAGAAACATAAAATTGGGTATAAAAATAAAAGTCGGCTGCCCATAAAAGGTTGCGCTATCGTAATAGAACATCCGCCAGCGCTAGGCAATGCCATACACTCATAAATTTTTGCTATTCCAGTCAAGCGTACAAATATATAACGCGCAATACTGCCTTCTGTTAGTATTTTACGTCTCCGTATTAATAAAATGTAGCAATGTGTTATGTGTTTCAAATATTTGGTGAAATAAAACTGTTTATACTGATACAGAAGACTACCAGTGGCAGCAAGTTACATTACTTCAAGAATAAAATTATGTCATCATATTTAATATGGTATTTACATTTACAAAAGTGTACCGAAAATTATCTATTTTTCCTATTTTATAAAACAATATCATCCACTTTTCAATTACTTTGTTATTGCAAGTATATTGATTGAATTTTGTCTCATCTCAATTATAGTTCATAAATTTGTAGATATGGAAAAACTTTTATTCTCTAGCGTAGAGTCTGTACAAAACGGTAAAGCTTTTATCGTTTAAAATTAACATATAGTTGAAAACTTCTATCACCATTACTTGAAGCGATTCTCATAAAAATAATACAACAAAGTTCCACAATCTATAAGATAAAAGTACAAACTATGCTAATAAAAAGTTTGAACAATTTCTCCGAATGCGGAAATGGTGCAAAGTTCCCACTATTGCGGTTCTGTAACTTTGTCACAGTTCTATATTTCCGTTAAATTATATGTTAAAATTATATTATTTAACCATGTTATTTCTATTGATTCTGGCTCATGCCAGTCATTTAGAACTGAATCAATCAACTGTTAAAATATCCAAGCTTAATATTCAGTTACTGGACTAATTTCCGTCTACTCATAATTTCAATTTTCCTTGTTCCTGGAGAGAATGAATTATGTTGAGATTTAAAATTGATTAAATCGTTGAGCAGGGATTACGTTAATGAAACTTCCACAGGCTGTTTAAACCTAAAGTATGTTAAGGACGTGTTGTAAATAATTAAGACATTATACAAGAGTTACAAACTTAATATACAACTAAATTGAAGTATAGCATGTGCAGAAGCAAGGAACATTTTCAATAATTTAAACATTAGAAGATTATGAACTGAGAAGATGAAAATTCTTAAACATATACTTAGATATCTAAGTATGTATACAGACGTTCTGTTTACATAAATAGCATTCATATTAACTGATTTAAGACGGCTGTACTTTTTCAGCGATTCACTTATAAATTTATTTAGTTTGTTTTTAAAGAAATCAATAATAACTACCTTGCAGAGTGTATATTCATTCGCCTCGTAGAAATATGGAATGGTATCGTAATAATTTTTTTATACGACGTCTTTGAAAGTTCACTTCGACTGAACGATGATGATATAAAAATAGGATCCGATAATCTTCGCGAGGAAGTGGGATGGCGGATGGTAAGTTAAAGGGGACAGAGAGATATACACTATGTATGTCGTTATTATACAATGGGAGAGAATCAAACAGAATGATTGCCTGGCAACGGACGGAAGTTATGGTAACAACTACTGGAATATCTATCTATGCCCTGGCAACTGCATGTCACATCACACATAATGCTTTATTCATACATGTCGCTAACCGAGTTTGCGAAGTTACTTATAACAGCCTGACGAGATATTCTCCACATTGCGCACCAGATAATTATTTATTAACCCGGTCAACCGTAATGTATGTATGTTCCCGTCAACGAGTCACAATTACTCTTCCATACATACACGAATATCTACATCAGTATTTATTTGTTCTGTATTTTTTAATAAAAACTGATTAATAAAATAAAATAAATCTTTTCTAAATAAAAATACAACTGCCAAACATTTGTTTTTCGTTAGCGGATTCCACTGATTTAGTAAAATCGGAATTATCTGCATTTACTTTGTAAATGGATTTAAAAACCAGAGAAAAAAGAGTAACCTGTCATTCAAATACATTTGTAACGGACTGACGCGTGCTGCATTTAAACAACAAATTAAGGTAATGGGCCATTAACATAGAATTTAACAGTATATTTTATAAATTTTACAGCCAATTAAAAATGAAAAAAGCCGGTACACGTTTTATGAAGACCTATACTACAGAAACATGTTAAAAACACGAGTTTTTAATTGTATCAATTATTCCCAGCGTTATTTAATTTTATACGTTTGTTTATACAATAAATGATTTCAATTTTAGTATTCAATTAAATTAATTAACGACTACTTTGTGATGGAAAATGTTTGAATTCACAGTGATTTTTTTGCAATTCAAAACGTTTGATGTGAATCATATGACAGATAATATCACGGTACAGATAACGCAATTGAACTGAAGTCATAATAAAATGACTAAAGCCCGCATTTACGGAACACTGAATTACATGACAAATTCGTCACTACCCGTATCTCTCACATGATACAAAAGAGAAATGTATGATGAAAGTTCTTTTATAAGCTCGGTGTTTCATCATTTTGACGTAAGCAGCATTATTTACAAGATTTTCTACAGAGCGATATTAAAATTTTGAAATAAAATGTCTATTTCAAGTGCAAAGCAAAGAAAAGTAAGACAGATGTTGAAGACAAAAATTGTCATCTAGCATTAGAGAAAGATTCAGTAATTTTGAGCCAGGAAAATATCCGAAATTTTTTACTTGACGCTAACTTTAAAAAAGATAAATAATATTATTTAATAATTTAAGCAATATTTGTTTAGGTTTTTAATCAAGATGAGCTCCCTATAACAACTATAATATGAATACTTTATAACAGTATTGTAAATTATATTATTTCATTGGAAATTAAGCTTGATAAATGTGTGTCTGTATTGTTAATTTTGCTGAAAGCCTCGAATGACACGAAAATTCACATAGTAGGTTATAAAATGTAAGCTCCACAATTTTGCTGGGATTATGTAGTCATCACAGACAAAATATGATTTGAATGTACGTGCTCAGCTATTGCAGAATGCATTAAATTTTCATAACCGTTACGATATTCAGGAACACATGTTATGGTCGTGTAACATAGTTACATTAATCAAGATTGATTAACATACATTTATCCACACAATACATATTAATGAAACTCTGATTAAAACCAGCCCAATGTAATATATTATATTATGACAGGTGTGAAAACATATACCAAATTCTTTAATAATTCTAGTACTGACAAAAAAACTATTTTGGCTTCAAATTGAGATACTATCGAACAGTTTTAGAGATAATGATCACTTTAGTAGGGTAAATTACTAATTTGATTGCCTACATGAAAGGGTGCAGGGTGCTTAATAAATCAAACGGCATAACTAAGTGATTGGCTAATGATTAAGTGTGTATATGTCTTGTACACGTGTTAAATTGGCGGCATGTGTCATTTCCCCGTATTAATTACTACGTCTGAACTAAGTTCCTTATTTAATGAAAGTCAAATCTAAGGCAAAGTGAAAACTTACCACGTGTCTGGAAGCAAGTTCCTGGAAACCATACACCACCACGCAGAAGTGTACGAGTAAATATATGTTACACCACACTGGTATCGTGACGTCGTATTTCTCCCGTGGTCCAACCTGTGAACACACAAATTCCATCAGTTAAATGCATTTGCCAAAGGCTGAACTTGGCACAGATTTCCGCAATGTCTCTCTCGCTCACTCTCTCCTTATTTCTACACTACCCCAGAACCTCCGAGGCGATATAATTGAACTTTGAGCTGCTTTGAAATCTGTTTTGTCTCAAAACTCCTTCGAGCTTGATTCGTTTTATAAAATATGCATGGAATATTTTATCGAACTTACCGATATTTTATCTTCATCGAGACCAAGACGCGGACGGCCAGGAATCCAACTGGGACCCCAGAATATCGCAGCTAGTTTATCCTTTAAGTTACTCATTGATTTGCATTTTTCCAGCACGTAAGCAGTGTAGAACGTCTGTAAAATAATAATAATAACAATAAATATGTTATCAGATGTTTCAAACATTCATTGTGCTACAGAATATTATTCTAAGATTTGCATTTATAACTTAGTATTGTAATGTTCTATTAACAAAGGTTTGCTGTAATGTTACTTTGTTGTGTAAAGGAGTGGTAACCGTATCACACCCCATTTAAACTTATTTGAACTTTAGTGTACACACAATTGAACTAGGAAGTTATATCTATTATTAATGTTCCACTCCCTGACTTTTCCTTTAAATCATATTTACACAGCTAACTGTAAATGTATTCTGTACCTTTGAATACACTCTCATACATAGAATAGTAATATGTTTCAAAATACGTAGGTATATTTGCGGTGGAATATTTCTTCAATTTAGACAAACTCTAACTGAAAATTAGTTTGAAACAAAGTTTTCTTGAAATAGTTTCTGTGCTGGATATGATGCAGAACAGGGAAATACGATAAATGTAGAAATGAAACATGTAGCAATGAATATAAATCCACATTCTCTCTCTCTCTCTAAACTTTCTCGTTTAAATGTTAAAGGATTTTTATTCATTGGCTATGCTGTTTAAATACGACACGAGTATGTGATAATATTTGATGATGAAAATTAACTGAAAGCAGCTAACAAGGATTGGTAAATATACGTATATATGGCCTACATTTTATCAATCCTTCAACATTTACACGATCAATGTTGTATGTCGACGTTGACCCAATGCCGTTGTCGCTCTGTTTTACTCTGTGAGAGAGCAATGTTTAGTGAGGTTATGTCTGCAAAGTTGTGGTATAATATTTGAACAATCACGGGAACAATGCCTGTT
Organism: Calosoma granatense; assembly: GCA_022063505.1. Taxonomy (NCBI): domain Eukaryota; kingdom Metazoa; phylum Arthropoda; class Insecta; order Coleoptera; family Carabidae; genus Calosoma; species Calosoma granatense. The sequence goes on from JAGJTL010000155.1 coordinate 1,052,586, forward strand.
CGGCGACAAGCGATTTAGACAGAGCCACTCTGGGATGTTAATATTGAATTATGAGCGGAAAGCATCCTCAATAATTGACGCTTCAAACACGCTAACTGAATTACTGGTGTCAATGTCAGTTGTTCCAGGTTCGTGCTTTCAAAATAAACCCTACAGAACGAGTGAACTGCACAGGTTATTCATACTACTTTCAATGAATCAATACATCGTACATAAATCTGATGAATTATACCAATGTAATTTAAAGTTTGAACATTAATAACTAACAAATTCATAAATAGAATGAGAAAAAAAAATATGTATGGTATTAATCTATCAAAAATGAAGTAAAAAAACTTAAATTTCCTCAGGTCTTAGTATGTATTCGATCATAACTTTCTGGACAAGTGCAACTCAGAATATATCCATTTCGTAAAGAACTAAAAACAATTTTACGATCACTCACCTGAAGATGTATTGGGTTGAACGAGGGTTGATTCACGACAAGTCCATAAATTATTTCCTCCGACTTTTTCTCGTCAGCGAAAGTTCCAAACATTCTATCCCAAATAATGAGAACACCACCGTAATTTTTATCCAGACAGTACAAGTTGCTTCCTAAAAGAAAGAAAAAAGCTGGTTGATAAAATTTTACTTAGAATTTCTCGTCAGGAAACTTAATAAATATCACTTGTCAAGCTACGTAAAGTAATTATTTTTTTGTCATTACGTACTATTTTATTAAAATCCTTTATATTTATATTAGAATAGGACTCTTTACACTAGAACAAAATCAGGAAATCTCCAAAGAGAGTTAATATAAATTTTGTTTCACTCTGATTTATCTTTCTGTGCAATATGATTACAAGATTGCAATTCTAGACATGGTACTGAGGTACTACTATATAATGAAATTAAACATTTAGATCTCAACAATTCACAAACTAAAGTAAAACACATCTGTTTTCATTTCCATATATTTGTATTTCCTGTGAATCCACGATATAAAACGTTAAACGGTACCTTTCAATATTTAACTATACTGTTCCAACTGAAACTGGAAAAAAATCTAGTCGTCCGTGACAAGGAAAGGGATGCAGGATAATGATACTGAATGGGCATTACAGGAAACCGAAAACCTTTAGGAACAATAGGACGAAAACAAAACGCTTTGTGTTTCCAATGATGATGATCTCTGATTCACAATGACACATCAAAGGAATAATAATTAAATACAGTTGTAACTTGTACGTACTAGTTCATTGAAGTGTGTTATCCTTCCATTGTCATTAAATACATATAATGGATGCCGTGTGTAATTAATTGCAAGATGATTAATTAATGCTTTGTTGGTGATTGTGAAGTAAATGTTACGTGAATTACAGACGACCGAGATATAATTACATGTACGCGACACAATTTAACGTAAAGTGAGCTAGTAACGTTATATACAAATTTATAGTTTGAAAAAACCACGAAATTTACTTTTAAACAACTACAAATTAATGTATCAAAATTGTCTCAGTTTGATTGCTTAATATGATTTTATGCCAATAGACTTGGGAATTAATGAACAGTTAATGAAAGAGAACTCTACTCACCATGATGTACTCGATGATGATTGGGAGTATTAAGGATCCATTCCAGTGGTCCCACACTCCTGACGGCCTCTGTGTGAATCCAGAACTGGTAGAGAAGATTGAACTGTTGATGTGTCAGGAAATGTGTAGGCGGTATCACAAGAGCCAACGGCAGATAGAATATCTGTTAGATGATACAAAGTGATAAATGAGATTTTCATGTCACCCGTGGGAGTCGATGATAAATGAACAGATTAACAGATATTTCACTGTAACATTCTGTCTTTATCCACTGCTATTTAATAATAATTGTAGCAGAGATTAGCGAACCATAATTACACTATTCAACTAATTGAAATTGACGTTTTGTTATTACTAGAATTTGGTGCTTGATATATGACGTAAAAACTTAGTTTTCATCGAAGATATTTAAAACATATAAAACAACTATGATTTTGTATTTAACTGAAGAAATATTTAGTAGATTGCATATTTCATAAAATCTTATTAACGAGATATGTACTTATATACTTGTTATGCTTTAATGGATTTCCAATTCAATATCTTTCAGTAGCAGTTTATATTTAAAGCTAACAGAAAATTTGTATCAGAAGGAAGTATATTGGCACTCTAAACTTGTTCTCTTCAGGATACAGAATGCATCTATTTCCATGTGCAATCGGAAATTAAAATCCAAAAAAAGTTGTGTCATGTGCATCCATAGAATTGACGTAGATAAAAATACATATTTAATTTCATTCCAATATATGAAACATCAAATTAAAGTTGTCTGAAATTGGAAAATTCAATATTTTAAATTGAAAAAATCCTTAATATGTTAAAAATACATATTGAAATTAATAACTACCTCATTTAATTATTTTTTCAATTAATCAAATTATTATAATCGTATCAAAGGACAGGATTATAAGATTATAAACAATGTTCGCAATTAAAAAAATACAAAAACAAAACAAGCTTTAGAGCCACACAATTAGTCCCGTTTACTTTTAATGTTTCAAATATATTTATTAATTATTATTTCGATATAATAATTTCAAAAATATCACACAAAACTGCACACTATAGAACTTCATTTCATCTCAACGCATATGAATAATTTTTGTACGAATTTTTATTTTTATTCATTTTGAAAATAAAATTTAAAAAACATTAAACATGTTTTTACTTGTTTCAACTTACCAAACATGTACTACGTTGCAAAGGTTTTTTTATTAAAATGTAAATTCATTTGTAACGTGTAAAAAGTAATGAAATACATTCTTACTACTGTTGAATTGGAGCGAATGAACAAAAACATACCTGTTTGCTTTCATTTTGTAAATATTGTTTTACAAAATAAATTATTGTTTGTTTCTGTTGTATTTTATATACTTTTTTTCTTTCTATGAAATATTTAATATACCTATGCGTTACATTTTCAACATTGCAATTTTTAATTGGTAATAGGTAATAAATATAATATAGTTTTGTACTGCTGTAAATATTTGATAGTAATTAAATATATGTGTATCGTACACTACATTAGATATCTAAAATAAATGTCCATTACGTTATAATTGTTATATTAATGGTGTATAGTTACAATGTATTATAACCTATATTTGATAGTTCCATAGAGTTTGTAATTATTATTAATATAATGTCAAACTACATTCTCTATTACGTGTATATTGGTTCGTTGTCATGATATCAAATTATTACAGATTATATATTAGAGAACAGTAGACAATGTTTCGATGTTGAAATACTTACAAAGCCACACCAACCCTGCACGACCGACTGCCGAAGTCCGACCGCCATATTGAATTCCTCGGAACTATGGTGGACTTGATGTTGTGACCACAATATATGAACCTCTGAAGCAAAACAAGAAAAACAGGGTCGTACATTATTTGTAACACAAAACACATTGTTTTTCTTTGGCACGGCACGGCTTAATAATCTTCTGCCAGAGATGTGTTTTTTATAACAAAATGAGACCGCCGTAAAGGCTTTGTGTTTGTTGGAAAAAATGTAAAAAAAATTGAGAAATTTTCTCGTTAACAGAGAGAGCATCGCGATATATTTCTAGAGTTATAAATAATGCTACTTTTTTGAATTATGTATGAAATAAAAATATACGACATACAAGTCGGAATATTTTGCTAGCACTAGTAAAGTCATTCATTTAAAAGGAAAACGGAAATGTGTAGAAATGTGCTGTCCGCATTTTATTTTCGATTTTACGACTGAGTTGGCTGTGAACGAGCAATGTTCAGTTTACATTGCACACATGACGGAAACAAAGGAAATACATACGTATGACAAGCTCGCACGAACTGGAAACAAATAATATCTTTCGATAAATAAAGATTTGTTGTGAAAAGAAGTCCGCGAGTGAATCGTTTTCTTTGTGGCAATAAACGCGAACTTTCCATTGAGTATCCGTTGTTATTTACCGTCGTGGAGACTTTGAAACTTTTTCGATATTTACATAAAATTACCATAAACCGAAACAAAGTCAGGAGAACATATAATGGAATTTGTTTTCCATGAATTCGTTACCATCGTACAACGGTTCAAATGCGCGAATATGTCTTAATTTTTCCACTAGAATAGACACGGTTTGTTAAGAAATCTTTAGAGTTCTTAATTAAATCTAAAGAAGTTACTGTTCTCTAAGTTGTACAATTAGAATTTGAGTCAGATTCGCGGAATGATTGAAATTTATTGTTTTTGTTCAAATTTAAATTTAAATTTTATTTTATATAAATATAAAAGCAAAAATTATAAATGTTAATAATAAAATATATGTGTATGTTCAAATTAAAAATTGTAATGTACTACATTTAATAATCATGATGAATCCCGGTTCACTGTAACATTAATTAAATTATGAGAAGCGCTGTCCGCATTTTGTATTGTACGAATAATTAAAAGAACATAATTAGGTTTTCTCCTCATATATTTCAGTTATACAGTGTCCTAAAAATTTAAATAAAGCATCCATGGTTTTGAATTTATAAATGACTAGCCTTTCTCAATACATATTATGTGAATTTAAATGACATGCATTGAAAATGTGTCATGTGTAGTATAATGTAATATATAATATGTGGCTATACAAACGGAAATTTAATTACACATACCGTGACAGGCCCGATGAACCCAATAATAGCAGAAATCCACACCAATGGCAGCCAAGTACCAAGTCCACGCGGAATCCCAGGCCAGATCAAACAATCGGAAATTAGCATGCAAGTAGACATACATATAACTTTCTGCTCCTCGAAACAGTAACCTGAAACAGAATTATTTCAATAAATACACAGAACATCAACCACGTATCAAAAAATTATTTTACATATAAAACGTAAGATGAAAATATGTATTTTCTAAAATAATAATTCTCATTTCGTTAACGTTTGCTTCACAAATGAATCTCGTTTTAATTATAAGTAAATGCAATAGTAAATATTATATTTTGAGCAAATATTGCAATGAATAAACAATATCGATATACAAATATTATGCGAAATTATATTTGATACCGAATTTAATATCCGTATAACATATTCATATGATCCTTGCAATAATATTTACGTATCATGGCGGCAGAACTACAAACTGAGAATGGTTGACCCTCTACAGTTGAGAATATCGGATATTCAAATAAGGATAAGCTACGTTTTAAATATTTAAACCTCTTTGCTGTTCTCCCATGCAGTGGCATTGCACGAATGACATGCTCAGTATAAAGATATTTTGGTAACAAGCATAAGAAGGACCCCAAATTGGAACATTCCAGATATCTTGTTATATATGCATGAAAAAAGGACAATGGTATCAATTTACATAACAAAATGAAACTGCACCAAAAGAGAACATTGTTATATACAGTTTTTCTTTTTGGTATTTTTTAGTTAACCTCTGATGAAAGCAAGTTATTCTTTGTATAATTTTAAAGTTCATCGTTTGAGTGAATAGCTAATTACAAATCATATCTCAGTGGTACTTGAGATTAATGTCGGACCACTTGAAAGTTTTGAAGTGAGATCTACAATCAAGCTATTTCTAGCCGGGAAACCGACAAATTTATCGTTATCGTTAACTAAGTTCTGTAGTTGTCTTTGTCTATCTGCCCGCGGGTTTTACAAGAGGATTAGCATAGAATGAGAGCTATACGTGCTTCCAAATAATGAAGCATTTTAACTAGATTCAACTTGTATGTATAGTTTTTATATATAGATACATTTAGTTTTGCTATATTACAATTAAACCTGAATATATTATCTTGTACGTAACCTTATTCGTGTACTATATGATATATTTCCCGCGGTTCCGTTTCATTGCTTAACTTACGTTGCGAACACTAAAGAAGCTTTTACGTTCTTGCGTAATTACATTCTTTAACAAAAAATCACTTACTTAATAACAAAAAACGATTGCTCCATATACAGTACATTTCTTTAAGTAATGAAGTTCATTCATCTGTCTCACTATGTTTCTTAGGTGATACATTTTAGTATTTTTCATATATTTCAAAGAACTTTTATTTATTACTTACAGATTTCAGTTCTTTTCAACTATGATATTATATCAAAAATATAAGTAAATACGAACTGGACGTTGGCATTTTCATAAAAAAATTGGTAAAAATGTATTCAGTCTGGTAGAGAGATGTTGATAATTTGACGTAAATGATACGGTCGATGCATGCGTCATTTGCGTAACTTGCGTACGGAATCTGTAATCAAATATTACGCCGCTGGCACTTTGATGACGTCACGTAGGAAACTAAATTGGTAATAGGCCACCAGCTTTACACTGCTGCTAGGCGAACTGTAAGCTGATTAGGCGATCATCAAACGCAACTCGAACATGATCTGTGAGAATGATCAAGAGCAGCCAATAGTCCGGGCTCATTATCAAACAATAGACAGTTATAATTTACACAATCATTTACCAGATTAACACATTATACTAATTCGTTTTACTACTTGCAATGGTATTTCATATTTATACTATTAAGGAATTGAGAATTTCTATATTTTCTCCAGAAAGAAGAAGTCATGCATGAAATTACATTCGAGTTCCCTATAGATTCATATTTCATACTTTCATGTCTTTTACTGTTACGAAAGCAATTTCAAACAAGTATTAAGAAAATATAATTTCGAACTTGATACTTTACTCGAAAGTTAAACGATTTTCAGCTGAAGTAAATGAAATTTTCTCTACAAAAAAAGAAATAAAAAGTTTTGATTGTATTTCAAATTCTTGATACAAGAATAGAAATTTATGACGAAAACAAACCGTTGAATTTATTTTCTTATCCGATTATAAAAATAATACTATAAAAATATTATATACGAAACTAAATATGTAGTAGATTTAAAGGTCATCGTTCTATCGATATTCTTAAAGACAAAAATAACTTTTCTAAACAAGTATCAGATGTGTATCTACAGTTATTTCAGTAGAATCTTGTTCAGAATAAATTTGGTAAAAATATCAAGATGAAATATACACAAACATCCATATGCAAAACACTCAGTCAAAACAAACAATTTTTTGTAAGTCTTTTTAATGGGAACATTGGCTGGATTCTAATCAATTATAAACAGATGCTTTATAAACATACGCAGACAAACCAAAGCGCTGTGGTCAGAATATTGCTTGAATATATTTACATCTAATATCGGGGTTATTGAATTCTCACAAACGATATATGACTGACTTCAAAGGAATCTGACTCTTAATGGACTGGGATCGAAAAATTCGCAACAACCACAACAGATTATTTAAATAATTTATGTAGAATAGAAAGTGAATAGCAATGATATGTTTTCAACATGAACGTGATTAACAATTCAACATACAAGTGTAACTTTCAAACATGTTTATCAGTGAATATTTTCAGAACAAAACAATCCAATGCTTTTATCCATATGACGATATATCCGGCGTTCTTGTTGAAAAAAATTACACAAAAATCAATAAAATGCAATATTCGCTTCAATATTAATCCCAATATGTTTCATACAATGAAATTTCTGTCATTTGTAAATTGCCATCACTTTATCTTTAAAGCTTTCTAGCTAATTGAATTAAAATTAATCCGTTTACTTTGACTGTCATTTACAAATACAAACTATAAAACTTGTTAGAACCTGCACATTTAAACATTAAACGTATTTATTCTTGCATGAGGACAATACAATTGTGTTGTTGATGTTCTCTCGTGCGAATGTACAGTTATAATTCACCAGCAGAAAATAAGCGTATATAGAAACGTGCGTGAATTTTGTTTACGTTTTAGATTTAGTTTACATAGTGACCTCTGCAAATGGTTGATGTTGTGCAAACATTTTCAAAAAGTTTACTCAATAATTAATTCATGTGCAAATATTTGAATCATGAAACTGTTTTATTTGCGATACAAATTTGAAGTTCTACTGGCAATGAAACAAATTTAACGATTCTATTTATAGACTGCAGCCAGAAACAAGTGACAAGAATTCTATTTAACATCTGAGTTATTTAGATACTGTTCGAGTTATAAAACAGTACTGGCATGTTCTTATAAATTTATTGAATTGTAATTTATAAGATAATATTTCGGTATTTGAATGCCTTAAATCTTAAATTTCATAATGCTTTCATAGTATACATAAAACAGATAATAACATTAGATTTTGCAGTACATTTTTAAGCAACTCAAAGTACCATTCTTATCTAGCACAGTTTCAAAGCATTGTCAAAGGTTAGCCTGCTAATATTTGTTTTTCCGTAAAACCAAATAGTACTGTAATCATGCTTTGCGTCTGGAATAATTTGAAAATAACCGACGTAGGAATACCACATTTAACGGTACGCTCATCCACGCTCATTTACTGCGGTTTGCCATCGAGTACGTCTGTATTTTCTAACTTTGTCTAAGGGATAGTTTGGGATAATGAAAGGTTTAATCCCCAGTTCAACGAGGAACCCCCGAATAGATGTAGCTCCGTTACAATCCGACTCTATCCCCTGGGATGGAAAGTTCTCAATTGTCCTCTCCACATAAATTACAGTCTGATTCTGGTGACATACTACAAATGCGAGGCGAAATGCAATGAAAACTAATGGCTTCAAACATTCGACCCAAGCTTTTACGTTCAATGATAAATAATGCATCATGCTTTAGGCGAAATTACTTCTCTACATGACAAGACTTTTAAAAATTCACGAATTACGTCCAGCGAATGAAGGTCATAAAATATTTTCACATTTTTACCCAAAAATGACAAAATTCAGAAATGAACTTGACAAATATTTATATATCCATTAAACTGTACAAATAATAAATTAATATAATTTAATTGGAACACAATAATCATAAAATAATATTCTAGTAGAATATACTAATTATCATAAATGAAATCAAAATATCAAATGATTATTAACAATGTTCAATTATTTTTAAAGCAATTATAGTTTAAAATAAATTGTAACCAAAATAATACCGAATTAGTATGTAACTGAATTCACAAATTCAATATTACAAATTAATTAATAAATTCCTAATGAAACGATAATGTAATATAGTATCGACGATAATTTGATTGGATTATCAAATTGTATTTAATAATTGCGAGTAATTATTTATCAGACTACATGTTCCGTGACTACTTGAACAGTTTTCAGTATGCAAGCCGTTGAAAATACACGAGTATCATCGAGTTTCCATTGATATGATTTACGATTGTAAATCACGTGTTGATATATGATCCCAAGCACTCGGTGCACGAGATATCATCGGCGGCATTTGCAACTCGGCATGCGATTATTTATATATGAGTTGGATTATTTTCACTTTATTTTACTGTTTGCAATCTAATATGAGTATCATATCTTCAAATATGCTTCTTCATATATAGACAAAATGGAACATATTTTGTTATTAAACTTTTAATTAACAAAATGAAGAAATATAGAAAATTAAACTAATTTAAAGAAAATAGTTTCAAAATCCTTTAATACTCGAGACACTGAAAATAAAGCACACGTCTCAAAATGTAATTAACACTAATTATAAAGTGCTTTCAGTTCAAATCACAGAGAAAATTTGAACTAAAACATAAGACAAAGTCTTTCTAATTAATAATTCTTTTGTTAGTAGGTACAAATTAAGTTCTTTTTATAATTTGGAATTAATTTTAAAAGATTTAATACATTACAAGACATTCTAATGACACGGTTTAACGTGTTTATTTTTCTTTTTTCATTTTTATTTTTTCCATACATTCACAATGGAATAAGCATGGGAAATACGAGAAGAAATACAATTTGTTACTTTTAGCTTGAAATATCTTATTAAATCCTGAAATTAGTAATAAGCCGTTCATATTTTCAACTACTCGAGTGTTCGAATATCTTCTTTGATACAGAATATCGTTGAAAGCTAGACGACTACTAGAAATTCCTATGACCTATTTCGCTAAGTTGCGTATCTTGCCTTGTGTAATGCGATACGATACACTCCACACACACCTCAGGCTAGATAGATTTGCGGTGATTGTACCTATATGCATATATCAATTACCCATGTACCACGCAACACGTGAGACTAATATAAGCACCTGTAAAGATACATTGATCTTTTGTACTAACTTTTACTGTTTTGTAATACCCAATATTTCGTAGAAATAATTAAAATGTTACTTAAATATATATTCAATATACATTAATATTAATCCAAAACATATTAGCTATACATTTTTATCTACTTTAAATATTTCTGCATTCAATTATAAAAGAAATAATATTTTATATTTTTCAATTTGAGGAAGTTGTTGTAACTTATTTTTGTAATAAGTAAGTTATTTGCGTCTGACAGGTTTTAATCAATTTTTGCCGTTGCGTGTTCAGTGAAGTGTCAAACACCACTAAAACTTCCAACATTACACGCAATTACACGCGAGTTTAACACCGTTTATCGTGAAGATCGACACTACAGTCTACTGAACACCAAATCAAATATTCAACTTATTCCCCTGCTCGACATTTCTACCAATGGTATTTTAATTATATACACTAATACACAAACATACCATTGTTATGTTATAATTCATTATTGTTTTATCTTGAAACAAAAACATTATGTTGATGTGACCTCAAATACAATGATGTGTTAATAGGATTTTCCAGTAATATAAATATATGTAATTTATTTTATCATTTTCATTGTTTTTTTTTTAATAAATCTAGATTTATATTTAAACTTTACATTATTATATAAATGATACGATACTGAAATGACGCGACGGATTTATAATAAATTTGTTCTTCAGTAGAATTACAAGTAAATTATATGAATGTATAGATGGTTTCCGATTATTTCCAACGATCGCATCTATTTCATTTTTTCGTTGATATTCATAGTGAATTCTTGCAGCCATTTATCCGTACAAATCCCTATGTTAAATTGGCAAAAGTTGGCACGTACCTTCCACACTCCTGCATAAGCCCGTGCGAGACGCTGGTTATTCCGTCATTTAAACGCATGACGGGTTTTCGTTCCATCCACAGGACGATATTCTCCAGTAGAATGAATAATAGGAAATAGGGCCAGGCCTGCAAAAAATAAAATGTCAGCATGAAAACGGGAGTCCGCTCATTGAACTGCGGAACATGCGGGCACAATTGCCCTCGTAAACTGCTCTCTCGAATATCTGCGTCATTTGTGGTTTACAAAATGAACCCGCAGTTATACAGAACGAATATTGAACCCCTTTTTGGCTGTTATTTTGACAGGAGTAACAGATAATTAAAACAGATCAAAGAGTTTGCTGAAATTACAAAACAGGACGACGAGTATTGATTCTAATTAACTTGTCAACAACACTGACAAAATTAATTATACAAACAGATTATTACGACGTAAATAGCTAATACAATTAATACAATCAGACATAAGTACCTGTACTGTCTCTTAGGATATTTTTGTTTACCGAAATAAAATAAATTAAAAAGAGAACGGAATATTAAAACGCAAATTATAAGAAAATATATCTTGCTGACCTAAATCACCTCTTGTTTGTAAATTTATGAAATACAAAATTTTGGGAACCAATAATTTTTCATTAGCTGATTAAAATGTTTCTAAAACATGTTATCCATAATGGCCGATAACCAAACTTACTAACTATTTGTAATATTTTAAAATAAATAAAACATAACAAGGCCCAGTTTCTAGCACAGAACTATATATGTATATTATTTATTTGATGAAAAACGAAAAACAAACGATTCTTGGTATGAAACTTAATATATTAGAAATTAAAATCAATTTTAAATAAAATCCTAGTTCCAGGAACATTAACTGAAATGTAATTATACAAATGTAAACAATCAATAATAACTCAATAGAGTAGGCAATATTCAATTAGTGAATGGCTTATGCATGTGTATAATACGAGTGCAGAGTTCAACAACTTTACTGTAATTCTTAAATTAATTAATTAAATGTTTATGAATTGGTTTAATTGATGCTGACAGTGTGACTACGAATTGATATTTCTGTAACTGATATAGATTTCTATAGAACTGTTTTATTGATTATCTAAAAGAAAAGTATGTATGTACTTGATGTTAATTAACGAGCTATGTAGAGTTAACAATACTAACTTTTGATACTGCTTATCACATTACTACAGCAAGGTTAAAAGCATTATTACGTTTTAACAAATAGATAGTTTAAAAATTGTCTGTTTAATCACAATATACTCTTTAGTTTTTTAAAACCATGATTGAAAATGTAAAATATTACAATTATCATATATTAAAACACTAAACAACTCGAATGGCATATGTACCTGTTAGAAAATATACTGTATTTTATATTTGGTATTTAAAAAAATTTTTTTACTGATAAGATTAAATATAAAATAATCAGCTAATCTACACATTAGTTTGAGTATAAATCTGCATATCTATCTACAAGTTATTTTTAGATATTTAATTATAGTTCCTGTAAATCAATAAGCAAATCAATTAAATTTATATCTGATTGACTAACCCATATTGTCTGTAACTATTTCTTAACACAAGTATGTTACAAACATATAAGCTACACATATTATACAGTCAATGTCAGTCTCAATATGGAATATTAACGACTTTGTAAACATTGTGACGTCATAGAAGGTTACCGGTAATCTATGTTTACACAAACGTGTAAAGCAATCTTTTATTCAATTCAATGCAGAGCAAATGCATCTGAGTCTGAAGCTAGTGGAAACAATTAGTGATGCATTCGATCAAAGTGCATTTGGTTTTACTGCAATTTATATCTAACGGTAGATCGAGTGGTATGATCGGAGCGTTCTTATGTACAATTGAATTAATAACATATAATATTTGAATGAAAATGTGAAGCTAATCGCACAATATTTATTATATAATATATGTAATTTTAGAATATTTTAATCATTTACTGATAAATAAAAGAGTAAATATTTATTAAAACAGACCGCAACAAAACATTTATTTTAAACATTATTAAATGTAATATATTGAAAGCACCACTGAATGAAAATTAATAATATCATATTCTGAAGCGAAATTAAATTTGTAAAAATAATACGAGTTATATACGTAGATACAATCAATATGAAAACAGATACAAATAAAACAATAATTGACAGTTGTATAATGGATAGTACAATGGATGAGTGTTAATGTAACATAACAATACGCTGCCGCTAAAGCTAATAATAAATCTAGTTTATGTAGTAATGTGATGACAACTAACCTGCCTGTGGAAATTGGGTACCATTTCGAGTTTACTGAACGAAGTCTCTTCAGGATTGATGATATAAAACATTCTGCCCAGGCCTTTTAGGAACTGAACGAAAGTCTCATTGAAAAGCACATCTTCGCGAAGGCTACTATTGTTAACACGAATAAACACCGAAGTAGCCGTTTCACAAGAGTTGCCGAGCAACAACGGCAGATCCACGGATACCGTGGCGGCCATAGCGGAAGTATATTTAACGCACAAGACAGTCAAATAATAGTCAATAGTATAGTCAGTATTCGTGAACAAAAGAACGAGTAGCAGGAAACAAATGAAGAAGTAAATGATCAAGTCGACTAATTGGTCGGAATGAAACAAAACGTCTTAATAAGAAGTACATAAGAACGTGTACGTGTGTTCGTTTTTAAAGAGCGATAGACTCGTATCGAAAGCCGGTAGACAAGTAACGTTGTATGATATGGTCACTCGACGTTTATATACTCGACCATGTGACGCTGATAAACATTGCTAATGCGACTCGGTTTTATAAATAAAATAATTTTAGTGCCAAGACCGGTGGAGGTGGAAGTAGTACTCTATTCACGTTTAAGAATGAGAGCAACATTTCACTAAAGCCAAAGTACGCTGATACGTTACTTCTCAAGTGCACGCCGCTTTTTTTACCAACAATCATTTAGTATGCAAATATTCTATATTATATATTACACCGGGGAATTTGTTTATTCAGTTTGTTATTGATTTGTTGTTGCTTTTTTATTAGTTTTTATAGTGAACCATTCGTATCTAGATGTTTTTGTTCTAATAACGTAATATATTCACTTTTCTGAGAAATATAAAAATGCCGCGTGTTTAGCATTGTTATATAATTTATTTACACATTTATATAGCAATTAATTGTGTTATTCGTAAATCATTTTTGATGCATAAATAATTTGTGTATGACAGATCTTGTGATATGTATTAATTATGAAAAGTTCACTAGTTAATTTATTTTATTTTCATATTTATATTTTTATTTATAAATGAGTAATCAGTACAAATGAGATAAACATGGAAAATATGTTATAATTATCTCAATTTTCTTCCGGTGTAACACCACAAATGATAATTTCACTTTTAAATGTTATGCATGACTAAGTAAACATCCTAGATAGAGTAATAACAATTTTTGTTCGTGCCAATATTGTTCAGCCGCACATCACAAGTTTAAGCACGCGTATCAGATTTGGCCTAGCTATTTACACAATTTTGTTATTCAGAATTGAAAAATGATAACTCTGATATATTTGTAAATAATATTGTATAAACACCAACAATCTTCTCCTGGCATATAGTATCGTTGTATAGTATGTTTTAAAATAATTGTACATAACTCCTCAAGAGCCTCACAGAAAGCGTTTTCTTAAATGGATTACAGGGGTAAAAGTATTCGGCTGTAATTACAATTTTTCATTTTTCGATTTTAAAATTTTTGTTGTAAACATACCACTAATCGCTAAATTTTTTCTTAAAATTTTGGTTATACCGTCCTAATGTACAAGTAGCAAAACATCCCGCTGTGATGGGTTTGCCCTCTCATTATGAAATCAGGTCAATATAGATTTGTTATGAAACATACTATACAGATTCTCATTTATATTTTCTCTTAGGATAGCAAGGATAATAAATATAGATTATTTATTGTTGGCTTTTTATTTTGCTTTATGTTTTACAATAAAATGTAAATTTCTATTATAATTATACAGTGACATATATTAATGATGTAATATGATTATATGCAAGATTTACTTTAAAGAAACTGTTGCTGAAGCAAAATCCTAAATTTGTCCTTGGTTTTATCCTTTGTAGACCCTTATATTTGCAAGTGTTATATTTTGCTTGATTTTAATGAACTAAACGTAAATTTCTAGTTCATACATGTTTAGAATGGATTCCTGATATTATCATTTCAAATATATACATACGTGCATTAATAATGTTGTGTAATTAACATAACGTACACAATGCAGGATTACAGCGCACCCTGGGATAACACTTAGAGTTATATTAACTTATGGTAATGCAATACCGTAACCTCTACCAGACACAAGATTTGAACTAGCACAATATCAAGGAATATTCCCTGCACAATATTGTCAAGGGCACCCATAAAGCTAACATAACCTCGACACCAGAACACTATTTGCCAAACAAAAATTTCGCGAAAAACCATGCACTTTAACCAATTTAAATTAGGTTAATAACATTGACCGAGCATGATTAAGTAAGATTTAATCATTACACAAATCAGTAATATTCTACACACCAGTTTTTATCAAGTAAATGTAGAAATTTTGTGGTCACAATTCAGTGAAAATGTTGCAATGCTCTTAATGTACATATTGCACCTGAGTGTGATATTACTTTTTGTTCCACGGATACAAGTAAAATAACCTTCTTATATTAACTGGTAAGACCATTCTAAAACTGTGAACATACCAAGAGAAAGATTGATATGTAACATAGACATAGATTTAGTTCAAAATTTCCAATAAACTGAGGGTCGCTGTGAAGGTCTTACCGAAAGCTATTGAATTTTCAAATCACGTGACGATTTTTTACAATCATTCAGGAACATTTCAATAAGACATTGAGCTATATCATTTAGTCACAATTGACGAACTGTATGGATAGCAGCCAAAGAAGTGCGTTCAATCCATGCAGAATGATATAGTTGTGTATGCAAGCATCAATATCCGCTTACGAATGTATTTAATATATCTTTCTGTTCTTTCTCATAGTATCCGACGTTACATCAACTGACAAATATCCGTTTGCACTTTATTCTCGTTATTAACTTATATTATTTACACACTTTCACTACCTGATTTCCAGTCGATATATTTAAATTTCTTATATAACTGTTATACAATGTATAACGAACCATATCCGTGCGAATATTTGTCCGATATTATCTGTAAATGTGTATTGATAACTTTTTATTCATGGATTATTGTCAATGAGAGAAGATTAACTGTGACACATGTGTTTATTACCATTGTACAGAGGACCATGTGACAAAAAATCGAATACATTAATATTCCATCCAGTTTTGTGTAACCTAAACATTTTTTATCAATACAATGAATTATATGTTTTTTTTCATAATATTTTGTATCAATTTATTAATTCCTCTTCACTGGCACTTTACTATAAATAATTTTTTATTTCTTTTTTTGTCATGGACTCTGTCTCAAAAACTTTCTCGATTCAACAACAAAGTCGATACGAATAAAATAAAAAAAGATCTGGCTGTATCGTAGAGTACTAGAAATGAAGAAATTCTGTTACAGTTCAGCTTTCGCATCATTTCATCTGTAATTCGATTTGAAACTTAAAATGTCACAATACATTTCTGTACGTGCCTAGAAAAATGTATTTCAGTAAGACAACAGAACAGTAATTGTATTTTTATTATTAGACAAAGAGAAGATATTTATTGACTATTAAAGGTTTTCAATTATTACGTTATTTTATGTCGAAAATGTCTGCCTCGAGTAATCAAATTGACATTTTTATATGGAGTTTTTACGCTACACTGATTACTGAATTATTACTTCTTTTTATCGGCGTATCGTAAAGAAAATTATTTCAATTTCTTATTACAATTATAGTACAATTACTGCCTGAAGTTAGCACGTTATTAATGTGTAATAAGTTTGCGTTATATTTACATATTACTTACCACATTGTGAAATTGGTTCATAAACTTTAATTAGACATTTCCTTTTCACAATTTGAAAATATAATTATTATTATGTGTTCTGTTTTATACTATAAAATACATCAGAATATTGCTTACATTGCTCTTATTTTATATCATAAACTGAATTTTTAATTCGAATATTATTTTCGGCAATAAATAAAGACAGACATTTGAAAATATCTCATTCAGTAAGGACCAGACACACGGGAGGATTAATAAAATATATTGGTCGAAAAAGTTGTACATTTCTGCTGGTGTTCTTATATGCAGAGCTCAATAAATTCTTGATACAAAAGCCCTATACGCTACAAAAAAAACTCGCTCGCCGACCCAAGAAACATTAAATTTATTATTAATACATTTTGTTTTATACATAGCTATTTGCCAGTCTGTAACACGTACTCGTCATGGACGAGCGGATACGTGTATTTGTTAAGACCTGTTCAGACCTGTATGTTTCCCATTATTTTCAGACAAAAACACAATAGGTTCTTGTTATGTCTGGTCGCTGAAAACATAATATCACTTACGTATTTACTTTTCTTGTATAATGTAGTTTATAACACGACCTCGACTGTACCGTAACACGTCCTTGTTCACAGGTCAAGTTCAAACACACTGTGTAATATTATATCGTTATTTAATAACCCGCACTACTTGCAATTTTTTATTAAATGAGTGTGTGTTTTTAGGTATCTTTCAATGACGCAGGTGATTTTTTTTTATTTTACTAATTTATATGTACATATTTTGCTGATACATAACCTGATATATATCTTATTTAAAATTTATTGTTTTGATATCTCCAACCTGTATATAAAAAAGTATAGTAGTTCAGACAAACAAATTATTTATTATACTGATAATGCAGGGGCATTCAAATTTTTCGAGTAGGTGACTATATGAAGTACCTGCTGGATCGGATATAAAAAATTCAAGAAAACAAAAATGTTGATTATAATTTTTTTTTAAATCTACGGAATGAACAAGTTTTATTAAAGTTAAAATTGACTGAATGGAAGATTTATTGATATTATGGCAAGTGGGGATTCGTAACACTGAAAATACATGTAACAAAATATCACGTGTATATGCACATGAACTAACAGAAATTATCAAATTTAATAACTGCGGCATACAAATAAATTAGTTTTATCTTGATTAATGTTTTGTACATATTTGAATGTACGTATTGTGAAAATATTTATCTGTATAATACTTGTTTATAACTATGTTATTATTACATTTGTAATATATTTAGGAATATATCTTCTA
>JAGJTL010000155.1:1082769-1093646 GCA_022063505.1 Calosoma granatense
GGCTGCTAGAAATCGGCTGCCAGTTTCACCGCCGTGTGCAATGATTTGAAACTCTATAAATCATGATAGTGTTTAGTACCGTCTACAGTTGGTATCTCTGGAAAATAATCCTTAATCGTAAACAAAAGTAAGTAAATATAAACAGTACAAATAAATTTCAAAACAACATGACAAAAATAATTTCAAAATACTGTGTTTTTGTAGATAAAAGTGAATTATTGTAGTACAAGAACAAGAAACATGTTGATCCTTGTCTGAGCAATTATTAATGATATATGGAACAAATCAAGAATACTTCACAAATAAACAATGCAACAAAGTTTACTGATAATGACCCAGTTTCTAGCATAAATATTCAAATAATTAACGATAAACATAATAGGTCTAAAGACCTTAAATATACGAGATATTTCTGTTTTGTAGGTTAAGTGCAAGGATTTGGTAACGAGTGCAAAATAACAACTTTATCAAGATTCATATTCATGGAACTGATATGTATTTCTTTTAATTATGTTGCACATTCAATAACATTGATGCTGATAATTTATACTGCCAAATTATAAAACCAGAATACCAAGGAATAAATAGATAAATGTGATAGAAAGTATTCTAGAATGAACATAAAATTTATTAGTAGGTATGACAGCATGTATTACAAGGTGTGTAGATGTTAATGAGCCGAGATAAAAGTGATGTGGCGAGCAGTTTTGAGACAAAAATTATATGTTAACCCCAAAAATGGTATCGGCCTAATGTTATTTGTGTATGTAATTATAAAAGTAGAATTATAATTAGCGTTAAAATAATTTCGCATCTTGTGCAGTTAAAATTATGTTGAAGATTATTTGGAAACATAATGCATAATGTATTATATATATTTTTTTCAGTGATAGAATTACTATACTATTATTTCGATATTCGAAATTGAATTTCAAATTCACTCAGTTAATACATGTACATATTAGATAGAAGCATGATAAATAAATTACATGACTGACAATAATACTTTTGATATGAATTGAGATATATGTCTGGTTTTTAACATGAGGGTCAACTAAAATTACTACATTGTTATGTAACAATACTGCTAAATAGATTCGATATTTTATATTTTGATTCAAGATTTAAAAACCCGACATTAATATACTATTTTACATCATTTTTACAATATTGCATGGTTTATCTACTTTTATTTTTATTGCAATAATGCACACAGGAATTCAAATGGCATTTTAATATAGCACCTATAACACAGACCACCAGTTTTACTACGATGTGTACAGACAGTATGCGATTCTGAAATATCTATTGAAATACAATACTGAAGCAAACAAACCATTCATATATACAGTATATTAAATATAAATATATGCTTTAATACATATTTCATGGACTGCAACTTCATGTTAAGACTTAAAATGAATTACACAGACAATAACTAAAACTTGTTAAGGATGACAATTGTTTTTATATACTACTAATAGTTCACTGTATTTATATTATATTACCAGACAGACAAGGATAAGGATATGTAATGAAAAGAAATGTTAAATAATTATCATTTAAAATTCCGTTAGAAAAGAGTAAAGAAATAATGTTAAATTAACAGTTAATCACGAAATATTAATTTCAAAGGTTCAAAAATACTACGTTTTGATCTTCGTTTTTTATAAAGGATCTGGTGCAAATTAAGACTTTTGAATATCATTGTAGACCATAAGGAAGATACAAGGAAACAAAATAAGAAATATGTGTATAATTCATATATTTTAACTTATCATATACTATACAAGTAATACTTATTTTAGGCTGTCCATAATATAATAGTATTTATAAAAATCTGAAACACACATGTTAATGTAAAATTTTACGAGTACACAATTGTACAAACTTTGTTTTTATATTCAAAAATAACGAGATTGTGTCTGTAATTATTTTTTTTTGCATACTATGAAAATCATAGCTCTGAAAGTAGTTCGCTTCAGATGACACACACTTGCGTATGATGTTACACTATTCAAAGTAATTCTACAGAAAGTAAATTCCTTCAAGCATATACAAGAGGAAGAATTCGGAGGCAGCTATGTCTGGCAAACATGGTGGAAGTTCATACTCAGTGATGTTTTTATTTGATTAAAGAATGTTTATATACCTGTATATAAGATGTGGTCTGGCGTATTGTCTTGGTGTAAATTTATCAAAGCTAACGAAAAAATAGCTTTATACTGAAGACTCGTTCATTTCTACTAACTGAAACGATCTTGTCCATTTTGTCATTCCGTGATCAAGGTCCATAAAAGTTCCTTTTTCTACTCTCACTCTTGATTCCCGATTTATTAGGACATCGTTTTGACGTCGAAATTTATGAACAAATAAATACTCTATTAATATGTTTGTGCAATTACTGTATTAATATTAATACATTATACATTTCCTTTCCTTGACAGTGACAATTATTAATATTATCAATATTAACACAGCTGCATTATTTTCATACTACATTGTCTTATAATGCATTTGTAATTATGTGACAGAATATTAATTAAGGAATGATAAAGGATGTAAGGTTTGAAAAAATTAAAGCAAATAAATAGATATGTATTATAGTTAACTTTATTAATTTATAATTCTTTTATAAAGTTCTCATATGAATCTGATTAGCCAGAACTGACTATCAAAATAATACCAAATTAGAGGGAAATATCCTTATCATAATAAAATGCGAACTAGATAATATTATATAATATGTAAAACGGTATTAAACAAATGATATTAAAGAATACAATTAAGTACTTGTTATACCTTAATACCAGAATGTACAGTGTGAGAAACAGACTGTGCACATGATTCATTTCATATATAATCAGCATTATCATCATCATCATCATCATCTTCTCGAAGAACACACATCATCGTCATTTTATATATAGTATATTAAATAACTAAACAACTGTAGTAATGTCATATCTAGTCCCTACATAAATCTCTAGCGCAAGTGTATGTGTTGTGTATTCAGTTCATACCATAAACTACATACATACATACACATCACACGCGCACAAACCTGCATGAACAGAGATGTAGATGAGCGAGACGTACTGGAGCAACGCAAATACTCTATATATATGTGTGTTATAACTTATGTGTGTATGTATTTGTATGTGTATATGTAATGTGCTAACATCGAAACTTAGTTACAAGTTGGCACGACCGTTACACAAGTGTCTAAATCCTTGTGCACGATAATTTAGTCCAGTACGTCAAACATTGTACTGTGTGCTCGCTCACCACACCTTTACAATATAGTGCATAGTATATACGCGTGTGTGTGTGTACGTATGTATGTATGCATGAGGTGTCTGATGTTACATTCCTGTCCTACTGAACTCTCTGATCATCATATACAATATAAATCAATCAGTCACTCGACTCAATAGATCTCGTTCGACTCACTATGATATTAGTAATAGTAGTAGTAGTTAGTAGTTAGTTAGTTAGTTATTGTGTAGCCTTTGCTGTTACGGAACTATTGGTTTCTCTGTTTTTGCGGACATTTCACATAATATGTATGTATGTTATGTTATATTACATGCGAGAATAATGGATATTATGTATATAATAAGTAATAAATAATCAAAGAGTCACTTGTAATATGATAATACATAACTGGTCTGCTCGGAAGGAGAGATCACACATGTAATGTGCAAAAATAAAACGGCACAATTTGGAAAATATAGCGTGGCGCGTGGCGCCGCACGCGATACTATATATACTTCTTTATAATAAATATGTTTCTTTATCGTATTACAAGTTTAGCAGGTTATAGATATATTAATTAGTTAATTCAATTATCTACTATATGTCATATAATATATATTTATATATATATTAATAAATATAATAATTGTCATATTACTATGTAATTCATTTTTATAATAGCTTTCTTGTGTAAAATGTAATAAATCAGACATGCAAGAGTAGGCAGACTATGGGCCTGGATTATCTTACACACTTGATCAAGTTTCCCTTTTATGAAACGTTGTATAATATATAATATATATTGATAAAATCGGTGCAGGGACCGAGCAAGGGTTATAAAATACGCGTTTTAACACATTATCATTCGGCGCGCTGCTGCCTGCTTGCTTGTTTGCTTGCTTGCTTGCTGCTGCTACTGCTGCTGCTGCTGCTGCTACTGCTGCTGCTGCTGCTGCCGTGGAGCGTTCCCGTTATTAATGTATAGTTTCAATGTAAGCTCGACGCGCCGCCTCCGGTACGGCCTTACAAATGTGTATGTGTATCTGTTGTGTAAGTGTATAGTGTAGGGATGCCGTGCAACATGTAGCAGTGTGCGGGCACTGCCCGTCTCCCCGCGATATATGCACGGAACTAATACTGAGATTTACTTGTGTATGGCTTATGCATGTCGTGTGTACCTCCATGTATATATACACTGCACTGTACAAATGTGCGAATTGCCGCAATATCGGGCGCCCACCAATGTATTGAAGCGAATTCACGCCGAGCCGTGGTGCTGTCACCGAACGTTCTCGATTTGTGTCACCGTGAACAGAAGGCTCAGCATTTACACACATCGAATCTAAAAATATATGTTTTTATATCAAAAATAATTCGATTAAAACCAAGGGCACTGGTCATGGCTGCGGTCGAACCTGAGGCAATTCACACTAGAATTTGCATGCAGCATCATTATAGTAGTACAACACATGTGTACGTGTAAAACTGTGTGTATGTATGTATGTGTGTGTAGGTATAATTATGAATAAATATGATAAATAAGTATAGATACATAAATAAATAAATACTTAACAAATAAATAGTAACATTGCAACAGAAATGTATATGAATAATGTTCACAGCTGATTCATTGCAACAAATTGAAAGAAATTTTAACAATATGAAATTATGACTAGTAACTTAGTAGCGATGGTTTACAGCCAAGAGATTAGTTGCTAGTGTTGAAAGTTTCCTTGTAAAAGTACGGTGGTATTAATGACTAGATAAGTTCACACTTGGATTATATCAAAACACTGGCAAGTCCCCATTGTATTGGCTCGCTATTCACAGTATCCAAACTACTAAGAAGTGCAAATAATAATGTGCTAGGCTATATTATGACTAGAATGGAAAATACTCGTCCCTATGACATTTCAAATAAATATAGCTCATACATATAAATATTACAGTTCACTTTCTTGCCACTCATTCATTTTGGATGGAATAGAACACAGTGTGTATGTATATGTGTGATTCACTTTATGTTGTGGATAAGTAAACATCGGTATTGTTGAACTGTGAATAGTATTGTTTTGTTATCGTTCATTTTGGTACAACGAATCATGTGAACAATGCTTTTTGGTTTTTTGACTGGTTTGTTGAACTGAACGAAAGGAAAACAAGCGAACTGATTTTTGTGATGATTGCTAAGTGACTGTCGGTCAGGTTTAGGTACGAGATATTATACTAAATGTAGATAGATATAATTCATAATTGAATATGTATATGTAATGTAAGCGCGCAGCTTGGGTTCCCACTATAAAACTCTAGGTAAATGTGAGTAGTACGATCACAGGGGCCGAACTAACGATGCTGTGCGACAAATCAGAAGTTAGGTATACCTGCACTGGTAAAACCAACTCGTTGGTCCCAGACTAAACAATGGTGATTCGATATGGTCGAAAGCGAAACTGAAATGAAGGAACGAACAAGAGAGCAAGTACCGTCGCTCCATCCGGCCCGCGCGTTCTCTATATTATACTTATATACGTGTATGTATGTATGTATGTATGTATAGCTGTTATAATTTTACCCTACTGTTTTCTCCCAGAGTCCAAGCCATCCTTATCCTACCCTATTACCTCTTCACTCACTGCACTGTGAATTGTTTCGGTTTTTGTTTTGTTAAATTTAAATTGTCTCTACTACGTACTTGTATAATTTGCCTACACCCTATATTTTATGTACTACCTAAGTCGTAGCTAAAATAGAATATGTCCAGGCGATTAAAATGACGGCCGGGTCATATCATGCGAAACGAGGAATCACTCACGAAGCGCCTTTTCTAAACATGACTTGCATCTAAAATATAAAAATTGATTTTCATTTTGTATAGTCGACAGGTACTTTTCTTGTCTTTGACACAGAAAGAACCATATACATTTGTATAAAACGGTGCGAGTTGAATGGACCCCAATATGTACAGAGCATTTATTAATATTTTTTTCTAGTTTTTTTCTTTGTTTTTATTTTTTAATAATGCGTGTGATGAACGTGAATTATCTATATCAACCATCAGGGCAGAATGACGTACGCGTCGGATGATTTATCAAAGAGATATTTTGTTTACTTGTTTATCATTAATTAGTTAGTTTACAGTATTAGCGAACGAACGATGAAAAATTACACTGGTCACCAGCACCCAGATCGGCCAGCGGAACTAGTGACTATCAATGGAATGAGGAGATGGAACAGGAGGAGGGTTAGTTGTGTGGTAGAAATTGTATACAGTAAATATATACATATATGTAATTATAGAGGAATATACGCTGATGGTTTAACCAGGAGTCAGGAAGGATAGATAGATTAGAATGGAACTGGTAATGGACAGAAGGAAGGAATGAAGGAATTTTTCATTATGTTTAAATGTTTAAATTTACAAGGTCAATATGTATATAATAATAATATATTACCATTATTATCATGTAAATATTATATCATATGTATGTATGTATGTATGTATGTATAATAATTATTACAAAGGTGGGGTGAGAGATGTGCATGTATGTTATGTATGTAATGTATGTGTGTGCGCCCTCCACGTGATTAGAAACAAGTACACAAATAATTGCAAAAACATACCCTGTATCCTAGAATCACTTCACTGCGCATTTTATATAAGTCAAGTAGGATTGATTATTCATTAATTATTAATTATTATTATCCGATCATGCTTTGATTGGGGAACCACAAATCAGTTATCATCTAATCATTTATCATTTAATATGTATATGTATGTATATATTATATATACGTCATATAAATTACGATATATGTACCGTTATAGACTAGATATAATGTAATTATTATTATTACAAGGTATATTAGGTATATTTATGTATGTATATATATATATATCATGTATATTATATAATTCATTATTATTTATTATTAAACAAGTGGCTCTGAACGCTGGCCAGCGCATGGCACCGTCAGACTAGAAATAGAGATTGTTAAGTAGTAATTGCACGTTTTATTTAGTAAATCGTGTATCCGTGTTTATGTTATGTTATGCAAGTAAGTGAGTGTATGGTTCGCTGCATGTGTAATGTGAAGAGAGAACGCTGTTTGTTACATAGACGTCGTTTCATACTGTTGTTAGGTTATGTTTTCCAGTGCCGGAGGAATGTAATGACAAGCAAGCCTGGAATGCAATGTAATTACTACTTGAAGAAGCGAGAAGAACAACAAATGTTGTTGTATGTATTATATATATTATGTGTGTGTGTAAATGTGTTTATGTACTAGGAATTATTTAGCTGCTGCTGTTAGAAGCGTTTTGCTAGTGCGAATGATATCTAAACTAATTAGTTAGAACTCGGCTACCAGGATCAGCGAGAACTCGTTTCATAAGCGAACAACGAAATACTCAAAGAGTGAATAATCAATAATAAATAGTTAAATAAATAACAGAATAATATTTTTATTGTGTTCATCAGTCGATCTGTGTGTATGTGTATGTTTATATATATATTGCACAATTGTATCTCAGCCGAAAGTAAAAGTAAAAATTTATAAATGGTATATATAATATATATATATATATGTTATGTATATATTATAAATATTATATCCGTATTATATATTATATTAATCTTATTTCATCTCTTAAGACTTAGGTAAATTAATTAACACTAATTTAATTAGCTAATGTGCAGACCTGGGGCCGCGATAATTTGACTAGAATGACTCTGCCGAGTTGTGATTTTTCAAAAACTCTTTGCAAAAAGTTAACTAACACTGTCAACAACTCTTTGGCAAGAAAGTGTAATAATCTTCATCAGTTACGGCATACAAACTTATGAATAAATAATCAAAAACAGAATTTGTTTGCTCCACTCCAAAACTGAATCGAACCGAACCAAACCAAACCGAACCGATTCACGCCGACAAGGGCCACTCTCTTTTTCATATATAGCCTCTACATTGTAAGTAATAATAGTAATAATAATAATAATTAGTAGTAGATAGGTACCTACAATTATATCACCTAAACGCTACGGTATATTTTCATTTAGTTCATCATAATTCATAATAATATACATGTTTCAATGTGGTATATTGGTACTTTTGGATTACTTAAACCGTAATGTATTAGAAATATTACACTATGTACTTTGTATATGTATCATTTTCAATCTTCAATAAATTCATCTTCAGCATCTCACCTAATCGTCTCGTCGTATTTTCAAGTTAATTTATATAAGTTAATTGTATAATATATATTTATATGTTGTTATGTATGTATGTATGTATAATATATATATAAATACATGTATATGTCCAGTTTGTACATGTATATGTACATAGGTGTGACAATGTACTACTAACACGTACATACTGTACAATACTCACGTACGGTTACGTCTGTTATTTTATAATAATAATTGTATTATTTATAATAGTTATATGTATAATAGTTAATTATTTAAGTTAATTTAATTAGTAAGAAGATACCTTGTGTGGCCCGTCCCCCGTTATTTACTTGTACGGGGGCGTTGTATGACAATTGTGTTTCATGTTTGTGTTTGCGTGTATATGTGTGTGAGACTCGTGTTCGCGCCGCTGCCTGGCCGCGCGCGCGCGTGCGCTTGCGCACCGCACCCGGTCTGTGAGCATTTCAGTTCCATAATACACACACAGTACTTACTACATATTTATAACATTAAATAGATAGAGTAGGATCAAAATATTAAATACTTAACATTTCACGAACGAGAAGACAAAACGGCCTGTACAATCAAACACTGATTTGTTATTTAATCACAGCCCATTTGGAATTCCTCGAAAGTCGCACAAGAGGAGCGGCGCGTCGCCATGGACGGCGGCGAAGCGGTGGGGCGGGGGGAGATGGCGGCATGACGGCGCGACCGGAGTCTGCACGCGGCCCAACTCCCTATTACTTGGGGGGCACTTTTGTATATATATTTTTATACATTAGTTAATTATCAATAAATTATATATATATATATATATGTATGTATAGTTTTTCACTTTAAGTACATTTGTATTTTATAATGCAGTAGTAGTAATAGTAGTTGTTGTTGTTGTATTATTAGCAGCAGTAATAGTATCTACTACCGCCCACCTATACACACACACACTAAAGTTCTCTACTACCAGCATGTATGCAAGTATATATATACATCTTCTTTTAGTCAATAGTTTACCTGTATATTAATTATATGTGTGTATGTATGTTATATACATGCAGTTTGAAACCTTAAACGTTATCATCATTTAGTAATAAATATATAGTAAGGTAATTGAATGAAGCAGTTTCCTTTGACAGTAAGTCTCTGGTACTGTCGTCCTCTTGTCTTTAGCCCTATGTATGTCTGTGTGTGTATGAGTGTTTAAGTATATGTGTGTGTATATATATATATTTATACCTATATATGTTCTCTCGTAGACATATATATATAGCTACATATGTATGTAGAAATGAAGAGAGCAGTTTAGTACGGAACTGTGACGAGTGTCCGGCCAGGAGAATTAGCGACCGCCCGCGGTACGCTGGCGGCGCTCGACGGCTACTGACGGCGGGTACTGCGGCGGCGGTGGTGGTGTTGGCGGCGGCGGCTGCGGTGGCGACGTGCGCTCCGTGTGTATGGGTTAGTACGGCCTGTTTGCATCCTTGGGCCGTTTCAACTGCACCTTCAACCGTTTCATACCGATCTGGAAGCCGTTCATCGCTTGTATGGCGGCCTGAGCGCTCGCAGGATTGTCGAACGACACGAAACCTATATCATACATATACATCAGTCAGTCAGTACAACGAATAAATCTTTAATCAATCAACTACGGACAATATTCATCCATTAAACAATTCTCGATTTATTGAGTACTTGAATAATACTCAAAATATATTCAAGAAGATTTCTCTCCATTTAAGAAACAAGATACGGTAACGCTGGCATCAGTTTCATATGAGAAAATAAAAGATCTGTATGATTTGTAGTGCAATTCAAATAGATTCCTGATGCCATTACTATCTTCAAATGATGGAAGAATTTACTGAATACTGATGGAAATGTCGAGAAACGTTATAGTATTTGTAAACTCAATCACAGAAGCAAAGAAAGTAAATGGAGGTATTCTAAAATGTTCTTGTGATATAAAGACTTACCGAAACATTTACTCTGGTTGGTCGCTCGGTCGATGAATACTTTGGAGCTGATCACGTTACCGAACGGTAAGAACATCTGCATGAGCTCCGCATCACCGAATTCTTGTGGCAGGTGGTAAATGAAGAGATTGCAGCCCTCCGGTCCCGAGATCGAGCAACCTGTACACCGATATTGTCTATATACATTCACTCCCAACCGCCAACCGGACTTAATACTTTGTTCACTGACTCAGGGAAAATAGTACACTGACATATAAATATTATAAAACTTTTTCTCATTATACAAACACGTGCCATGTAGGCGTCAATATTTTACAGATATCGACTTTACTACACCAATATTTACTTGTTTGGTAACCAATAAACATCACACAAACTAAAATATAACATTATTAACAATGGCCAAAGCGGTAAAACCAAGAAATTACTGATCGGTAATTCTGATAATATA
>JAGJTL010000155.1:1093704-1107553 GCA_022063505.1 Calosoma granatense
AACACAAAATGTTATTAAAGTTTAAAAATTACCAACTTAGTATACTTTCAAAAACGTCACTGGCAATGAAAATGATAAATCGATGTCCGATACTTACATTTTCATAAGCTTTTTGCA
The DNA here is from genome assembly GCA_022063505.1 of Calosoma granatense. NCBI lineage: Eukaryota > Metazoa > Arthropoda > Insecta > Coleoptera > Carabidae > Calosoma > Calosoma granatense. The sequence continues at coordinate 1,093,822 of JAGJTL010000155.1, forward strand.
AGAGAATATATATTCCTCAATTATATTGGATTAAAATACTTAAAACTTCAAAAGTAGATAACTTTCCTTTCGGGTGGTAAGATACTTACACTTTTTTGTGTAAAATGAGAGTATGTATTAGTACAGTTGGGGGCATAAATAAAACACAGCAAGCTATATGTCAGTGTGTATCAACTGTTGTGTTTTAGGCATATCTAAAGGAACAAAGGGGGGTGGTGGTAGATCAGTGATAATTAATGAGGTGGGATGAGGGTGGGTTGATGGAGGAGGGCATACAACACCGATATACAGATATACACCACAGCGCCGGATATGTATAACGTATATAGCCAATGCATCAATACTTGATACATTTAGTGCATTATATAAATATAAAACATTGAAACATAAAGAGAGTCAATCGACAGTTAGTGTTGTGCACATCGCATCGGTTTCTACGCGCCCATTACATTTAATACAACAATTAACAAGTTCACTCGCCGTCAATTTGGAAAACATTTTCCGGGTTGACTAGAGCACGGACTTTATGTGTATTTGTATTCCATGGAAGAATATACAGGTCTCTCAATCGTTAGAACAATACAATGAATGTAATCCTTATGAGTAGATATAATACGTACATCAGCTTATATTTATAGTTTATTACATATAATATCCCTGTTACTGTTCTTCCATGGTATATACTATACAAGTAATATAAAGAGATACATAGAGAAATAGAAAGTGAATGTGTGGAGGCGTGGCGGTCCTTACCTTCCCTCTGTGTGGGGGGAACGGCCGACATCGGTTGGGGAATGGCCTGCGGGAACTGCCCGTATACCGCGGGGTAGGCTGCTGACAAATTTAAAAGAAAATCACACCCAAACTTAACCACCGAGATGCATCCGTGACATGCATAGTACACAGACACATAACAACAAACATTTCCATTGTATTGTATATGTTTGTTCATTTCAATATTATTCACTGCTCTTTCTACTCCCAAATTCGTATGAAGTTGATAAATCAAATTTTGTTTAAGACAAAGTGCAGTGTAAATATATTATATGTATTTAAATTGATTAAGACTCGCTGCTTCTAATGAGGTACGTTAGATGTACATTAAAATATACATGCATAGTTACAACTATTTCGTTACATTCAGGAACATCTTTTTCCGTTACAATGTATCTAAAATTAACATTGTCAAAAGTAGAGTATTTTTAGTGGAGATTTCAATACTTAGATATGTATGTGTTTTTGAAAAATGTTCATAAACTTTTCGAATAGCTGCATAGAATTAACATATATGCATGCTGACAGACATACAACATACACGCAATATGAGTACAAGAATCTGCGGTATGTACTACACATATAGTTACAACAAAGGAAAACACTGAACACAGAACACAGTGGTTTTTTTAAAACGCACGAACTACGAGAATCTCGAACACAAAGGTCAGGTAGATGAGACGTTGAACAAGAACAAGGGGTACCGAGCTCATATATTTCCTACAATAAAGTACCGCAACACATGTATATATGTGTATATATAGGTAGGTTCCTTAGAGCAGGTATACGTTTATAAATTACACGAACATGCCAGCGCCATCGTTCCAACAACGGCAATATCGTCTCGTGCACACTACATCACACATATATACACACGCGCGCATACTGTACGTGACGTCACAACGGCAATCAAGCCAATGACATGATGCCACGACAGCAACAGCAACAACACTAGCGACACTAACGTTGGTAACAGTAGTGCGCGGATATGAAGATGATCATGATAAACGGAACTCACCGACTCCGGGGTAGGGCTGCATGCCGGGATACGCCGCATGTTGTAGTGCCGCCTCCCCATTGGGAAGCCCTTGGGCTGGAATGGACAGATGAAGGGCATCTACATTTCAGTAAGCTTAGTACTTGTCACGTGATGGTTACATTTGTGTATGGTGCGTGCACACCGGCAGCAACACTACAATTAACTAGACGCTGTTTCCATGATACAGTAAGTTGTTGCTACATGGCTGTTGCTGCTGGTGTGCACGCGCCTGGAGCAGATAGATACTCACGTCCTGGATACGTCTGCGGGATGCCGTTCGTGTAGACGGCCTCGGTGCCGCCCGGTTGTCCGTTAGGTGTCTGAGCCGCCATATTGAACGTGGGCATTGTGGGGGATGGCAGACTAGGGATGGCTCCGTTCACTGGTTGCCCTGAACCAGTACCTATTATGAGAGCTGATTAGTGAAATTAAGATTACTATATTTTATGCCCTTATGACCTCGGTCCAACAGACATGCCACACGTAAAGCGCAATAAGAATAATAGTACTGGATGTAGATATAATAGTTAAATACTAGTTAATAATCATAGCAAATACTACTGTCGTACCATCCAGCACCCACTACCGTCGCTTCACTAGAGAATTCAGGGTGGTGTGCAGAACAGTACACAGGCACTAAGCGTTACAGTTAGTTAGTTAGTTACTTAGCGTACGCTCACAGCGGAAGGTCATAATAATTGACGTGTAAACGTAATGGAGGAACGGGTCAGTGGGTTATACAACAGTCAAGTGATTCTAACATGGACTACTGCTAACAATATTATACAAATGTGTGTGTGTATGTGACTATGACTGTATATATGTGTGTGTATATTTGTCAATGGGCGAGTTTCAGCTAAAGGTGTGACGGACTAGTAAATGGATAGTTACCTGAAGTGGGTGGTACGACAGAATTGGCCATGCCGTTGAGTGTCGCATGAGGTATCTGGGTGGCCAGTGCGGCCATGGGGTTGATGTAGGTGCCCTGGGCCGTCGCCGCGGCCATCAGTGCAGCCTGTTGCTGCAATATATATAATGCACATTAGGATAATTTGCTACATGACAAGTACAACCACATAGTCGTACTACAGTTTAGAGATTTGACAATTGTGTGATATTTTCTCACTGGATTATAGATATCGCATGTGCACATATGTAGAAAATTGCAACTTACTTGTGCGTAAGCTCCGTAAGCTCCGAATTGGTTGAACACGAAAGGATTTAAGAGACTCATGTTGCCGGCCATCTGCTGCATGCGTCTGAGTTGGCGTTCTTTTTCAGTATCAGCAAACTTTACCACTAAGCTGGAAGAAGCTCCCTGGAACAAAACAAAATAACAAAATGAGAACGTTGTCGATTAATCGTCCTTGAAAATTAAGAAACAAAAACAATTACGTTGCGCGTACAGCGCAGCCCGTACGGATGACTAACTCGATAGAACGATGGAAAATTGTGCGTTAAAAATTCATTTGCATAACGACGACGCGCGGCGAGTCCATAATCACTGTAATTCATATTAGCGGTGCGACCGACCCCGGACTCATGCATGTTTAATGGTTCATCCACCCAGGGGGACATTTTATTCTTTCAGTTAATGGGAAGTCTTATTCAATTTTCAGCTGGAATTAAGTTATCTTTGTATAAAAGCGAACGCTCCGAACTGTTTCAATACAACGTTCGCTCGATATCTTGATGAAGACGCTAGTGTTGGTGAGTGAGGAGATGGAGCCCATGCATTCTCTGGTAAGAGTGCGGAATGGGATATACGTATGTATATATACACACTAGTGGTAGTGGTAGTAGATGAGGGACGAGATGCCAGTACTTGGCTTGGCTTCGCGTGACGTTGGGCTCACGAAACGATGAAGAAGAAGAAGAAGAAGAAGAAGAAGACGACGGGCGCGGTGAAGGAATTGCATGGATGAAGCGCGCGGGATCCCCGGTTCGAGGGTTTAACGATTTCTAATAGATTTCTGCTTTGCGAGACAGCCTCAGGGACCGTTGGGCCGGGTACAGACGGGAGTAAGGCGGTGTGCGGAACGCGAGGGAAGCCTGTCAGAAAGGGATTGTAGCGGTCCGCTATGGACGGCTGAGTCGCGCCGAGATTGATTTGGCCTCCGGCTGTGGCGGTGGGTTACTCACGAAAAGCAGCCAGCCTCACCAATTCTAAACCCCACCTCCTCCTCCTCCTCCTCCCCCTGTCCACTACCATAAGCCACTGCAAACCACCATCAAATTACATGACCCTAGCACTATCCAGCCGCCAACACTCTGCCAGACCCTTTTTCAAAATGTAAACCTTAATTAAATCTCAGACAATCATATCCCATTCCAGCAAAAAAGGTCTGAAAATTCCTCTAAAGAAGCCGAATTTACATATAGAATGGTGATTAAATAATAAAATATCTACATTAGTGGTATTTAATTAGTATTTCTTTATAACCTTACATTTCAAGGAACTATAATTATACTGAAATTAAATAGAATGGCACAATAATGAAAATCTTATGACCACTAGCATTTTTTGCTGATTTTTTCCTTTTAGTGTTAGTGACAAGACAGCGCCCGGCAAGAAGATATATCACGTGATCAACAGGTCACGATAAAGTAGATGTAAGTCGTTGGAAAAACATTCGAAAGAAAAAAGGTCACCATAAAATATCGTAAATTACGCAGTTCTTATAATAGAGTATATCCAACTGTTGGATTTCAAAAGTAATTTTCTCACGACTTTTAGAATTAAATAAGTTTCAATCAGAAAATTCTCTTTGTTGCTGATGTTTAATTTCTTGTTTATAATATTACTAAAATAGTGCATTAAATAAAATATCAGTGTTATTATTATTTCTAATTATACACTACTAAGTGAAATTATTTTGTAAATGACACGGATGCAGTTTTTATGACGTGAAATTATATTGATTCAATTTACAAACTCTATTCAACATGTACTTTTTAGTAAATGTTCATTAAAACGAACTATAACACTATACAACACAGTAATTGGATTAATGTATCACCATTAGGAAACCTGCCAGTTTGCTATTTTAAAATCATAACCATCAATTTCCGTGGAAACACTCAGCAAAAACGATCGCTCTGTTACATTTTTCTCTTTCTACAACGGCCATTCAATATAACAAGTAAAAACATTCGAATGCGCGCTGGAAGAACTCAACAGGTGGTCAGTTATTTCACGTATCCGCCAACACAAAGCAACCTACGACAGATTATGATTTGTGTTGTGAAAATGACACACACACACACACACATGTACGCATACAGGTATGTACGATGAATTACTATGCACCATGTGAATAAAGGCTACGGATTTAAGTTTCTTTTCTGCATACACTTCATCTTTCTAGAGCCGCTATACGAGTACGTATCTGCTATATAGGTAGTGCCTCCCAAAAAGGGAAATAGATACTTGTCATATACATACATACATACATATATGAAAATAAGAACGCCTCGCTCTGCGAGAAATCTTTTTATGCAGAACTTGGATGCAACTATGCGTACGTGTATTTCAATTTCGCGAATATGATTGTATACATGGATGGAATCTGATGCGAATGTAATAAATATTGAAGGATACATAGCTACCGTCGTTCCATAGTCGTAAATATGCTAGAAGATGTACGTTTTTCATTGAAATTCGATAAAAAATGTCTGGTTTCTATCTCCATTGTCAATAAAATGCATTACTTGCAGTAGTTTGTAAAATAAATCCAAGAATTCTTTGAAATACGGCCAGTACATTTAGGCTATAATTCATCATTAAAAATTAAATCAAACAAGAATAACTAATATTGAATATTAAAAGTATTAATAAATTTATCCTTATTATGAATGCATCGTGATCACTAATAATAATACTGACGAGTTCATAATAAGGACAAATTCATAAATACTTTTAATAAAACTAATATCGAATTCAAGATTGCATGATTATTTTTTTAGATTATTCATTCCTTGCATCATTTATGATTCTCAGCCTGCAATCATCACCATATGATTCTAGTTTAAATTAACTTTTAATTACGTGCAGTACGTACTAAAACTAATAAAAAGATTATATATCCTATTAAATGCATTAAATTATAACAAGCTCTGAAAATAAATAATAATAACTGCTACGGTTCTATAAAATGATATAATCATATTTCACCATAATGGTTGTCTACAGGATACAATTCTACAATTACTACTATTACATTGGTCAATTAATTAATGAACTATAATCTCACGATAATGAGCTGTAAAGCGACACATAGTTACCATTGGTAACTCATTTTTCACTATGCACCCTTGTCCTTGCACCTCCCACCTCCCACCCACTGACCAACATGTAACGTCCCACATTCCGTTGTGTGTGGGTAGTCCAGTCAGTGCGCATTGCTGTCCGAAGGTTCCATGGTACCAATTACCCCTAGCCAGCTACGATAATTACATAAGCGGAGTGACATGTGAAATGTCATTACCGTTCCGTGACCGGGACACGAACCGAGTGACCGGGACATGTTCAAATGATACGGCCGGTTGTATATCATGCGTACATACACGCATCGATCATGCTTCTGCTTGCGTAAGCTGCGAACGAACTGACTATAAATTATTGCAATGACGGGGCTGAAATTATTCTCTCTGCCTGATGTTCGTAATACTGTGTATGTGTGCTGTTACGCTGAATGCCATTTTGTTGTTGCCGTGCGAAAATGTGACAGCTGTTCTGTTCCTCCGGTGAACGAGAAACGAAAAGGTTAAAGGAATTGACAAGAGGTGTCAATCCGTCGTTCGTTTCTAGCACGAAAGGGTTTTCTATGTTTCATGATCTCATTCTTGCTGCATATACGTATAAACACAATGCACTGCTGGTGTATTTTATATTCTAGGTTAAATTCCACTTTACTTCTTTCAATTCAGCCAGCAAATCATACGATCGCTACTACGAAGAAAAAGAAATGCAATGCTTGTATGTTTGCAAGCGAAATTATTATATATCTCAAAGGAAATTCAATTGCGTTCACTTTAATAGAAATAAATTATAGAAGAAAAAGCTGGATACAGTCACGTGAAGTACACGTAGAACATTGCTGTACCAGTGAATCAATAGATGGAAAAGACGACAGCACTGGTAACAATTAAATAGAATAATAGAAATAATAAAAATAGAATAAAAAACTGTATGTACAAGTGCGTGGTACAGTGTAACTGTTTTTCAGTTACAAAGGAGAAGTTTACGTTAAAGAGACATAAATTATACATGTCTCTCGCTTCATATCTTGTGTGTGTTTGTGAACCAGACCGATAGCAGCACTACTATAAAATGAAACATTCAAAAATGTTTGTTATTTATATTTTATTTTAAATAAACATCTAGTCTGGTTTAATTTCAAATAGGGAACGAATTCAATTATTTCCCTGTGCGTCGGACATCACGTGCAATTGTTTTATTTTAATTCTATGTTCATGCAGCTAATAATTACTGGCAGGACGTGCATGTTCCCAACAAATATCATGGATTTCATTTATATTTCAAGTGTACCAGTTCATTTATAGTATTTGAATAAACATGTAACAAGGTTAGTACAACAAATAATAACAAATTCAAAATTATTTAAAAAGCTAGTAAGTGATAAGTTTCATGTAACTTATAGTCCATGTTTTACATGTGAAGAAAAAAAATGTGCTGACCTAAAAGTGGCATGTAAGTACAAGGTCCATACCTTGTTCGGTGAACAAGGCACTCGACTGTTTTTGTACATGAATAATGAATTTGAACATGTCCATTAATAAAGGACACGGCCAGCCGGCCCTCGTTGAATGTGTGTATGTGTAAGCAGGAGAGTGTGTACATGAACTAGGAGAGAACTGGGTGATGGATATTCCATGCTTCATGATCACGCTCTAGTTACGTCGTCTAGTGGTAGGCTGGTTCACATACATACTATGAAATCATCCGACGAACCATCGTTGAAAAGAGGAAAATTAAATTATGGCCCGTGAATAGCACCGAGCGTGTATTTAATTTAGAGGTAGAGCGGCAGCGGTTTACTATATTAAACACACTTGGAAATTGCAGCGTGCGGAGTGTTCATGTCGCAATAATGGCTTCGTAATTACTTCATTCACATAGTAAGGTTAGGCCGTAACCCGCACAACGTACATATACCCTTACACTAACTCTACACTCTACGTACGTTCATACACAGAGATATTATGTACACATACTAGCAGCAACAGTCTTAATACCAAGTTAAATACGGTACAACTAGGTCAGTACAATTATTACTAGTTACATTTACAGATTTTACTTCATATAATCTGCATAAAAATTTCCATACGAAATGGAACATTGTAAAAGCTCAAATTCAGTTCAAATATTTCATTTAATATTATTAACTAAATATGTAATTATTTTTAAAAACTATGAAGTGTACTAGATGTTATATTTTCTATTAATATTAGGAATACAGTGGATTTCAGTGCTATGGGTAAAAAAGATTTTATGCAGTAATGACATGTTATATGCTGACACTGATTCGCTTGTCAACCTAAAAGGATTTTTTATCACATCCATTCTGTCATTTATCTTGTCATATTAAAATATATTGTCGAGAAATACATCAATCATGTATTGATGACAGTAAATAGATCTACAAAATTTTAATTAAAAACTCACAAAAATATTCACCATTTTACTTAAAATACATACATTGAAATCTCTGAAACTAATCAAAGTGTTTGTTGAAAAAACAATGTATGTATTTGCATTTTTATAAGTTTAAATACCAAACAAAATGTATATTGCATTATAGAACGTGTTATTTCAGTAAAGTGCTAAAGTACAATCAAATTTAGCGCCTATGCCAGCCTGCAAATATATACGGCACAGTAATGCTTTGGTAAACAACGAACATAGATTCGGTATAGTGAAGTATAGATGGATATACATGTATCTGCTCGAATGTATATAGTACGTTATGTATGTACTGTATATAATATACGTGTGTATAGCTGTTTCTATGAATGTGTGTGTGTGTGTTGTGTGCTTGTATGCAACAGACTCGACTCGAGTGCGAGATGTGTCACATTGTGTGTATGGCATCGGAGACATGTCACACGTCAGCGACAGTGCTGCCTGTATGCGGTTCGGACAATGGTCACACGTTCTCTCCGGGTGTTCCCCTAGCGTCACTCGAAACTGAATCAAAACGTTCTATATAGCAGCAGTTCTAGTTGTGTGTAAACACACACATACACCAGTATACACCGTTATGTAATTCAGTTTGATTGTAATTAATTTTCGCCATTTAACAGTAATAATCATCAACGAGGACGGGTCTTCGGCTTCGGTAATTTCGTTTACTATTATTCTGACTGTTTAACCCCCAAGGTGGACCACCCATGACGCCATATTTACAAGAAGCATTCACACAGAAACAAGTTCATACATGAAATAAACGTATTGTTTATACAAAGGACTTCTCACCTTTAACAAACAATGAGAAACGTCGAACAACATTTTATATTTCTATATCGCACTAAACATCTATACATTATGAAACACGTTTTACGCAGAAACATGATTAAAAATTTATGTATAAATGATTATATATAATTAAGTTAATAACTGGCCAATGAGTCTTTCTAAATACAGGATGCTAGCTAATAAATTTCTTTCTAAATTACAATCCTAGTTCTGGAGAATATTTATAGCTAGCTATGAAACAGCTAATGAAAGTTTATTGCCATCCCTAAACGAGAAGTTGAAAAATGTTTTATAACTTGTAGATCAGAACTTACAAGATTTACAAAAAGTCAGCGCGAAATTATAATTTAGTTGTTATGTACATTGTAAATTATTAATTTAGTAAATATTGCAGATTTATTTCTCGAATAATTCAAGCAACCCACCTGACATACCGACAGTGCGTGTTGCAGCATAACAAGGTGTTATAATACATGTGAATTGAGAGTTATAGATTACTAAAATACAGAAAACAAATCACAATGCAAATTATGTACTTTATTTGTTATTAGTTATAAGTTATAAATTTTGTTCATTTTGGCAAATATACCGAGATATTGAAAATTTATCGGTAGACGTAACGACTACATGATATTTTGAAACCTATAACGAGATTTCGAGATATTTGTGAAAACTTCGCTAGAAATAGAAGAGATATAGTATCGAAGTAAAAGTTTGCCTATATAACATGGATCAGATATTGAAGTTGAATGTTCGTTCTATTGTAAAACGCAACCAATATATAGGGAAACGAGTTTAGTTATGTTCAGCTTGGTAGATGTAGAAGACTCGTCGTGCACTGGCTGCAGTTCTTTCCGACTTAATGCATTTCTTTGTAATTTGACAGGCGGAAGATTATTCGTGTTATTTATTGGTACGGTGAGGTAGTGGCACAACGTTGCCGGTTTGTGCACGGCCGGTTCACAGTGTATTTATGAAGAAAGCCACAGTTTGTCATGATGTGAACACGATAAAACAAACTTTCGGGCTGTGATATAAAATATTGCAGTTACTTTATCAAGTTGTCGCACTGGGCGACACAGCTGTCGACTTTTAACAATGTCAGCGGCGCGTTCCTTGTCGGCCCGAATAATCTCGCTGATTGTTTCCACAAACGGACACTATACGACGCTCTGTGACCCCAGAGACGAGCAAGTAAATACGTCATGTCCCCATTCCCTCACTGTATGTGTGTGTGTATGAACGTGTATACATAGAATAATACGAAGGGACAAAGTAAAACAGTACATACATTAATCGTCACTCTCGCATCCGTACAGTTTCATAATAATAGTGTGAATATTATCAACGGAGACCAGACAGTATGATTATATTTTAATATACCTACTGTACATTAAACTTAAAACTCCTAACATATACAATATCTTAGTTAATCGCCTCTGTATATTTGAAATAATAAAGGACTATGAATTATTATTTAGTTATAATCTAAATATTCGTACTGATACTGGTATAGCATATAGAACATGATGGTATAATAATAGGAAACTTACATTTAGTAAGAGGAAGATATAAAACTGCTGAATTCAGTTAGGGTAAAAATACATTCTCATGTTGAGCGCACCTTACTGCTCTTTAGTGCATTGGCAGCTGGTCATATGCGAATTCCCTCGACACCTCACATAAAAGAGGAACGGACTAAAGGTAAACAAGTAAGTAAACAAAATGATGCACTGTCCCATGAGATGTGTGGGACGTAGATGGTTAATATTCGAATAGCTATTTGGTAGACCCGAGTCAAATAGAATTTTCTACTATCTGACTAACTGTCTTGTTAGCGGACGTCGAGACGTTTGGGTTCGAGCTTAAAACATTGTTATTGTTATCAGGGCAAACAGATTAATGAAGAGCGCGCGGTGGAGTCGATGCAGTGTCACAAATTCACCCGTAACATAAACAACAGTGATTCCGTTTCACGTACTACATTTCACGGTGTGTTATAACAACGTAATTTGGTAAATGGTAATTTCTTTCGTGACACCGGGAGCCCTGTGGTACAAGTAGATTGAGATTTATATGAGAAACGAGACCGGCACGAAACTAAAATGAAAGTGGGAAGCAAACGAAATAATAAGAGTGAACCCACGCCAGTCAAACACGCGCAACAGACAGAGTGTACAGGGAAATAAGAACGACAGAGGGCAGAAAGAGCAGCAGAAGAAAACAAGTGCGGAGGATGATGGAGTAGGACGGGGTGATGGAGCGAGGGGAGGAGACAAGTCAGGAGGATTTCCCCCGTGGGAACCGTAGCTATATATGAGTTTGTCTGCGGCAGATAATTTAAGGTAATATTCTACTGGAAACGTTACCAATATTGCTGTCGTGTTGGTCTGCAATCCATTCATTGATATCGGTGCGAATAGCTGACTGTTGTTTATGAACACATATATTTACTACTGTGTAGGATGGAGCTTGGCTGTGCTGTGGCCCTGTAGCGTTTGTGGTTATACAACGTGTCAATTAAATATGAAATGTCATCTGCTGGGCTCTCGACCATTCCGTGCAGGCCTCTCGCCCTTGCTGCTCTTGCACTTTCCCGCACTTAATGCATTTAAGAGGAAAATTATGTCAGTTAGCAGAAACAAGGAACTGTTAACTGAGACTAAAAGCTTCGGGTAAGAGAGTTTATAAATGGTTTATGCGCGAAACGTCGTCTCAACCACTAGCACTGTCGTAGCCCAGCATTACCGTTACCCGCTACCACTACTGCTCCTGCTTAGTTCACTTTCCGTCCACGAGTGGCTCTCGTATGTGCTACTAGCTTGTAACAGTCGTCGACGCAGCACTAACTATGTATATTCGTATGTACATAAGTCCAATACTGCACGACTATGCTCGTTTAATTATCAGCATGCTAGACGACAAGTAATCGATGATGTGTAATCTAGTTACACTGGGCCCATTCAGTTATACTGTAACAACCAGCCAACGGCAATATTGTTTCCCGTTAATGGTACCGAAGCGGGCCATTTTTGAAAGTATCAAACTTTTGTTGTTGCCATATTTGCTCGCATAAACACGATTTTCCTTTTATACAAGTTATAAGTGCATATTACATTATACACAATATTCTGCAGCAAACATTATTGTAAATAAATATTATACATCAATAATCATATATAATTCTTTTCAACATCTTTAAAAATTATGAAACCAATAAAACGTAAAAATCTAATTATATTTAATCAGTGCTACAGATGTTCAAAGGATGTTTAATTATAGAAATTCAATAAATTTTATAATTAAGATTTGACTTTCACAGTGAACATGAAGTTATTTTTTAATCCACTTGCCGAGGGCCATCTGAAGTTTGTATCTTCATGTTTTTATGTCTCTCATTATATATTTTTTATTTCTTTCTTATAAAATATTAAATTAATTATATACAATTATGTATATTCAGTGTAAATATAAAATTTAAATTTTAAAAAGTTGTGTATAATAAAAAAGGTAAAAAATGTATACATTTCAAAACAGATTTTATCTAAATATAATGAATTAATTCATGATTCGTAGGAATGTTTGCTGATAGTGACTAGGTTAAGATAAAATAAATTCCACTCTAGCAGATAGACTTCCATGGCCACCTATTGCGGAGTGCATACTTGAATACTTCACTTATCCTCTGTTAATCTCCCCTCAACACTTCACGTTTGAAGGATTTTAACTCACAACGCCAGAAGCTTTTAAAAGCAACGTCTATTTTATGGTTTACCTGTAGCAGTCTACATTTTCTCTACGCAACAAAGGGACAATCCGTGCAAAATTTTACTCGCTTGATTTTTCTATTTGTTTGTTCGTGCCACTACAGGCTCTTTGAATTCGACTATACATTTCACAGAATACTTTTCTTTGTACATAAAATAACATTGCTCGAACATACATGTATATCTACCAATATGAAAAGTGTAAATTGTATGTAATTATGCAAATGGTATAATTTGCTGCTATGATAAGTAAAATAGTGACAGATCCCTGAATTTTTTATTACATCTGCATAGCTTGGGTAGAATATTTCAGTACAATACGATAGTGACAAGTTTAGTAATATTTCTAATAATATGTTCAACAATATATTTGTTATACTAATATTAAAATAAATGCAGTACATAATACATATAGATATATTTTGGTAAATTACACGCTGCACGATATATGTTAATAATTTACGTAATTAAGCCAAGTTATTAATGTATATTCTCAGAGCTAATATCATGCTATTTACTGTATTGATTATATGTAAACAAATTGTGTTCATGTACTGGTCAACACTGTGCTCCGATTCTATTCCAACGTGAAATTTTATTTATGTCATTGCCAGATATACCTGCCTACATGAAAACGTAAATTGATTAATTCAA
>JAGJTL010000155.1:1114421-1125912 GCA_022063505.1 Calosoma granatense
ATATATATATATATATGCATTTATAAACAAGTCTGTAAAATACTGTGGAACAAGGTTAACAGGAAAACGTGTTAAAACAAAATATCAGTTATAACGAAATACAGATATATGTGTGTTATATAAATAATGTATTATATACATTTTTAGTCCCGTACAACACTGTCATATGAAAAATATTCCAACACTGTACTATGGATATAATAACTACACATTGTATACATATGTAAGTATGTGCAAATTTGCACTTGCATAGGCAGTTGCTAGCGTTTATATTAGCAAATACATTGTGTAAAATAGTTTGATTTTGTGTGGAATACACGAGCTGAATATTGTGTACAGAACATGTACAAATAAAACTCGCGAGGTGGTAATTATTACTGTTTGACAGCATGGATTTCCAGGCGAATGTAATTGAAATGTGAAATAGTTTCGTCTAATTAATGTGACAAACTCTGCGACAACAATTTCAGGTTTCTGATTAACAAGCATAAAGTTAGCCGCGGAATTACTGAACAGCAATGCAACCAAATAGGCAACTATACGGACACAAAAATTCCTAACATATTATTCCTAAAACCATGGAATACTTCATGTGTTCAGACAATGTAGCCTCCTATCTATTCTACATCATTATCTATCGGTGGTGAATGTTTGTGAACAACATTCCCACACCGAACTAAGAATTTTTCTAAACAGCAATTAGTTTAAAACTATTTGTATTACGTTGCACTAATAAAATACAAGATACACAAGCACTGTAAATTCAATTATCGAAACAAAGTACATTATAAATCGAGTTTTTTTATTAAACTTTAGAAATAGTTCCGTTAAAAAAAAAATTAAACCGTGTTAAGTTTACAACTATTTCGAATGCCTTTGTGTGTGGGAAATTAATTTTGAAACTACAGACAAAATTAAAGGTTAAATGATTTTTCTGTTAATATTCCTTTTCAATTGAAGAATCGCATTAAATTTCGTTTAACTGTCCTGAACAGATGATAGAGCTTCGTATTCGCAGATTTCTTTATAAAAGCAGAAAGAAAAACAGAAATTAAAATAAAACTCGTTAGCAATGTAGCGTGATTCATTACGACGTTAATACACACTTGGCACCAAGAATCCTTGTAACACGTCGCGACTACTTGAAATTTAATTAAATAATGAAATACGACTAACACGGGCGAAACATAGTACAGACGACTGACTAGTGCAACACCAACGACCTACGGGGGTAGGGAGGTTGACAAATAAAGTATAAAGAAGATACTATATACAAAATACACGTAATTCCAGTAAGCTCTGGAACGGAAGGGAACGCAACACTAAAGTAGCTATGTCATTCATTAAATATTTGTCGAACGTTTGTATATGAATGCAAGCTATTCAGTTCATTTAGTATATATTTCCATTAATCCATCAGTGTTGGCGTGGAACTGGAATGTCCTTTCTGCGAGGGGAGGATTTACAAATATAAATATCCGAGTTATTTCATTTAATTGCTATGCAGCAGGACAGCATTATACCGACATTGAAAACAGGGAATAACTAATAAACATAATCCCGGATTCAGTATGGAAAAGCTCCGAGGCAATTTTAAGAAAATTAGGCGTGCTTACATTAAAGAGAAAGTGAACAGTGCCGAGGCATTTAGCAAACATTCAGAGGGATCATAATATAAAGTCACATAAACGCTGTCGAGATCCCGGACGCAACTCTGCAGCATTTAAAATCATGCTTGTGTCGACTCGTTTAGGACTGGTAATCACACGAGGGATGTACGTTGCTAGGAAGGTGTGTAGGTACGCGGACAGGGGTGACGCGCGTCTCGTTTCTCTATGTGGAACACAGTAACAACATCTCACAAGATAATGATGTTTTGTAATGACTCAGTTGCTGTTACGCCAATAAAGTGGAACTCGTAGACAGACAGACAGATACTCGTACTCTACCTCGTTCACTCCGTCACCCCGGCTTTTCTACTTCTACTCAGCTCAGCTATAGCCGCCATCCTTGTAAAAAAAAGAATTCTCGTCGTTTTTAATGGTTCCCGTTCCCCAGTAATAATACCGAATGAACTAAATCCTTGCAGACGCAACCATTGCGCCCGTGCACGTGTCACTCGGAAAAATTTAAAACGTAATAACAAAACATACGAAGTTAAAGAATATTACTTCGACCGTAGAAAATTCTCATCTTGACTTTAAAACATTTAAATTTTAACAAGTTGATTTCAGGAAACACCTTAATGGACGATAGAATGTTATTAACATATGCGCTGAATTTTCTGGCCTTTTAAACTTATGAAAATACTGCTAATGTTTCTCTTGCATATTATATCATTCCGCTTATTCCTAGTTTTTATATTCATTCTGCACGAAGAGAATTTCAAATTAGAATTATGCTTCACAATGTATATAAAATCTGAAACATTCAGGCTACAAATAGAGGCAGTTCTTTTTTTGAAAGTTTAACGTGCAAGTACCTACATGATTGTTGTCTACATTTATCCTACGAACATATACTGAAGTGGTAGCTAATTTTATACTAAACCATAAAGCTTCAGTAATCTATTCAAGTTAAAAGAAAGTACATAAAATTTTACGTCACTAAAAATAGAACAGGCTAAAATTTATTACATTCGTTTGAAACTGAACCATTTTCAAATTTATATATTTTGCGGAATAATGCAAAATCTAGATAGAAAACCAATTAAGAACTGTCACGTTAAGATTGTTCGTGTCATGTATTACGAGTTGTATCGAATAGTAACGATCATACACGAACACAGGACGTAGGGGGTTGGTGAAACGGAAATACGTGTGTGAACGTGATATGGATCAGTTGTAATAAAACATCAGAATTAGTGTTAATACTAAACACGCGAACGGCCGCGTGTAATTGAATATAAATATTCGTGTAACGTTAATTAGTACCGCACATTTGCAGATGTTAATCCCAAAAACCGAATTATTTTCAACAGAAGAAAACCCGTAGTCCGAACATACACGAGTGCACATGCACATAACGTATAGGCGTGGATACGCACGAACACGCATAAACTTGCATATGTGTATACAATAAACACTATGGCACGTTTGTGTGCAATCGAATTAAACTGAAAACGTTACAACAGTGGCTTTATTTATAATTATAATGCAACAAATTAATATTAGTCCGGGTTATTTAGCAATTATTATGCAATGGAAATGTGCATTCATGAGAATGTTAATGTTTCCATATTATGCAGCCGACTGTTCAAAGGTCAGTTTGTAAACAACAAAATGTGTTTATATTCAATTTCACACTAACAAAGCACAAGTGAAATCGGAAATTGTACCCTGCACCATGTATGAAATGAGCTAGACATTATGAAACCTACAGTCCTGCAATATGTGTAATTCATTTCAACTTTGGTAAGTCATGATGTGATGTACAATGGCACAAATTCCAGCTCGTTCCTTTTTTCCATCTCGGCGACTCAGCAAAGAAGCGAACTTGTTCAATCGCCGTAACGTCTTATGCCACGATTTATGCCCTCCTTGGTCACAGCAATCGAAGTCAAAAGAAGATTATGTTTTGTATTTCTTTGTGTGTAATATTTTCTCCATCTTTTTCCATTTTCTTCAAGTGCCTGTACAGTTCCTTCAGTAGAAGAATTACCACGAGAAAATATAAAATTACTTTCAGATCGAAAAAGTTTTTTAATGCTTGCCAACGACTGGTTAGATCTTTACGTAAACATCAAGAACCTGGAAACTGAAAGATCTCATTTCCCAATACGATTGAAGAACAGGGACAATAAATGCAGAAATCGTTAAATGATCGGTAGATGGTGGACGGTCAAACGATGTCGTTGCCTTCAACGTTCCCACAGGATGAGTTCACTAAACCGAGTTGGGATATTGGGAAGTCTCCAGTCAAGCGGC
This sequence comes from Calosoma granatense, assembly GCA_022063505.1. NCBI lineage: Eukaryota > Metazoa > Arthropoda > Insecta > Coleoptera > Carabidae > Calosoma > Calosoma granatense. The sequence goes on from JAGJTL010000155.1 coordinate 1,118,348, forward strand.
ACAAAGAAAAGCAAGGGACCAGAATTAGATTTGTCGGCGAGTTAATGAGAACGACATAACATACAATTACACATTTGTGCTATACAGAAAATAAACAATGAATACTTTGTGAACATTTCTTTACTTAATATCTCGTTATAAGACTGAGAAAATTGCCAGACTGAAACAATGGAGGAATTGAACAGTGTGATAAATTATAGGAATATTTGATGTGAAACATATTACGTTAGATTTGTAAAGATATTCAATTTTCTCCAGAGCTGACTACTGTATGCTCGGCTGTATAGATAGCAGTAGAAGGTAAATGAAAGTCGTGATGCGACGATGCGATCAGTAGATCGTCATTTATCTCAGAAGCGATGGAAGTGATTAGGGAGGCACCTGTGTTGTGCAGGAAGCCGAAATGAATTCGATTTGTTTCGTTTAGCGCTGCGAATCAAAATCCCATTACGTCTTCAAAGCGAGAAATAATTACTTTTCATGAAGGCGCGAGCAGCGACATAGGCAAGCTTCTAAAGACGTGGCGGAGAAATGAAGAAAGTGCAAATAAATAGAACGGGACAGAGAATGACAGAAATAAAGACGGTGTAAAAAGCAAATAGAAGAAAAGGAAGATGACGTGAGAGAGATAGAGAAGTGAAGAAAGAAATAAGAACTGGGTAGCTGTAATGAGAAACTGGTGTGTGATCTGAAAGTGGTTTATAGTGTTCTTACCTTTGCTAGTTCCGTCGGGGCCCCGAAGGATAGTACACTCCTCTATTGTTCCAAAGGGCGCAAACAGCTGTCTGACATCTTCTTCAGTCTGTTGCTTGCTGAGCATGCCCACGAACAGCTTACGGTCTGCGCCAATGCACCAAAACACAACACAAACAGAACAAAGATTAGTCGAGGGATGCATGGGCTGTCCACACTTAGTGACTTTACACATCGTACCCAATAACAACAAAACAACAGACTGCAGCTATGTATGCGTCACAGGTGCCCGAATGTTCCATATACAGAGAAATATGAACGAACGTAAAAACGTCATGCCGTTACGTAACGTTATCCTACACTGATACAAGCATACACACAGCCATATACATAACATACATGGGTATACACTATACACGTCCATATCCCGAATAACGAACGACAGTCAACATCCTCCGTAGATATGTGAGTGCGTATAAGATAACGTGACGTAACGTAAACGTAAGGCTCTCGATCGATGTGACTTGGATCACAGATAGATAGCCATCAGAAGGTTTTCGGTTCGGTGTACAAAAAGGAATTAATAACACGGGAGCCGAAGAGACGTCTGGAGTAATTGGATCAAGTCACTCTGTAAATCCAGGACGGAATTAATGAGAAAGTAGGATAGAGGATCGTATAGGCGGGTTAGAGCGGTAAGGGTGGCACACAGGAGTCGAACAGAATGTATTTGTGGAGGTTCGGCACTGGATGAGGAGGACAGAGGAGGGACATCAGCCTGCCTTTCCGAATATTCAGCTAGCTCGCGTACAACACGGGCTATCGTCATGCAACTAGTCGCCCAGGGCGCGTACCATTCTAATATGGACTGGTACATATACGGTAGGGGGTATCACACAGCATAGAACAGAACAGAACAGAACAGAACTGGCGCCCCCTCGCATTTATATAATAAGCACACAGACCATGGGCGACTCGTGTTCTCAACTTTAACCAATCAATCACCGATCAGGGATGTTACAGGGACACTGGACACCAGAGCGTGGGAAATGACTAAGTTTTAACTAGAACATACACACATAGGTTTCACACTAATATTACGAAAAACAATGAATACGATACTTTCAAGAACGTTTAGATTTGTGGGTGATTAGTTGACCTATGTATGCTAGTCATGTTGAAACTCTGACAGATATATTATCTATCAGTTTCATGTATTTCAGGGTCTAGGAAGGAAAGGGATGGAAAGAAGAGATCGCGTGTGATGGAACTTGCGCGTGGCTTCAGCTACACGACACTTAACAAAACACGAGCACTTCAAGAGAAAACTAACATGGATAACATCATAACAGACAACTGTGTACTCTACTGTGCACGAATTCAAATCATAATAGTAATAACAAAAACATTGTACGTTTAAATATATATGTCAAATATCGTGAGAGTACAACAACGAGGATGCAGTGTGTGTAGAGCTGCGCAGGGAATCAGAGAGATACAAAGAGAGACAGAGAGCGGGGAACGCGTAACAGCTGGTACAGATCAAGGAAGTATCAGTGTGTTCTGGTAACTCGTGGTAGTGATCTGGTGATGCTAGGCGTGTAATAGTGGAATGTTTACGCTCGATAATTCGATGGATATTAAAGTGTGTTCTCATATGAATAATTCCCATTCATCTGTTAATTAATTAATTATACTGATGGACTTTTTATGCGATAAGGAAAATTTCTAATAATTATTAATTTTCACAATATCTAAATAAATGTTGCAACTATATTTGCAAGTAAAACAGATAGATTGTTATAAATTATTTACCTTGTGTAATTGTTATAATTGGGAATGGATATATTCACAAGGGGAAGTTAAGAAATAGAATAATGTTTGTGTGAGTTTGTAACTACGTAAGTATGTGTATCACGTATGTACTGATATCTATATGTATTTTGTGATGCTAGTTGTAGTAGTAATAGATACGTATGTACGTGTATATGACACAACTGTAGGTGTATGTATGTATTTATATAAATATCATATCATATAGAGAGGTATATGTAACATACATCGAACGAACGAGCTGAGTATCATGGCTAGCTGATGGCAACAGGAACAACGCACTACACCACGCACAACAGTCTAAAAGTTACGAACGACACTGTCACATCGGCCACAACAAGGACAGGACGTGGTCTTACTTGACCATATGGGTTCCCGGCCGAGAGCTCGGGAGGAAGCTAGCTATCTCCTGGAAGTCGAAGTTACCTTCAGCGAGCGGTCAGGGCGCTCCTACTTCCAGAAGACGCCACTGCTGCTTCCGTCCTCCACCACCATCATCATCATCATCATGATCATGCACTCTGCAATATAAAACAGAAATAGGAAGCGGACCTTGCCTCGGTACCCAATAGATTGTTGATTGTTCTTTGCTGAAAACAACATTATACAAATATACAACAATTTTATATCACTCCTACTACTACCACCACTCCACATATCAATAATTGAATAGTAGTACTCATTCACCAAGTAGGCACACATTTATACATGAATGAATATAAAAAGTCTGTTCTAGAAATCGATTTCAAACTGTACGTTGCACCATAGCAGGACAACGATGACGTCTCCGGAGATGTAAAATAGTAATTAGTTAATTAGACGGCCTGGAAGCGGGAGAAAATTAGCTTAATGAGAGTCTTTTGTGCGGCCGCGAGAGGAAGGTGTCAATGTTCAAATGAACCATCATTGTTTTTTTACGAGCACTGGAGCTTTGTAACGTAGGATTCGTTCCGGTCGTGACAAGTCGTGTGCATTCGCGTCTTCTTTTCACATTGTCTCGTCTCACCAGTGAACCGTTCGACAGAGTAGCGCGACGCAACATCACTCACCAATCTGCATACTGGAACAAGGGGAGTAAATGTTCTGACATAAAGCTAAACGAAAGAGAAACAAAGCACATACACAGTCCGCGAGAGAGAGAGAGACAGAGAAAGATGGAGAGAATCCATACGAAAGTCACGCAAATCTCTGTGCCTCGGCTGGAAATAAATGCACCAATCTACGATAAGGAGTGAACTCAATTCCGGACATTCAATTCCCGCCGTATTATATGTAGTTTAAACAAGTCCCGTAGCAAACGAACTTTGTGTCTCTCCGGCATATCTGATAGTGTTGCTCGACTAGCTACCAGTAGCTTAACGACGTCTCCATCGAGCATTCTGCAAGACAAACGGGAACATGATGATGGCATCTGTAGTATCAACTATCCATCACTAACTACCGTAGAACTTGCACCATCCAACAACAACGACGATGATTAGTCGTCCAGTGAGTAATGCACATCGATATGGAGGAGAATTTAATCGCGCCAGTAGAGCATGCGCGAAATTGATCAAAAAGGGTTCGCTATAAATTTTAATGAATGTACAAGGGGAAATTTACAAGTGGCGGCTTCTTGCCTAACGAAGCAATTAGACACCATAATGACCTCATCATGAAAATTGCGAATCGAGTCGAGTAGGTTTTTATTTGATAAACGCTCATTCAGTGATATTAAACTGTATGCTTTATAGAGAAAAATGTAAAATATTTATACATCGAAAAAGGGCTTAAGTTTACTTGAAACTAAGTATGGAACTCTGTAAGAACTTCACTACTAGTGTGCAGGATGCAGAATTCTTTTAAACGAATGTAGTTTAAAAGAGAAACTCATAAGAAGATTTAAATTGGAGAAAATTTCTTCCGCCTGAATTCATTACATTAGCACTAGGTAGTATATGTAAACATAATTAAACTAATTACTTATATATGAATTGCCACATATTATTTCTGATTATGGTATATTTTAAGAGCATGAACATGAGCTGGTGATTTAAGTTATAAATGCAGTATAATCATAGTTCTTGAATTTTATATATAACATTGAAATAGTAAACGCATTCATAGTAGATTCTGAGTCACTGTGATAGTAGCACAGTGATATATAAGTATAGTGAAGAGACAGAGGGGGTGTGTATAGTGGGTGGTAGAGTAGTGCTAGAGGCACTACGACTACGATTGCAGAACACAGAGAGGCGACACAGTGGTGTACATTGTACTGCAGTGTAACTGGATACATGAGTCGCGGGGTGTATGTCATCTACTAACAAAGGTTTATATGCACGTGTGTACGGTAGTTCAGTACGCGCGCACCTGGGGAACGGAAATGCTCGCGACGATAACATCGTTACTTCTAATATTTCACTGCGTCCGACCGGTTTTACTACCGGGTTTAAATTCACATTTGTCATCGAGGAAAAATGTCCCGACTGTATATTACGGTTATAAAATATATTTAACGAAATTAAGAAACGCGACGACCAGACACTCATTGTCCAGCCGACGTTCGTAAAAACAGAATTGACCTCGGTGCAACAACCACGTTCCTATCTAACAATACAATGCTTTATGGTTTTCGGTTATAATATTACCAGTGTTTGCCGGTAATGATCATGATTTTCGATTTTGTTTTGTTATGTTTTAGTTAAGCGTTAGCGTTTTTTGTTTTCATTGCCCGTATTTTCCATTTTAGATACGATCCATTGTTAAACTTTTATCGGTTGACCTAAATATCATATATCGGATTATTTTTATTGATAATTCGGTTTTGTTACAACTATAGATGCATTTCATATAGTTGCAACTCAGAGAATGCGGGTATATTTTTTTAATTTTTTATAGCACTGATTTTTCATTGTGATTAAGTTTAAAAAACATACATATTTATTATTATATCAATAACATTAACTTCTTTTCTAATGTATGAACTCAATAAAAAAAATTATATACACGCTACTGTCATATAACTTAAACAGATAGTAGTTAAACCATCGAATATAATAAAAATATAATTGTTATCGTACGTTTAAAGGATAGGTCAAAGACATGAATGAAACTACCATATTCTGTTATATCCATTATTATGCCATAAATATCCGTATCTACCATCAGATTATCTTGTTGCCGAAACTAGCTTGTAAAATGTCGCGACAGCAGGCAGTTCGAAAAGGGCTGGTCGAATGCGCAGCTTTTGCAATATGGTGAGCGGATAATTCTGTCACGTGTGTAGAAACGAACACTTCAGTGTCAAGTGCACACGTAATTTTCTATTAAACACTTTGTGATTCTGAAACGAAATAATAATAAAAAAACGATGCGCGCGCGCGCGCTTCAGTAGCAAGGGACTGCGTACCGCACGTTCCCACAAAGAGCGAAAGGGAGATGGGCTGTCAGTTCCACACGCCTGAATGCAAGTCCTTAATTAATGGCGCTGGGCTGGTGAACAGCAGCAGTAGTAGTAGCAGCAGTGAGATCGGGCAACGAACGGCCAGGGCATCCGGAGTGTGAGGGAGGTGAGATTGTAGATGAGAGAAAGGGTTCATGGGCGAGTATGACATACACACACACAGAGGGAGATGGCGACAGTTCATTTCGTTTGATATGTGTGTTACAGAAACGGGCACGTCTCTTCCGAACGATGCTTTCACGATTTTACTGTTTCAGTCAGAGTAATATTAGCCAACGAGATCAAAGACAAATCGGCTCCGAAATAATGGGCTATTGAACTATTAGCACGGCTAAAACAAAATCCTGCTCCGTCATTAAATGATATTATTGGAATAGTTGCTATCGTTGCTTAGTAACGCTAAACGAAACCAGGCACACTTACCATGGCTGCCTGAAGGCCTACGTACTAAAGCATTACATTACAATTACTTTTCATTCTCGTCATTCTATTGTTATCCGTTCATTTAACCAAATCGCAATTAAACAGTTTGACCATGTCAATAGAAATTATTTTACAAATGAAAGTAATTAACTAGACGACCCAAAGAGATTTGGATTCTTGGAATACCACACTTCATGTTCATCATGTAGGGCCCTCCGTGGTTAATTAGGAATATCAGAAGTAAAAGCGATTAAGAGTATTAAACAGACCAATTCTCAATAGCAAATGTTATGGAGCAAATTTATCAAAGAAGTCATACGAAAAAAAACTAGTTAATTATATGTGTGTAGATGCTTCATAAACTGGTATCAGTCAACGAGTGTTAACGAACAAATAACGAAAAGCTACAACATCCTTATTCACGAGCTGAAATTTAAATGTACATCTTGATGATTTGTATTTCTTTGAAACACTTCATCATCAGGTTAATATTTATAAGAGTCACTATCTAGACGAATAAATTTCAGATGGAATTGGGATAAAAGTCGATGTCGTTTATTACACAGAGCGGGCTGTGAACAACGGAAATAAAGAAACACGAATGAGCCCAATGATCGCACACGCAATTTGCTTGTTCCGAGAACAGTCGCGTGGCGGAGTGGTAGTAGCGTTTTTTTCTTTTCCTTCAACAAAACATTATCGTTCTTTTAGATGTCTTAACAGTCATATATTTTCAGAACAAAAGACAGAAAGATGCGTATCTCACCTCCGCGGTTTTCACTGTCCGCTGGTTTGACTTGGATGGGGCGGTTCATCTGAAACAGAAAATATTATATTTACTAATGGGTTTCGTGTATTCTAAGATGGAATAAAAAATACGCTGTGTTCAAACAGGAAATATATAGCACCCTATTCTTAATTTACATTTTTCATATTTCATACACGATAAACACAATGTTGGTATAATATTACATTTGTATAATATTGCCAGTATTTAATTGACAAATACACGTTTTCAACTTGTTATGTTTATAAATAATGACTTGTTATAAATATAGCGAAACAATATTTTTAATTTAAGATTATATGAAAACTATAAATGTGCATACAAGTATTTGCAAAATTTCCGTAAGAAAAAGAAATGAAGAAAGAAGTAGTTCTGTAGAAAATA
>JAGJTL010000155.1:1126587-1154368 GCA_022063505.1 Calosoma granatense
ACGCATGTGTTCCATATAATATTACTATTACTATGTGCGTACGTGTAGAACATTCGTGGATGGTTTCAGGAAATTAAACTCGTAGGTTCCTGTCCAGTGCGGTTTGTTGTTGCCGTTGTCACAGACCTATCTCTATGGCTACAGGCCCGTCTGGACATCGGCTAGATAATAATGTACGGTCTGAAAAGCAATCCTGCTGCGGCAATGATGAACCCATGTTATTAATAATTAACACACGACGCCTAGATAGACGACGTAGGATGGTGCGCCTGTGGCGGTGGTGGCGGGTATGTGGCAGTACAACCAGGACATCATCAATCAGTGTACGCATGTGTGTGTGTGTGTACAATCCAGCACGCATAAGGATCAGTGATTTACAACATGATGCAGCAGTTGCTGCCAATTACCCGTTGACCGGAGGAAAACAGTTATTGGCGAACAATGGTTGGAAAAGCGAGTCTATTGTTAGAAGATAATAACAAGAGACTTGAGAGCATAGTTTACATGGCGCCAGTAATTAAGGGATCCAAGTTCGATAGTGAAAGGGTTTTAGGTTATGTTTAAGGTGTCAACTAGTCTATTAGAACAAATATATATATCTACTTTGCAGAGATCCAGCAAGATATTCGTGTTTCATCGATAACTATTATTTCATGAAACATAAAATTTGCATAAACTAAAGCAAGTGGTTACCAGGATATGAATTAAAATTATATGTAATACTAATTTAAATCATTGAAACATTGAAATTAAATGATTATACGATATTTGAAGTAGCAGGAAGTTTTTGTATTCATAAGTTTCGCTTTCAATTTGGTATTTATATGAATTAATAACACTTAATAATACGGAACATGGCAGACAAAAGACGACGGAAATATAACATCAATTAATGTAGTACTAACACAAAAAGTAACGTACAGAGTACATCACAAATAAAACACATAATTTAATTAATTTTTTAAACCCTTTTTTAATCGCCACACCAGGATTTGAATACAAATTAGTTCAAAAACTGGAACTTTTGTACAAAGTTAAAGCTGAATGTATTTTAAAATTCCATCGATAAAAATATGTTTTTCATTACTAAAATTTAGACATATTTTATAATATTTAGAACCTTAATACATACATAACATCACGCCTTTCCCATTACTGGGGTAGCAGACCCCTTATTTTACAAACATTCGTCAGCTATATTCTACATAAATCATTTATGCATAGAGATATAATGTGCATGATCTATAATGGACTAAGTTTTCGCCGGCATTGCCGCGCACTCTGTCCACAGATTTCTGCATTTCATTCATTTACATTTACACAATCGTTCGCCATATGCTCCTATCTTTACATATCTCTCTTGCTTCATTCACATCAACACACCTTGTCACTGGTTAAATGAAATTAATGGTAAATTTTTACTTTTTTTTCTTGTTCACATTATCAAAGTATTATCTACAAAATGTTTAACTGACAATAAATTTCTTAAGCCGAATGCATGAAAAATGAAAGAGGGGATGCAAGTCATTCAGACGAATTTCTATTATACGTCCATACTCACGGAAACAGCATAATTTACAAAAATAATAGTATTACTAATAATGCAATTAGAAATGCACGTTGTACTGACAGTGTTGTGCAAAATATAAAACGACATACAGGAATCATATGTCACGTTACAGAATCCAATAAAAAAGTATCAATTCATATATGCAGTGTGCACTGGAGTGTCGCTGGAAGCAATCAATCGAATATGTATTCTATAAGCAATTTACTAACTTTATTCATGTGTTAAATAAAATTCAACATCACGTATATATGAACTTCAAATAAAATTCCACATTTATGAAGAAATGTGAGTGCATACGATAATTCTAGAAATGTTATATATTTGCACGTGGAATAGTGTAAAATATTTGAATAAATTAGATAGGCATCTTTCAATAATATTTAATGCACTACGTATCGAAATATACGTATTAATTTAATCAAGTGTAAAAACGTGGTTTTTATTATTAAATACAGTGGAATCCGCTTATAGAGAACCCTGAGGGGACTCTGGTTCACTATAAACGAGTGTTCACTATAACCGAAAGTACACATTTTATTTTTTAAATTCTTATTGGCATGTATTCTACTCATACATGCATGTTTAAATTAAACAAAATAAAACTTATTCATTTTTTAAAATAAATTATTTAAATTTTTGGAAATCCATACTAGAGACAGTAGATTTTGACATTTTGCACAAAGCTGACCTTGAGATCTATCATTCTCAATGACTTCAATAATATTGATTTTATCATTAATTGTAAATGAAGAACGTTTCTTATTTTTAACTTCCATTTAGAAACACATCGGTTCTCACACGCTAAACTGACACAGTACACACGAATTTATTTTATTATTTAAACATATACATAATTTTCCTAATCATGTTCTAATAAATATAAATTTAAAAATGTTTATTCTTATTTATTTAAATTTGCTAAAATTGTATTGGTTTTTATAGCGTCAAGAAATCAACAACGTAAATGTAATAATAAATCTTTTTTGTCTACAACGTTTTTTTTTTCTTCATTTTCAACAGGTCCGTGTTTTCTGAATACAGTTACATTTCTAGAAATATATTTGTTGAATGCGGAATATTTATGAACACTGCCATATTGTATACTATATTTTATTTTCAACCGATAGTTATTTATTTTTTATGATATTGTAAAATTAATTCGAATTTTTATATATGTAATAACATAAATATTTATGTATTTCATCAATTACAAATTATTACAAAATATTTAATCGTTTACATTTACACGTCTATAACAAAAATAATGTGTTTATGTTCGTTATAATGATAATTAATTAACAGAAAATGGTTGTTATGAAATCATTATGCTACGTCATGATCTAGTTTTTAGAACATCTGCGACAGTACCCTCCCCTTTGTACGAAAGTGAATGAACAGCACTGTACTAGATACTAGGGAATGACAGCCGCCAGATTAGAAATTCAGGACGTAGCAACAATGGCAACTAAGTAAAACTTAGACGATCAATTTCCATTTTAATCTGCAACCAGCAGAATGTAGTACGGAACTAATTAATTCGACTGATATTACATTAAATTGCACGTATGTCAAGTACATGAAAGTAGTTAACAGATGCCATCATCAAACGGCACGAGTAGTTAGTATGTAATAGCGTAACGAACGGATGTAATAGTTGTAGCTGTATAGTGTAGAACACAGTACATAGTTCGATACTTACAAGCGTCGGCAAGCCCAAGTGAGCCGACTTGTCCGTTTCAAGTACTTGAACCATATGGAAGTCTTCTACAGAACAGTCGATGGAAACACGAGAGCACTGTTGATTTAAACGATCGGGCGAGCGAGGGAACGAAAGGACGACAACACGTCCCAAAACACCGGTCACTACACGAGATTCACCACGATCCGAACACCGAATAGAAAGACAGAGACAGACGTATATAGTAACACTGCATATGTGTGTGTGAGTGTGTATATGTGTTAGACAGAGAGAGACAGTGTGGCGAGTGAGAGGTACGCGACAGCCGGGCACGATTGCAATTACAAACGTGCGATCCGTACAGAATCACAGAGCGTCGATGCGAACCAACCAACAGTCTGCTCTCTCTCCGTATATATGTTTCTATATACGTATGTATGTGTGTGTGTGTGTAGAGAGTACGAGAGAGAATGTTCGTGTTCGCGGTACGCACCCTACGACCGCTCGCGTTGCTCTGAACGAACCCTCGTCTGCGTGGCTCGCTCGCCGAACAAAGGGGGAGGTTTCAGAACGCAGCCTCACGCACCCGCACTCCACCAATCAAATTCCAGGGACGAGCACGCACCTCTTATATCCATTAGTTTGTCGGCGGTGCGTCCGAACATCGATCGACACATTCGACACGACACACAAGAGAAGAGAGTTTTTGCCGCTGGGTGCAATCGTGTATGCACTGATACAGATAGGCGTTTGATGAACTCACTCCAATCCTATACTCCACTCTACTTTACCCAGTTCCCATTCCACCAAGTGATACATCCACCATCCTACCCATGTGTGTGTGTGTCTGCCTGTCACATCGACTCCGGTATCCATTTCTTTTTTACACGATCTCCGTCTCACCACCGACACGTATCTTTCTTGCTGATCATTCTATTTATTACATACACGACCGTCTGGACGGAAATACTTTCACAAAGTCAATGTTTCAAATGGAAAACTGAGAATGTTTGACAGTTTTTTTACATCCACTTTTATATTGAAAAAAGCTTTTGTAACCTCTGATGAAAATAACATATTTCAGAGAATTTATGGAATACTACGTATCTACAATAAGTATGGTTGGCGAGAACTTTTGGTACATGAAAAATATGTAATTCATTAGTATAATTTTGTTCAGAAATGTAAAAAAGACATGGTATGTTATATTTAAGTAAAAGACCTCAAGCTGTTTCGCAGGTACCTGTATGAGGAAATAAAACACAGAGGTAGATATAACGTTGACAAATAATGAAAACCGCAATATAATTACTCTTATTACAAAAACAGCGGGCACGTACGCGTGTCTCAAGTAATGTGTAACTCAGACACGTTCATAACTTTGCGTTTTTTCTTAATATGTGAAGCACGTGACCGGCATGGGGAGATGTTTATTGCTTGGTGTTGAAAAGTCAGATATATGTGTCACACACGGGTGCACATGCCAAGCTGCTGTCAAATCCGAAATAAAATGTAAATTTTTAATGAACTCACGACCATTATTACATGTCCAAAAATGTTTGTGTCACAAAGAAAAGCAACATATATATGAGAGAAATATTTATAAGCTCACACATTTTATAACAAAATTATTCTTCTGTGAGTTCCCCCACACGCACGCATACTGTTGTTTCTATTTAATGAATAAAATGTTTGCATGTTTTTTTTCTTTATTCATTGTAAGGGTTTAAAAATAATACTTCATGTATAATGTATATTATGTTTAGAAATTGTTACATGCTTGTTAAAAAGTATGTACATGTATGCAGTGATTTGTAATGCGAGATATTTGAGAAATTACTTTTAAAATTAATGTAAAATAACGCTACACCGAAATATATACACTGTAATTTCCAACAGGTTAAAATATTTATTAAAAAAATAAATAAAATATCGTGTTAATTAGAAAGTTTTATGGTGGATCGGACATCAGATGTTGTGAAGTAGAATTAGGATATAACTGAACGGTACGGTCCATTTCACGTATTTACGAGTGCGTATACATATTTTATTATTTTAGGTAATATCATTCTTTGGCTACTACATAAAATGCGCTAAACCTGGCTACTTTTTCGGCAGAGCAATTTCCTATTATCATTCATCCGAGGGTGTTTTAATGCAATCTAGTGTATGAAATATAAATGAAGAAGGGATAATTTAGTGACACTTAAGGCATCTATAAATTATTAAAATGTATGCCATTAGCAAAAGCAGAATGCTTGCAAGTCGCTTTATGATCAATTCTTGTAGATATCATATAACATTACACTGTCCGGTCGGCAACAAATTAAAAACTTCGACAGTTTGGATTATATACGAGCATTCATCTTATCTAGGATTAGTAGAGTTTCATATACGAAGTCTTTCCTCGACAATATTATCCTGCTCTAGTTTCTAACTAATATTGTACAATTGATTCAGTTATTATAGAATATTATTTTGCAATGTTCTTATTTACTTATTACAAATGTGAATTAATTTAGAAAGTGGTACATTTCAAGTGTAATTACATTACACAACGAACAATTTCGCATGTACATATATCGGTGCTATAAAACGGTGAATATTGTCGGCGTGAAAGTTTCAAGAGAGGAGACATATTCCACGAGCCAATGCTCTTGTCGTAGTAGTAGTTGTAGTAATGTGCTAAGTAGCAAGGTGAGTGTGTGTGTATATGTATGCATGGGAGAGAAGTGATAGCGACAAACAGTAGAGACGCACGTATGGGTACAAGGGTAGTTAGAACTTATACAGTCAATAGTTGATGCAAGTTTAAGTTCACAGTTTGCAAGCTGTTCTTCGAAGAAGGAAACGCCAGTACCGGCTCGTTCTCATTTACTGCCGTTTTGAAAACATACTGTGTTACCATAAACCAGAACCGACGGAAAGGGCTCTCTCGACACGACGGCAGAGTTTCACCCTCGCGTGCACCCTTTGTTACCTTGGCACCGCCAGTGAACGGGGTATACGTACGTATGTATGTACGTGGCTAAGCTAGCTCGCTAACTATATAGGGCTGCAGCTTGCCGACAGAGCAGAGAGGGAGTACACACATACACATACATGCAGTGGTACAGGGTTGATCGTAGGGGCATTGTTAGCCGGGGGCATTTAAAACTTTAACTGGGGAGAGGCCAATGACCCCCTAGAAAAATTCAATTTTACCAGGTGTGCCCTCGAGCGAATTGCGTAATGAATATATGCAGATCAAGTTAAACCCTGACTTATATTTAATTTTAAAAAACTCCCTCAGCTTTTGTTGAAAACTGCATAAACATGTATGTGAAACAACAGCATAGACTAGTAATTAGTACAAGCTATTTACATACTTGCTATACTAAACTCTACCTACATCAATCCCTTCAAGGGTTCATTAATTACACCCTGTTTGTCAAAATTCCTTCACTGCAAATTTACATAATTTGAATAATAAAACATGTCAAACATATTTCTTTTAATATAATTTCCGAAATAAATTTTTTATGCGTGATAATCCGATCGTAACTAAATGACAACAGTAATTTTCTTTATAGCCTTGATAGGTGATTAAGTTTGTAATTATTAATATAGGTACGTCAGTATCAAATATTACAGATAATTATGTATTTAATAACAGACCCAGTAAGGTGTTAATGATTAGAGTTTACGCATAAACCAGTATATGACAGTGATATTTATTTAATAAATTGTCAAATTTAGACAAAAATTCATTAAAACCCTTTCTTATCTACAGCAAAACACAATCTGAAAGAGTTGAACAATGTTACAAGTGATACTTATTAAATGAATAATTCGCAGGCAATCTCGTATCTTTGTTAAATTTGATGAAATTTCGCTAAAGACGCTCAACCGATATTAAACCGGGCGATACTCAAGTTTCATATAACTTTGGGTAATTAAATTTTATGAGCCAATAAAATATAATAAGAAAGGCAAGTCACAAAATATAAAACAACAAAGTATTACATGGGCACATACACATATAGACAGGAGAGGAGACTTCAGTCAATTTTTTATGGTAACAGTTTTACCGCTTGCGATATACAGATATGAAAGAAAACAGTAAATATATACTTAAAACTCAAGTAAACGGGCAATGTTATACCGTGCGCCTGGTAAACTCTAGTGAAGTAGTTCCAAACTAGAACACGGTACAGCGCTCATAGCACACCAGCCAGACTAGCGCCATTGCTAGTTGCAGTAGTGGAAGTGCAGCAATTCTAACTTACCACGTGGATAACATACACATGGCCAACTTATGTAAGTGTGCACTGCCGGATTCTGCATGGCCCTGTGCCGTGAAGGTACCAGGGAATTAGTTCAGGTGTCACCACATCATGTAATTATCATATTCATTACTACCGCTTAACATAAACAAAACCCATTTTCTTTGCTTTTACAACATTGTTTTTCTATGTAAGTCAACCTAAATTTGAATATAGCGCAAAGAGTATTTTTCCAAGTGTAACGTCTATTAGCATTTTTAGATACATCAAGTAGCTATATTTAAAAGAAGAGAATTTAATGGTCTTATTTTATGATTATTTACATACAGTGTACAAGAGAAAAATAATTTTTAAACGTCCATCTATCCATTATAAAATATCAAATTCCTACCATTTTCTGTAATATATGGCTAATAATTTGCAGATTATTTTATCATTTGTATTTTCTAGCGGTATATATTAAGTATCCAGTAATTAATATTTTATTTGTAATTAGCTACCTAATTAATGTACTCGTCAAATTAATACAGAGGCTTTTATATTGAAAGTAATACAGGACAAGTGAGCAATAATGATATAAAGCTGTTTACCGAAAACTGAACAGCAATTTTCGTTCCTCTCGTTATTTTTCTCGAGCACGATAAAAGGGCACTTTTAGTAAATAGCTCTTGAATCAGATATTAAAATTTAACCACGTTTGGCAGAAAAACACGGATATATATTTTAAATTTTATGGTAATTCTTGACATCACTAAAATATCTCGTATGGAATGAATATATGCAACCACCATAACAGTCATGTATAGAAGGTTACCAGTGAACCTTCTTTCTGGGATACATTCGTAAACCATATAATACATACATAAATCATAAAATCAATTTCAGTTTTATTGCCATGATTTTAAACGAAATGATTTTCCGGTCTTGAAAATGTAATTACGGTAACGTGTACAATTTGAGTAGTACATATCACAAGCAAGATACACAAAATTTTCAATCTCGTTTCGTTTTTGAACGATCAATTAGAAATGAGTGTGCGTAGGCAGCAGCAGTACCTATGGCCAGATTTACGTTGCGTTACATTGCGAGAAGTGGATGGAAGGGCCTTACCAATCATACGTTATATAAATTACGTGGCAAAAGCAGAGCGAGAGAGAGAGAGAGACAGACTAGGCAGGCGAGCAGGCGGGCTGGTGGTGGTTGTTCAAAATCTCTATAAAAGTGTTTCCGGTGAGTCCCGTGGTAGTCATTAATCGCTTTCCTGCATGGAGCGTTATTGATGTGAGGTTATCAATTTGCCGTGTATTACAAGCGGCACAGTGCAGCGCTACATAACGTACGACACGACCCCGTGTGCTTGCGTCCTCGAGTGATGATCAGTCCCGTTATGTAGCCTCCTCTCACACCAACACCCCCTTCCCTGTGGCTTCATCCGCAACAATTCACCGGTACCAGCCAGCCAGCCACTCAAATAGGAAAAACGATGGATACTGGAAATTGTAACAGTTGAAAATGCGCCGGCGACAGCTTTATTTCAACGACGACACTAGACAACTTAATTCGCGACTTGCAAATAAATCTCCATTTCCATTGTTTGTCTGAGAGAGCGCAGGTAAATTCCGGAAAGTTGCAGGTGAAGTGCTTTATTTTTCAGTACCGTAATGTTCACGAGTTAAACAACTGTTAGCTTGTTGTGAACATTTAACTCAACCCCTTTCCCCCTACATTCCACTGTTATGTACGTACCGTATCTCACACCAACACCACCACTCTTCTTGTATGTAGAACAGACAAGCTAATAGTAGGGAGCAAACGAGCGTGCAGATTTTGAAACGTGTCATATTACATGAAGCGTATTTTTCGGACAACTTCTAAATTGACTTTGAAAAACCGTGAAAACATATAAAACATTGAAATATATGAACCGGTAGGTATTGGCAGTTGGTCTGTTGGTTTATCGTGCATGTTATTTAGAGTTGCTCACATACACACACATACAGGGTTGCTATGAGGGGCGGGAGGCAAGTGGGAGGTGCAGGAAGTGGTATACGATAAAATCGATAAGTGGGTGGCTATTGCAATGAAACGCAGAAGGATGTGAGGATTTCAGAGTACAACAGGACAGAGTGAAATGAGTACAGTAGTACAAGAGGAGGATATGATGCGAGAAGTGCAGGCAGGTGTATGACAGCACTAGTAGTTGGTAATTGTAGTAGATGATATCAATATCAGAGGTATGAGGAACGGAGATTTCATCATCGTACCGTACGAAAGCAATCACGCGAAAAGCATTGGTGTCGTCCTTGTTGTAACCAGTCGGTTGTCAATGTAGCACACACATACACATGTACACGTGGGGCACGTTACCTGTTCATGCCTGTACGATGTCATACCATGCCTACTTGCTTCCTTGCCTGCTGTGGCCCCGGACTGTCACCATGGATACCAGACATCAAAAGAAAATGAAACCTGTACGAAATAAGAACCAAACGCGGCGGCATCGACAAGGCTTCTACAATTCGCACAACATTGTATTCGTTTCATCGTTTGATGCGTATACATCAAACATAAAATAGACTCGTTCGTTGAAAATTGAAGTATACACACATGCACATTCATTGGCCATCAGTAACGTTCAACGTTCAAATAACAAGAATATAAGATGTCCTGCAATTAGGTTTATTTCATGGTACCAGTATAATACTTGTGCCAATTTGACAATTTATCAATAACATTCGCACATGTGGCAAATGTACAAAAGTATATAGCAACCAATGTATTAAAGCTATATAAATATAATAAAACACAATCTACTAATCTAACGTCCATTTATAACGAACCGTTTTATTTATTGTTTGTAACTAGTTTATCCCAATAATAGCATGATTTATAGAAAGTAATTTACAAACAACATGTGAATAACACACGATAATCCAAAATTTGTCGACGAAATTCGTATGTTTTTAATACTCAATAAATAATGAAAGGTAATAACTCAAAAAACTTGTATTCAGTAACAAATGGAGCAACATTTAGCTGTGTATGCAGTGTGGTCAAATGTTAACCAATTCGTTATGGAATAATACCACAATATTAATGTGAATAACTTCATCAACGATCTCAAAGCTTTAATAATGACTGTCGCTAATGCAGCAGTGAGAGACTTCGTCGATAATTCCCCAAGACGACATAGGGACTGCTGGCGGCAACGTCGACATCGGTTAGGTCAACATTGCCCAGTCGTGTAGTTAGTGCAAATAGCGCTATATCTATGTAATAGCTACGTGTGTGCGTGTGTGTGCCGATGTAAGCAGACACCAGCCAGGCAAGCAGGTAGCCAGTATAGATATATGTGTCTCTCTCTCTCTGTCTGTAACCAGTGTTTCACACGATGGTGATATAATGGGTACACACGCGACGGTGGTAAAGTGCGTAATTCATATTTCGGTCCCGAAGGAGTCGGTCGCGAGTAAGATCGAGTCCTTCCGCCGTCGGGATTGGCTTATCTCCCCCAGCCAGCCACGTCGGTCGGCCGGTTGCCGCCAGCGATTCCGCACTCGCGGACATGAAAAATAACGACCTTAATAATGCTATCAACGTTCAACTGAGAGCCCGACTAAAACGCAAGAAGTGGCTATTTCGGTTATAAATACAGCACACACCACACCACACAGCAACGACATCGGCAGCACACGCTGCCTGCCGGCGCCCGCCCGTAACCATTTCTGTACGAACGAAAACGTTCGATTGAAAAACAACATTCCTAGTCGACGTATATGGTAGTGCAGAAGCATTCACCAGTGGTGGTCCGTATGTACTCCTGTAGTTTGATAGAGGTAAATGTTTCCCTTGTTGGACGAGTTACCACTGAGTATACGGTACCGATATTTCCTTATATACAACATACGATTATTTGCAGCATATGGGTAGATTACAGGAGAGCAGTGTTGGAGTAGTGAATAAACATTGGTGTAAATATCAGGAGTTATTGTTTTATCGCAGTGTTGGTGGCGCGTGCGCTATAACGTAAGTGAGATAAATAGAGACTGGCTCCTGGATATTAAAGTGGAACGTGTCCCTCGACCGCAACACGAGCGAAACGCAGCACCCCGCCCCAAGGGGACACCCCCGAGTCACGGCTTGTCCGAGCGACCGCACGTCCGTCGGCGATTGCTCGCTACGTGACGTCATCAAAGCCGCAGACTCTGTTCCTGTGTCGTTCCGCGACACACACTCCCGTTCAATTAAACTAAATACTGTTGCGTACTGATCTGTACTAGTCATCTCTTTACACTTTACTGAAACGAAATACACTATAGTGCTGTAATTATGTTCTATCTAATATTCAAACATCATAATACTTATACAGATATATTCTAATTCTACATGGCTAGCATATATAATAATATCAGAAAGAAAGAAATACATATATTCTAAGTAAAGAATATCGCTGAAAACAAAAACAACAACAAAGTTGATATTATGTCGAAAGTAGACAATCTTAAGTGGAAAAATGAACGTTCCCAGCGAGTGAAATCAGTGCTAGCTAAAATAATCTTCCCCACAATCGTAATACCTTTGTGAAGGGTACATATACTAAGAGTGAAGCGAACAGATATACTGACGGACAGAACAACCTCGGGGTTCGATCTGGCGGTAAAGAATAGAAATGAGAAGGAGAGGAGGGACGGGAACATCCAGTGTTAGGGTTAGAAGTTTTACCGAAAGTTGGCAGTCAAACACACATACATACATACAAAGACCTTGCACACGGTTCATGTAAGTTGTCGGACGCCGAACGTGACCGATCTAGCATCTCGTGGGATTGCTGTGAGATTTCCCCCGATGAAACTACTCGCGCGCTCTGAAAAGTTTGTAATTCTTTCTCAAATCATCCATCACTAGATCAGTTCTCGGGCCGCGGCAGCCACTAACGAACAATAGGAAGAAATTTCATCAAGAATGTATTTAATACGCTGGGGTTATGGGGGCATTAAAGCCGCAGCGAGACGGCGAAGAGCTTGGGAAATGAGTCGTGTAATGTTGTAGAACGTGCTGGTGGACGCACTCAGCAAGCAAGCGATCGAGCAGCCCATCCATCTCAACTGTGTGGAAGGGGGTTGACACAGGAGTTCCAGGGGCTGGAGGCGAACGCGGAGGCGGCAGACTATACTGGAGTTAGGTTAAGAGCACACGTACAGCGCCCGCTGCAACAAATTGCGATCAAATGAACCTCAATATATGTCCGAGATACCAGGCCTGAGTGAACGTTCGAGATACAAGTTGGTCGTCGGACCAACCGATTAAAATAATGACTGACCAGATTATCCAAGTACACGCTATTGTCATAGCACGCATTTCACGTTTTCAGCTTCGTTAGATAAGCATTTGTTCTAATTGTTCTACTCCAATGGAGGTCGAAATAGTTTCTGGAACATATTACTAGTCTACTATTACGATTTAATATTCGCATAAATGAGCATATGAAAGTACAAACTGAGGTCAACATAAAAGAAAATATACATTGAAGTTATCAAGTTGTACAATGCAGAAATAATATATAGGTAGTACTTTCAGAGAAAGTATGAAAACCTTCTGTACATTGTGCAATGAAATAACAAAGTAAGATAAAACACACAAGCATTAAGTAAAACGTGTGTAAGCGACGACAATTTATCAAAATAAAGCTGTAATATTCTCGTCGTTTTTTTAAATGCCCAGATGAAAAATTGCCCCTCAGATGGGGGAGTACAAAACCAGAAACAGCAGCAGTGCGAGCACGGGAGGGTGAGAGCTGTTAAAATACAGCAATAGTTTTGTCGTATTTCTTAATTGTGTTAATTACGGGAAGATTTATTCGCAATGAAGAACTACGAAACACTGGCGGTAGTGGTGGTGGTGATGGTGTTGGATGGTCGCGTTGTCGAGCGGACTGGCCCTGCTGTTCTGTTGTGGGCGCAAGGCTGTAATGTGGTACGTGCTCACGCCTGCGACCGGGGAATTCTGCCAGCATATTCAGCAAACAGACACTCGGCGATGCGCTTGAATACATTGCCATGTAATACAGTGCCGCTGCTGCTGCTGCTCCTCCTGCTACTGGTGCTGGTCGTCCCAAGCGCATTTTATTGAATTGCGAGCGAACTACGGTGTTACAGCTATCTACTGCTAGTAGTACTTCTCGCGCACAAGATATGACTCGTTCCACGGACGTAACGAATACAGGCACTTGAGTGTCCTTGACGGCTTACGTCACATTATGCAAAAATAGCAAGCACATATAACGCGCTGAATGAATCTCCCTGCTGCTACTGAAGCTATTCATCAGAATGCAAAACCAATTAAATGATGCAACGTAGCATTCAAGTGTGTTAAAATTTAAAATGTCCGAAGGAAGACAGAAAAAAACTATTCACTACAATATGATATCTCATTTGATTACCAATTCCAGCCAGTGTATATAATCTCATTTGCTGTATAATTTAACATCAAATATTTAATATCGCTTTTAATTTTATAAATGCCAATTTTGTTCTTGATATGAGAATTAAATTTTTGTTTCTATGTAACAGAAGAAATCAAAGGAAGTCCAAAAAATAATGTTGTCAAAATGATAGAATGATTCGTTTCCATTACAGACTGTGATTTGAAATATCTACGTTAAGAAAACTAAAGCCTAGACTTGATTTACTTCGTGATCGCATATGTATGTAAGACTTACTATATGTGTAGAAGAAAGAATGTTGTCGCAAGATTGTAGGAGTAAGGGAGAAAGAAGTAGAAGATAGCTGCGTGGATGAGCAAGCAAGCAAGCAACGTATGGATGGATGGATGGACGGACGGACGGCGGCATGCCGTCGCGCACTGTCGGTGATCTCCGCAGGGGACCCGACCGGAAGATTTATCCTGAACAAACAAACATGATCAAACAGCGGAGAAGAGAAGGAACTAACTTGACGCACGACTCCCGGACCTCATGGGGCCAGTACCCTAGCACCAGCAGTGGCAGGAGTACCACCAGCACTACCTACTCTTCTATCACAAGTCTCCTTCCACCACCCGGCTCCAGACCCCACTCACTCTCTGATCTGAATAACGTCACCCGGAGATGTCATGTAGTGAACTCTGTCCGTCGCGTTGGCAGCATTGCGCCACCGATTTCCCTCGGGATTCACCCAAAACCCTCCGAAAAATGCGGATTTTTCTGAATTTCAGACGGACAAGAGCGACGGACTAAGCGAACCAGCGAATGTTACAAATGCATTACAGTTTGGTGAGCATTTTTTATGTGTTTTGCAAATGAAATGGAACAAAATGCTCCGTTGCTCTGTCTGTTCAACGTTCACACGTTGCCGGGCAATCTGTTCGTCTATTAC
The DNA here is from genome assembly GCA_022063505.1 of Calosoma granatense. Classification (NCBI taxonomy): domain Eukaryota; kingdom Metazoa; phylum Arthropoda; class Insecta; order Coleoptera; family Carabidae; genus Calosoma; species Calosoma granatense. The sequence continues at coordinate 1,141,474 of JAGJTL010000155.1, forward strand.
ACATTCAGTCGATGTCCACTCCACAGACTTTGGCACATCACAGCGGTTTTGATATTCTCGATAACGCGAAATAAATATCCTTTTTGTTAGTCATTCTCTCGCGCTACGTACCAATTCATATCGAAAGCGTCCCCTTGTACGAATGCGCTGTTGAAATTAACAGTTTAAATAACCAGCCGACAGCAGGACGGATATCCGCAGTATTAAATAAAAATGTTCACTGGTTTCACGCGGCAGTCTCTGTTTTCAGTTTAGAAGCATATTTGAATATTTGTTTTCACATGAGTATGTGTGTCTGTCAGAGCGTAGTGCATAATAATCACACTTAAGCGGTATAAATGCGTACTTGTGCATGACAGTTGCTAAAAAGCAAACTTGAGAATGTAAAAGTTCTGTGATGTGATGTGAATCAAAGTGCGTCGTCATCCCGCATAAATAAGAGAGCACATTTAAAAACGCACAGCCGGAATAAAGGTAATACGGGAAGTGCTTCATCTCGCAATGGGAGTACGAAATTCTCCTATAAAATTTGATTGAAATCTTTTCGCGATTCAAAGAAGTCTCCAGAATGCAGAGGTGCCGCTCTGGTGCGCACCGCAACGGTGGTAGGTGGATATATGGCGGCAGCGTCACTCTCCCCGATGCGATCATTAGATTAGGCAAACACACAGACAGACACATGTAAAACTCTGTCATGACGGAGCGTCTCCCTTTGATGGGAATAAAGGAAGATACTTTATAAAGTAATCTTAACGTAAGCAATTTCCCATCGACGTACCACCGCCAACAACCACCCAAACATTCAACCACCCATCCATCCGTCTCTAACAATCTAACAGCGCTCTATACTCGTTTCCAGCATAGACTCGACTGCTTTTATCTCAGTGTACCTCCAGTGTTAGAGGTACAGCACACGTGCTAAATTACATAGTAACTATTCTTAAATTAAATAGTCCATTTTACATTCCATATAAATACGCAACGAATATTATACATACATTCATCATCATTTATGTACATAAGTAGAAAAGTGCAAAACAAGAACAAATGCTCTAATTATCATCAAGTACCATTGTCGGAAATGTTTTATACTTAGCAGGCAGCTATTTGCCCAAACACGGACTTACAGATGGGGAAAAATTTCTAGGAAGCACTTCTTCAAGAAAAAGAAAAAAAATGTGAAAAATGCAATAAGATTTTATCATAAGGGGAAGCGCGCGCTTTCTATCCACCCTCTCATCTCTGTACTAGAAGAAAGCTTTTACTCGCTCACGTCATAAAGACTGCTGCCGAGTTGGTAAATATTTGAAGCAAATTTAATTCAAATTTACTTCGCCGGATATTTGTCCGCCAGCGTGCCGTCTACACTTTTAATACTTTTTAGCCTTTTAACATCAAGTAAATACCTATAACATGACTAGTTTATACTACCCATACCTACCTACATCACCACCACCTCCCACACCCTTATGATTTGCAATGTCCCAGTAGCTTGCGAATGAGGGAGAGTAGGTAGGGCAAGTTACGCAGATGAGAGTACCGTCCAGTGACAGCAAGCTTCCACATGAGATATGTCTGTCGTCTGTAAGCTGCTGCCTGTCAGTCCGAGAAAAATGAAAATAAATTAGCAGCAGCAGGCCGGACGTCGGCAAGGATAGCACGGCCGAGCATACAGTAAGCAACCAGTGCGCAGGGGGAGAGAGTACAGATACTACGAAGTACGGATGGTTGGTTTGTGCGTTGGGGAGAAAGAGAGAGTGAGCCCAGCTCATTCTCATTAAGTGGTCTCCCTTGGTAACGGTTGTCAAGTCTCGTCAGTTTTCAGCTGTAACTTCATGTTATGAACCGAGCGGAGAGTGGAAGCAGCAATCGTACGAGTCAAGCGAACCGAAAGAAATCCAGCTATGAAAAGGTACGATAAACTGGGAGCGTGGATGCGAGAATATTGCCGTTTCCTTTATCGACGGTCCTTGTATTACACGTGCAGTCCCACACAAACCGCTTCGCTCTCCATCGCTTCTAGAATTAAAAGCGAATTTTGCCTTTTGCTTGCATTGATCATGCCAGCGCTATGATTTCAGAGCAACTCCTTGTGACAACATTCTTGCAAGGTCGATCAAGGACACTATTGTACTTACTATACAAGATCATACAAGCTAGAAGCAAACTCACACATACGTACATATGTACGTATGCACAGTACTCTTGTTGTTGTGGATTTGTTCCGACGATGTGACACAAACAATGTGGTAATTACTTGTTATTAAAGGGAGCAGCTGGCAAGTAGTGGCAATAGCAGTAATGGTAGTGTAGCAGTAGTACTAAACATGTATATGTCTACTAGTGACGGTGTGTGACGAGACGTACAAGGGAGAAGGAGATATGAACTTGAAGGGACCCTTCACGCACCTCGGTGACAGGTATTGATCGGTTAGGTAACGGGATCGTAGTAGGTGGCGGAGGAAATGGCGGCGTTTCGAACAGTGTGTGACACGACAGCTGTCAGGTCCTTGCAAATAACCACACGGCATGTGTTCGAAGGGATGTCGGTGCTGTCAGAAAGCACGAAGTGCCATTGGTTGATAGTACAAAGCAGTGAGGTGGGGGGGAGGAGGTGTACTTCGTGTCCGTAATACGAGGTGTCAAAAAACAAAAGTATCGTTACCATGTTGCATTGGTACAGACGCATGTTACACCACAGGGGTACGTGTTACGTTTGCTGGTGTGGTGCCACAACGTGAAAATCACAAAACACGAACTTCATATAAACACACAGCTGCAACTGACCGACAATTTATTGCTCTAGCAGCATGATCAACTGCATTTGAAATTGAAATTTCCATTTCTGAATGGAAGAAACTATCGATTTCACTAGGGGAATTTAGAGAAAACTGAAATGAAATTAATTGTTGTTACAAACAAATCTCAATTTACATCTTCTGCTTCTTACGTATAAATAATAGTTTAGCCTCTTCAAATCTAGACTAATTCTGTGTATATATGGATACATATACGACTTATTCGAAATTAATAGCACATGTATATTCTTATTCTATTTTTAGTATATGTATGTCATAACAAAATACACATTTTCAAATATTCCCCTTCTAATCATCAGATACACAGATATATTTTGCATACACATATGTACTCTCATGTATATTTTTCAAATTTGTAATTTTTCAATGAAAATTTAAACGATGTAAAGAAAACATACATTACATGTCCAGTGATGTATGTATGTGAAATCAGGTTTTTACATGTGTACAGTGAATTGTGAATTAGAACTGTTATGTAAACTGGTGCAGTTTTATACCGTGTCCATAGAGGATCATGATTACAGTTTGGTGTGAGAGTTGAACGAGCGAATGAAACAAATCTATTATCAAGTAGCCTTTGGGCATCTGCCAATTACACTCGTGCATAAGTGATGTTTCTATTACATTTCCATGAAGCGGTGTCGGTGTACAACCACCAGTTGCACAGTCAGAGCATACACAGTGTGCTGTGCTCGCTGGCCGCTTGGGGCCTTCCGCTCATAACGTTATAGTTGCCTGTTGCGTCCCAAAAACTATTTCTTGATGGCGTGTGATTTATTACGGGCGCCTGCGACTCATGCGAACAGCAATCAGAGGCGGCTACGACGGCGACAACGATGGCTTCTTGTGTAGGGTGAAAGTAGGCAACAGTACACATAATTAAGCCACTGAAAGATAAACCCCAGGCCATAAATATTGACGACCACTTGTTGTTTGCATTGTGGCGAAGGCGACAACGGCAGCCGCGTGCCACGAATTCGGAATAAGACAATAAAATCCGTGCGCCGGGTTATTTGCGCGCACCCACCCTGCTGTGCCGTGTCGAGTTCGCTGGCACATGTTACGAACAATACAAGCGGAGTGGGATTAGGTCGAGGTGAGTTGGACAACAGCAGGCGACACGTTTCTAGAATAGGCAATGTCGTTTTAATGACGGTAATAAAACTAGACGTGAATTTTAATATACTTCATGATCTGCCTATAAAATATTACGGTATATTCTTTTATTCAGTTTATATATCTCTTTAGTTTTTATAGTGACTAGCGTGTCTAGACTTATTATTCCAGAATATTAAAAATATTACTTATTCTCTATAATTATTATTGCTGGTGAACATATTATCTGTCCTTTGTCATATGTCTACCTACAGAAAAATATATGATTAGTATTTTATTACTTTTAGTATAAGAATACTAAAAAGTATACCAATAAAAAACATAAAATAAACAAAAGAATGAATAATACGTAGTTGTAGTAACATTTGTAAACTGTAATACGATTTACGAAAGTATGTGAAGCATAAAGATTGCAGATTAGAGTATTCTTATTAAGATAATAAACGATTCGGAATGAAGGATATAGTGTTTTGCTATCAACGTGCGGCTATATACGGCATAAATCCATACTGGAATCGCATACGACAATTAGATAAGAAAACAGCTTGTGTCCTATTCGAAGAGACAGATAGTGGATTGAATGGTTGGTCTGAAACTATCTGACGAAGGAATCGTTGGTCGATATAAACACAAGAAGGAAAACAGTGCCGAGGAGTGAGGAGAAATAACGATCCTACATTGTAAACGTGTGGTTGTGGTATAGTCAGGCGTCTGTTCTATCCGTCCGTTGGTGGACGTCGGGTCATTCGCTAGGGGAAAGAGATAAATGGAGTGCGAAGAGAAAAGAAAGTAGAAGCCAACGAAGTATACAATGGCGCATCCGGGATATTGCGTGCGGAGTAAAGATGGACGACGGAACATTACGGCACATCTGCGAGGAAACCCTCTATCGGGCGAACGAGTAAGCATCCTGCGTTCATGTTTTAAACATCCAATACGTAGTTATTGACTTTACACACATGCGCACCATAAAATTTAGATAACGCACGTACATTAAAGATATTGGGTCGTTAGGAAAAATGGTGAAAAAACACGCGGCTCAAATGAGAAATAGATGAATTCTCTACACCACATCTAAACTATTGCGGAACATTCCTAATACAATCTTTAATAAGTACAGAGAAAATTAATAAAATATCTACAGTGATCTACTCTTTACTCTCTATAAAACTTATACCTGGTTCCTAGGAGGAGGTTCAACTTAAACTTCGAATCAGAATGAACAATATTGAATCTGTCCAGTAGCATTAATGATATTTGACAGGTAAACAATGTAGTTTCTATATGATACTGTTTATTTCAATCCGAGATTAAAACTGAATAATGTGCTAGAAACCTAGCATTAGAATACGTGTTACGACCAGAATACGCTGAACCAGCAGCCAAATTTACATAGATGATATGTGGGTAGTATAGAAGAATCTGTACAGGCTGTTGTATTGTGAACAGTAAATTTCAATTGAAATGCAGTTTTTAATTGATTCCGTTTTAAATTACACGATTCCGGGGAAATTTCCATGTTACACAATGCTGTTGTCGAGCAGGCAAAGTTAAATGAATTATATTCCAGTAAGTTTTTTGCATTTAATCTAATAGTATATTGCGGTGCAATGTGGCCGGTAGGTATGTCATCATATACGTGTGGGTACCGTTAATTTCATTGTTTGCTTCCATCAATTACACTTCACATTTAATCAAACAGCAACAATGTAGTAATTTACTGCGCGCAATATTGCGGTACGGGTACAGATGAAATTATTCGTGGAACGCTGGTGGATCTTGTTGTTTCCTCGTACTATGAAACATGTCTTCATCTGGTTTAAATGTGTTTCAGTGCATTTATTCCCGAAGCCAACATGTAGTAATGTTATTAAGAGCAAGTAGCGTTGTTCTTAATAGGAAAGCTTTTAGTAAGCTATTCGGTCTTCTAATGGACTCGGCTCGACTACAAAAATATCTGACTGTGTCGTCTGTTTTCACTCTAAAAGCCATCAAATGTACTTTATATACGCAAATCCGATTTAAAATTTAATTCTATACTGCCATATGCGTGTCCATGGAAAATGGAAATTTTAATTAAAATAATATCTAAATTCACTGATAGTAACAAATTACAAATCTACACTGAAACAAATTAACAGTTAGAAATGCAGATCCACAATATGTTTATTCCTTTTTACAGAGTAAATTAATTCTACCATATATGTATTCATATTACGTCTGACACTAATTACATAACAAGGGACTAATAAATTTTAATTTTTGGTTTCACATCGTGTTTATGCGTCATGAATAAGTTCATTTTTGCGTATGATACTGAACTCATCAATATTCCAATTACATCCGCAATCAACGGTTCTGTCATGGCTACATCATCATGATAAAAATATTTCAAATTACTTTCCAGCGTTGTGCTTCATTTTGTTTTATTTCTTCCTGCTGTGTATATATGTGGCAACAACTAATGAGATAAAATACATGAACATGTGTATGGTGTACACTAGACTTTAAACTGTTAGTATACATTCCATTCAGGCATACGTTATGATTAATCATATTGCAGCGAGCCTTGTAATTATATCCTACCATTTATATGGTAAAGAAACAAGAAAAGAACTGATATACTCCTGTTGTACCTGTAAGAACATAACAAAAGCGTTTACAAGCCCATCATCCGGAGGGCAAAGTAAACTCTCGTCTATAATTACACGCGCGTTGTAACACAAAGACGTCGTGTGCCAAGGAGTTCTGTTATTAAATGAGAGAAACAGAAGGGAAATAATAAGAACGTAACAGCGGGCTCTCTGTGCAGCCGTTAACCGTTACACGCTGTGTGATGAAGTGAACAAGAACAAGTCGGTACGAGTGAGTAGCGTTGTTCAGATGAGTGAGAGAGAGAGAGAGACAGAGCAGTACAGATACAGTGTGTAGATAGACAGCAGTAGTAGTAGTGTGTGTCTGTGGTATGGTGTGGTGTAGTGTGAAAGAGAGAGCACCTCTAGGCTCGTAAGTATTTTAGAGGGTGTCATCACTTATGCATTACCGAGCTACCGTCTTGCAAAATGGTCCCTAGAGGTCACCGATGGTTTTCACCTGTTGAATGAAGTTTCACCAACGGGATAAAATTCAAACAGAGCACACACAAGTGTATGTATGTGTGTGTTTGGGGATATAACGCTTAGTTAACCGCACGTGGATCGTCGTCATACGTGAGCAGAATGCGACGCGCGCCTCGTTAACTGCGCTTGCTGAAAAAAAAAAACAACAATAAAACTCATCCAGGCTCTGCTTACCGCAATCCTCCACCACAGACCACGGTCGACCTGCTGCTCTGCTGCTAAAAGTTCTTTTTATTTAATTTTTATTCAAGGTATCAAACACTGCGATCCATTTAAAGTTTGAATAGGAAAAGTTCTAGTTCCGCTTCGATATCGGAACTATAGACTCATCCAATGTTATTGCAAATGAGGCAGACGTAATAGATTTTAAACTAGCTATGTAGTTACATGTATACGAAATTATATACACTCTCATGAGCAAGAAACGAAAGCATATTAAGTGGAAGTAATAAATTCATACAAATTACAATCATTATAAAGATTAGTAGTTGTATCAATGAATAAAATAACTGAAAGCTTGAAAATCAATATAACATCTCGGGCAAATATTATTCTGAATAAATATTATTAAAAGTCCCCTATGCTTCTACATTGATAATACGAAAATTACTACTATTTCTAATGCAGATAGATTTACATTCAGAACTAATTTTAAAACCATTGAGAAGTAATAAAATTCCATTCTGCGTCCCATTTTCGCAGGTTCGTTCTTCTGTCTGTAGGAGAAATTTGGGCCAAGACAGATATGCAGAGGTAAAATGAGAAAAACAATTGATGCAATTAATCCAAGAAAAACTAATCAAGCAAGATAAATGGTGCAGAGAGGGCGCTAGACAGAGAAAATTACTTTATAGTCGTGATAAAATACCCACCTATTTTAATTGAGACTGCGATTTATTAAAATTACTACGCGCGCGTACAACCGTGCCAAATTAAAATAGTTCAACGTTCTTTTACTGCACGGACTTGCTCTAGACTAAACTTTGTTTCTCACATTCGCCGCGAGACTAATGGCTAATAATTTATTACACCAGTATATATGTAATACATCTGCATATACAAGTAGTATAGTTCATTATTTATCAGCCGAAAGTAGAACAAGGTTACATAAATAAATTTACAACAGTATCTAGAATATAAAACAAATATATACTCGTCCTTGCATTGAATACATTACATAAACATATATGTTTAATCTCATTGCATTTTACTTGCGACGAACAGTATGTTTTAGGAAAATTTACTATAATATTTATTTGAAATGTAAGATAGCGTTATTACCAGTAAAAGCGTATAATGACTTGAACCATATTTGTGTGAATATGAAAGACAAATACTCGAGTTGTCAGTACAAATATTTGTAATCTGCATTTCATGGAAGCTGTAAATTTCGAAATGGTTTTTATTGAATCTCATCGCTGTGTGAATTAAGTGTACTTCAAAGCGACGTAGTTGACGAGAACTGAAACGTGATTATATTCTGCTAACGTCAAATTTGCTTTAAGCATTAAATTTTGTAAATTCATTGCCTGGAAAACGACATCGTGGACACAAACAGAGACTAGATAGTGATATCTTTGACGCGGTGTTGGTATAAAGCACAGAAATGACTTAATTAAACTTGGAAGATGGCCTGCTCTGTCGGCGAGTGCAATATATTTCAATCTTTAGTGCAAAGCGCGCGGGTCAGATACGTCCAACCCTGCTGTATTGCTGTATTGCTGTACTGCTGTGCTGTGCTGTGTACACTGTACTTTACTATAGTATATCAGTGTTGTGCAGCTAGGGAGGACGTTAGCTTGTTCACTCGCTACACAACCAGTCACTTTGTAACGGTACTAAACCGTAAAACGACTCTCATTTAATGTCAGATACACACAATAGGTCAGATACTGTATGTTCATCAACAAAATTGTACAAAACACATATATACAGTATGAAAACATCCAATTCGAATTTAGTAACACGTAGAAGCTGGCCAAATGATAGAAAACAATATTTGTGAATATGTATCTAACTGTCTGTGTATATATTTGCCAACAGAAAATAGATTATTCAACGAAAAGTGTTCAGTATTTATTTACTGTAGACTACTCCATATCTTCTATATCTCCTACTTGACTTTGTATGTAAATATTCACAATACCGTAGTACGTTTTTACAGTGAGATATATAAGAGTACTTGAAGTTTATCGATTAAAAACTAACACGCACATCAACTGCAATGTCATAAACGGCACCCATTAAAAATTCAAACCGCTTTACACTCGACGCGTCTACTTGAAGGAAAAGTATTTGTATACACATACATCAGAACTCGAGTCTGTTGACAGGGAGAGCGAGACTGATGGTATATGCTACGGTATGTTGAAGTCAGACTCACTACTCCATTAATGCGTCGTCGGTTGGTCGTAAGTTATTTGTAGTTCCCAACATCTGCGAAGATCTGAACAAGTGCCTTAAATTCTGTTGTCTGTTGATTTCACGGTTGCGAGGACTCGAGGACTCTGTGCGACGAGGGACGTACCATTGTGTTCTGCTCAACTATTGTCTGTCACACAAGATGACTTAAGTCATGCAGACATTTAGTCGTACAGACACACTCATCGCTAGCCTACGAAACGCTCTTTGATCAAGTCATACTGGCAACCACTTGTCCTAACACGTCGCTTTCTCTTGTCTTTATGAGAACACAACACAAGGAGAAACGAATAAGTATAGCTACTACTAGCTCATTACTTCCAACCCTAATGAGTCTCTATGAGTATCCACGCACAATACTCCTATGTAAATCTATCTAAATGCCAGATAATACAGATCTACGCAGCTCTGGATGAATAAATGGCGCAAGTGGACAATTCCTTCACGAAATTACGACAAACAAGTATGTTTGCATAAATTACAAGTGTTCACTTTTGTAATTCCAAACATTGAAAGCTGAAACTGTGACACTAATATAATTTAGTTACTATGTAATAGAATAACTAATAATGTTTTAATAATTAATCAGTAAATGTTACTATACGTTATTTGAATACTAATTTTACAACGAAACAATTTCAAAATCATCTCGAGTTGATGAGAATAATGAGCTAGCTTCTAAATGGTTGTTAGCGAAATGGAAATGAAATAATCACAGTGTATGATGGTAAACGTATGAAATAACATTTGAAACATCTGGGGTGTAATGGAAGTAGTGTGAGGTTTGTCGGTAGGTAACAATTTTTGCTTGTTATCTTTGCCCTGTCATGTGTAGAACGTAATTATTCCTGGTAACATTGTACACTTCAGCGGCACCATTACCAGAAGTTGAAGACGTGAGCGTAGTATAATTACCACGTTTACAAGTCTTGTTATTGGCGTAAGAGTGGCGCATGTCGTCTCTCCCTACGCTACGATTACGTATCAGAGAACAAACTCGCTAAGTTTCTCAACTTGTGTATTAACAACTGTGTCAGAGTTAACGGATAATTATCGTAGGTACATGTTCCAAGAATTGATAATAAACCAGCCGTTTTATTTCACTGCTGAGAACTCTTAACAACCATTAGAGATCAGGTCGGAGTAACTTTACACGAGAAATGTGAGCGTTAATTCTGACCCAATAATGTTACCAATGCCTAACTGGCTGTGTGAGTCTCTTGTTGCATGTAATTCTAGATATTATACGTGCGTAACTAGTGGCGCCAGTTCCGTGTTCCGTGTATCACGAACTTAACCAACTAATAATAATAGAATAATAAATCTAAGAAAATACAAACAACATCTAAATACTGACTGGAAAACGACTTTAGTGTACCGTGCTTATTCACAACCAAACCTAATTAATGAGAACTATCATCTCTGAAGAATAATTGTGCATACATACACTGAGTAACTTGCAACTCGTATTTTTAAAACATTTAATTCTGACCTAGTAACATAAATCCTTCACATCTTCATATATTTCGTAATACTCTTCTAACAAATTTGCACTTACTTAACCTTGAATCGATAAAATATTTTAGTCTTGTAACATACCAGCACGGAATGCATTCATATGCAAATAACTGTTTTGCAATTCAAAAGCACGGTGTAATTATTCAGTAGTAAATGTGAGATTAGAAACTACTTAATTCCGTCCAGTTTTCATATTACCTAACCTCAAACGGAGTACACTGTTGTTGACAGTAAAATGTAATAATATGGTTAAAATTCAAATGTAAATGTCAGTTTTGTGAAAATAAAATGGAAATAATGTTTAAAGACGTGTAAAAACAGTGAGTGAACAGCAAGCGCTGATTATTTTCTATGCGTACTTGGGGAAGTTTGGAACTTTGTGTACGCGCGGCCTCCCGTTGTCTGTGAACACAGTTCGGCTAGTAGGTCCGTAGGCGGACGAAGGACGAAGGCCGAAGGACGAAGACGATGGTAGCGACGTTAGTTGACGACGGGGTTGCTGGGTACCTCTCGGTACATCGCATCGCTAATTGAGTTAACGCACTGCTCCAAGTTATAATGACGTGTAATGTGATTAGCGGTGACGTCATTCGGAACAATTGCCTCACCTAGGCGACGACTCGTCGTCAGGCGACGAACAGAGCAGAGAGAAAGCGTTCAAGCAAGAGCTTGTACACTCTATAACAGAGGAGTAAGACGATTGTCAGCCAGAGAACCGGAAAGACAAAACAGAGGACTGTAGAAGCTAGGCAGCCTTGCTATACAGCATGCGCCCCTGTATGGAAAAGTTCTCCAGTTAGGTCCTAGCACCGACGCCATCACCACCACCGCCACGTTGCCGAGAAGTTTTCAAACGGAACCGAATTATAAACGAAAATCAACTTCAAAGTCATGGATGATGGACGCGCATAGCGCTGTTTTGCTTCGCAAGAGATGTTCGCGTAGCTGTTCTGTAGTTAAATATCATTTTCTTGTATTCAGGTTTACTCGCATTGTGTTTGCTGCTACTCAGGTGAAAATGCTACAAATAAACTAGTTCGTGTAACTATGCTCAACCTGTAGTTCGAATATTTATTTAAAGAACAAAGCAAATATGAGTATATCTGAATAAAAACAAAATGTTTTGTAAAATGCTATTTTGCATTGGAATATTATTTTGCTAATAATTTAACAGCAAATTTGACCAATATATATTTAATAAATAGTTAAAAATACATTTCATTGCCCACTAATTCAAAAATAAAATGCCAAATAACTACAAATTAAACAAATTAGTTTGAAATATAAATTCAATAAATAATTATACGGATTTTAATATTTATTTAAACAGAAATAAAATTTACGAGAATTTAATTTTCAATAATTTTAGTGATAAAAGCAAGTAATATAAATAAAATTTCAAACATCATATAATATTGACAAACAAATATTATTAAAAATGTACGAGTATATTAATTTAAATTTAATTCCCATATAAATAGTATAGTCAATAGTCAATAAATTAATGCGTGGAATTTTTTAGTAATAAATATTGTTTTACGATGCATATACAACATTTTTTATCAAACAATGTATGTATTTATTGCATGTTCAAATAATTTATTGTTTTATTCTAAAATTCAATAGCAGCAATGTTTATTATTTTTCAATTATGAACTACTATATAGGTACTAATATATTGCTTATTAAATTTGCTAGTTCAATTTAATTATCAAGTTTGACATTGTCTTTGCTATTTCGGTAATATAATTAATTAGTATGGATCTATTGCTTCGGAACATTATACATGTATATAGCAATCAAACTTGCTAACTTGCTTCATTCAACCACCTAGTTATATTTCATCTTCGGGCAATGTCTATATTTATTATTTTATTACTTTAAATTATATATAATTTTCTG
>JAGJTL010000155.1:1154373-1178734 GCA_022063505.1 Calosoma granatense
AGTGGAAACTTTAAATCTAGTTCCAGATAAAGTTGTATAATATTACAATAAGCACGGGACTCGTGTTCAATTAATATTTCAATATATTACAAATTGCTATATTCATCGAATTTAGCGTTTGCGAAATATGAGTTCTCACTGAAACTTAAATATATACATACGTGCTTGACTAGCAACAGTATCATTTGCTAATGAAGTTATATATGCCCCACTATGTACCGTTGAAATCCCCGAGTTCCGTCTGATTTAATACAGTGCTTGCTAACGTCCTTTGTTGTGTCCCCATCTAAATACGAACGTAACAGTTCTGTGTAATAAAACGTGCGATACTCTAGCGAAACCCTGAATTTCGGAACTAAACTATAGTACAGCGGGTCGCAGGCCTATTGTCTTATGACATGCGAAGGGCAGCGGGGGGCGGGTAATGCACTTATATATGTTTATGTGTGTGCGTGTGATAGTAGGCTAAACAAGTGAAAGAGCTTTACCGGGTCACTGTACCGGTTGAGGGATAACGGGAGGTGAATAGGTCGCGTTGGTGATCCTTCTTGTCCGTCGGGTGGCGTGCCGAAGCACGTTTGTTTGTCGTACGGGCACGTCTTGCTGGTTCACTTGCGTCGCACACAGCCTGTTTAATGCGGGAACTGCTTCATGAGAAATGCATGAACGTGTAAATAATGCTTGGGGATTCTCGACCGATATGAAACGAAATGGTCGATAAATGGAATCAAATATGGCTTACTTATACGATCAGCGATTTCAATTGTTCCCGCACCCAAGAAGAAAAAATGAGGTTAGCTGTTATAACATTACGTCTGTACGATATATATGTCAGTTCAGCTCTGAAAGATCACCACATTTCTAATAAAACTGTGAGAACTCAATAAGTCCGATACTGAAATATAATTATTTGTTTACAAACTTTTTCGAATAGTCTATTCTAGGTTTGTATAAAAATAAAATAAAGACTTGCATCTGAAATTAATTACGTATTTCTTAGGTTCAACCACATAAAGACGGAAAAAGTGAATTGTGAAAAGCAATTATAAAAAATAAAATAATGCACGGACGGTCGTAGTATAATAGAGTGCATAACTGTCGCGGTTCTTGAACCTCTATCGTTTCGTCAGATTTTCATTTAGCGACTTCACTGGAATGAAAAGAGTCCGAATTTTCTTTTGATTACAACCCGTCGCGCATTGGGTCACATTAAAAAAAAGCAAATTAAAAGTTCACAAGAAATAATCCTCCTATCGGCCGCCATGATAAGTAATAAACTTTATTCATGCCCGGGCATAATCCGTGAAAGGAACGAATTAAAACTGGTAATGAATCACGGTAAAAATTGAATTGACTTGGAAGCGAGAGAATGTAAATGAGATTGGTGATTTTTAAAAAATATGTGCGCACCAGCCGCGAGTGAGAGGGCGACACTGAAATGGACTATGGACTTCATAATTGCAACCTAATTGGATTTTTTAAGGAGCAAGCACGTAATACGATGGTATGCCGAAATTCTGACTGGCAGTGCAAATCTATTCAAAATATACAAGGCATGAGCCGAGCGAACAAGCGAGGGAGATGCCATAGAATATACACTTGAGCCATCACAGGCTCTTGTTTGTACGGACCCGCTAAGTGCTCCGGTGCCCCTCTAGAATACTAATTAGCACTTCGACATTGATGAGCCTGACCTCCTTCCGCGCGACCAGCCGGCACCTAACCACCTCCTCAATGTACGTGCGAGATCCAATGTCCACCCACGTTCCACTGTCACCAACAGCAGCAGCAGCAGCAATGTTACGTGCAGCAAGTGTACCATGCCACGTCGCCTCATAAAAACTCGTTATTATGAAATCGTTTAGCGAGAAAAGCGGCCACGGTAAGAATATTCACTCGAGCTCGTTAACATTCAACCCCCATAACATTATCACGGGCGGAGTGCATCGAGCACCAGCACTGAGGCCTGAGAGGAGTGAGGTAGTTAAAGAGTATTATTAAGCGTCAGATTTAAATATTTTAAGTTTTGCCAACGTACCTTCATTGTAGTTAACGAAAACGGAAGTACTAAGAATTTTATTGTTTTCTTGATAACCTTAACCTAGCTTATAAACCTGGAGTACGAGCAAATGAAGACCTGGAAGTAATAAGACCCAATAATGAAAATGTTTTAATAGAAATATCTTTATATAAGTACGTTCTTATATTACACAAATTAATGAAGATTTCAAATGAATTAAATATAACTGGTATTACAGCAGTGGTATATATATTTTTGTGTATTGCCCAACTTCTCGATTAAAAGTGTACCAGTTTACACAGTTATAGAGAAGATCGTGGATACAACAATGGATAACAATATGTCAACTATAAGCCTGAAATAGCTTTTATAGTTCAAGAGTACCTGTCCTGTCCTGTCCTGTACTGTTTACAGATACAAAGAAATATCTTGTGTGCTCATGGGATGCAGTTAACCCTTGTAAAAAGAGCAGTTATTTTATATAGTGGCAGAAATATTAATCTGAAAGATAACAATGTGAAACGATTAGCATGCATGTGAATGTGCGGTACGTACGCATACGTGTCATCGACATGACACTGGCGAAAGTGACCCTGGCTTCGGTTGGCAAAGGACACCCGCATTACCATACAAATTGAGATGTTGCGGATCGACGGATGACCGCACACACGCCATTGTTGATGAAATCTCGGCGCGTCGAGCCACAATGAACATTGTACCGACGTGCAGCTAACCCACACTAGCTACTGAACTCGGATTTTTCACACATCGTGAAAAAACGCGATGCCCGTGTGGATGTACCAAATTCTCTTTTTAAATTAGACTTTAAATTGCTTTTGACACTGCGTGCAGCTCAAAGTCAGTAATATAACAGGGGAGAAAATAATGTTTTTACACATGAATACGGGTAACGCCATACTATAGCATCGTTGTTATATGAACTAATATGGAAAATACCAAAAACAAAAAGCTGCCAGTATTCATTACAAATATTATGACTAATATATAACTCTACTAACTTGATTAATCTCATGCTAATAGGTAATATGCTCCAACTACTTTTTGTATACTCGGATGCATAATTTATTATAAGAGTTAATATTTGATCAGTTTGGTAAGATTGTAGTTCGTACTGTACTGTTTACAGGAATATCTATTGTTAGTTAAGAAACATGTTGTTAGAAATATAATTGGACAACGTACTGTCTGAGTAGTTTGTTATGTGCACGTTGTGTGTGCACTTTCGGTTTACAGAATGAAATGTGGGTGACGGGAAAGCACGGTAACACACAGGGACACGTGCGTCCACTCGTGTGGCTGTCTTAGCGTATAGCGACCGAGCGTAAGACACGACAAATTCAATAAAGACATCTCCAACTAAACTTAACTTATTATACGACGATTTATTAAATTCCGCCTTACAGTGCCTTGTTTCCTGTGCCTTTATATTTTGTTCTGTGAGCAGTTTTCTATTTCCGCCGTTGCTATCTGCTTCCCTCTGCACAACTCTCACCATGGATTCACCAGCTACTTCTGTACGCCCTCTATAATCTGATTTGAGAGTGCTTCTCTAAAGGCGGATTGCATAGCGCAGATCATAAGCACTAGGCTTACATTCTCCCAGCTTTGAACGAAATTTTATGTATGAGACCAGCAAATATTATAAACAAAATAAATAATTCCTGTTTTATGAAAATGCTATATCAAAGAATATGTTTACAATGTTATTATATATTAATAATTACATTTTCGAATTAAGTAACAACAAATGTGAATGTGTTTTGTATTTTTCTATATCTATACTTATACAACATTATCATCAAATCCCTGTCAAGGAACTCGTGTTCAGCACATATTTATTTTCTTCTTTCAGACACAAAAAATCCTGAAATCCATAGACTAGAGAATCTAATAGGACGTAGTGTGTATGTGTGCAGAGATATGGTGTAAAAAGAAAAAAGCGACAGTGTTGCCACGTCAACAATGATATCTGTACAAGCGACAGTGGTGGATCGGAGCGGCTAGGTTTGAGCCAGGGTTGAAAGAGAAGTCGACGAGGGTGTGGAGCAGGGAAGGCTGTCACCCCCGACCGGTGGCGGCCATTACCGCGCGTAATGAAAGCGACGACGCGAAACGCGCCTGCCTGACTGGACGACTACTTGAGCGAAGATTTCGCCGAATAGTCTGAGTGTATTTTTATGTTCGTTTCAAATGAAAGCACCGGGACCCGTGTAATTTGAATGCAGAGACTGACGTTCATTGTAAAACGTATATCATTTCATTAGGCAGAAAGAACAACTTGGTTCGTTGTCTTAGTTCCTAAAGTTGCCGCTTTTGCTGTTACACTGCCATGCTGTCTGTCCTGTCTGTTCACGACTGTGTTGCTTGTTGTCTGTGTGCTACGCACGTGTTCGCTACAGATCAACACGATATAAGTAACGTTATTTACATCATTTCAGACAGTAAAAGTGATGTAACATAATCATTACTCATTATTTGAATAGACATTTGAATCCACTTGTTACAAATATTATAATATTTAATAAGAAAAGTATTGGGAAATATTTTATGAGACTTCATTTAAAGAAGTACTTGAAATATCCGATATTATTTGACATGTGGGACTAATATACAGTTAATTAAGTGAGAGTGACATAATGGGTCAATATTTGAAAGCGCACCCGACATTTCGCAGTTGCTGACTATAACAATGTTCTTGACGGGCGGTCACACAGTCGAAAAGACAATATTCGTTGGTTTTTTAAAGAATCGCAGAGTCGAGCGAATGTCATAAAGACAGAAACGCAATCACACTAAAGACAAGGCCGTCAACGGTAGCAGTGAAGAACAAGAGTGAGGGTGGCCGATAGTCGAAGAGAGAATGGCACAATGCGAGAAAGATAGCAATGGATTGTCGTTGCACAGCAGTGGAAGGGTAGGAGGTGGTAGAGTAGAGCGCACACCGCACAGAATGGCATCCGGATTAGAAGAGGCAATCGGGAGCACGCCACTCACCCGCGGAGTGGGCGACGGAGCGGAAAGATGAATTGCTCTTTAATATGATGAGGTTTGCTGCCGAAGCACAGTAGGTATAATGTGTCAGAAGAACGGGCTACTTCTGCGCACCGAACATGATTGATACCATGAAAGAAGTCCCCGTACCACAAAGCAACTATAACGTACAACATCGACACAAAGCTAAACTGCATCAAATATATTCCAAACATTTTGATTGATGTCTTTAGTATTTCCTGTGTGTTTCTTTTTTATAAAGATTACCAAGTCGCGCAGAACGTCTTCATTTGATGAAAAGCTACGGCAGGTTTCATGAAACACTAAGTGTATGTAGATATCAAAGCAATATTACAGAAAACTCATAATTATGATTGATAAATCAATTACAGCAACGCAGCAATGTTATGGAAAAGAAGAAAACTTACAGCTGAATAACCTGAACAACCATCCGTTTTCTGTACTGCGTTCATGAAAGAAGGTTAAAGGTATTGAATCAAGATAAAAAATGACACACAATACATTTTAATATTATTTACTGAAAATCGATTCCTTTCTGACATTTTCAGAGCATCGCTTAACCTACTTCCTTTGAGAACAGCCTTGTAAAATTTTTAATGAATTGATCAGGTTATGTCTTGCACGTTCTCTGAGTTATATTTTAATAATGTACATTTCATGTCTTGTAAATAAGTATTACAAGTAAATACCATCCTAAATAAATAAAAATAATGTTTGTAAGTATTCACCAAATTAATTATGGGATATTTGTTGCCTTCATATAGATGGATGACAATCATTTTGTAGGAAGAAAACAAATCGATTTGGAAAATAATTTTGTTATTTTTCAAATATTACATGGAAATAACAACGTGGCTGAATTTGCAGGGCGTTCAGTATAATCTCGGGCTATGATCGTTTTACAATGACCGATATCAGTGCGAGATCGATAAAAAGTATAACCGAAGCAGGCGATGAGGAGACGACGGCTTTGGAAGCAACGGTGAATGAGCATAGGGCACTGTGATGCGATGCGATGCGATGTGATGCTCAACGCGCCAGAACAAATGAATTATCTTTCGGAGCTCACTCCGTTAATTAGCTTATGCCCGCGGCGTTACGGAGTTCATTAGTTTTAAGGGTTCATTATACAGTTTGGCAAACTAGGAATTAATGCTCGCGCGCTCGTGTTTCGTATATCAAACTCACATAGTGTTAACTCGTCGCACGGCCGATCGATACACGAGATAACGTGCGCACATGAACTTACATTAAGTACACATACTTGCACGCACGCACCAGTGTCAAACAGTCTGTTTATACACGACTCAAAATCTATCCGCACCAGGATCAGCAAGATAATGCTCAATATGGCATCGTGTTTGCTTTCACCCATGTACAACAGCGAGAGGTTTTCACGATCCTCGGAAATAGCTACTTGGATCAACTTTGGCAATGTATGAGAATATCTATTTGTTGCGTTGGATTCATAAAACAAACAAACTACGTTGAGATATTACCTAGCAAGAACTGATTATACTATTTCATATAAGTAGATAAGCAAGTTGATATTTATGTAAGATGCGTGTGAATAAAGTAGAAATCGAAATATAAGTGTTTGTATCCACTTTTCTTAATGGATAACAAGTATGTAAAATGTAACGAATTGTGGTATGAAGGCAAAATACTGTCATGATTATTTCCCTAGTGTTTCCGTGCCGGAATTTAAACAACACTTTATTCAGAAAGGGCTCGTTTACCGTAATAATTCAGAATGTTCAACAGGAAGGATACGAATGCATACCACCTTGTCGTCATATTTTCTACTTTGAACAAACGTACACACACACGCACACATGTACATGTGTGCGTACACGCAACACGTACGTACATTAAGTCTGTGTCTCAGTCTGTCTGGTTTATTCGTTCGTTCGCTCACTAGCAACAGCGGGGGGTACGTATCACATTAATAACGTTTTGCAAAGGAAAGGAACGGCGGAATGCCGGGAAATATTTCATAAGAATTCTCATTAAAAAACGGCATCCATTCTCTCCGTTGGAGTTCAGTCAAGACGGCCTGCTTTCTGTCTTGCTAATTTAAATTACACTGAATTTGTCTTACTTTTGGTTAAAAGTTTTTTCCCGCCGAAATATATATCTTCTCATTTAGCAACAGGGGCAGCAGCACACCACCATAGCACAGTATAGCAGGGCACGGCGTGTTATGAAATTTCGCGATGCACTCTGCAGTGATAATTTATTTTACGGCCAGCGATGTTATCATGCTTCGCTCTTTCGCCCGCCAGCATCACCAGGAGTGGCTATGTAGCAGTAGCAATAGCAGTAGGGTAATACAGGACGCAGCAGGAACGGTACTAAAGTGTTAGAGGAATGAGAAATAAGATGTGTACCCTCTTTCTCTTTACGGTACAAGCGACCTCTAACATTCACCCCTTCTATAACAACACCCCACCACCAGCAGTGCCTAGTTCGTGTTTATCTGTAGCTCCAGAGTTTCGTACGGGATGCAAGCGAAATTATAATTTGTTTGAAAGTTGGTAGGCAAGGTGTTGTAACACGTGCGTATGCGATTCTGATTCTTCACAGTCGGATGGGTTCGGTGAAGTTCTCTCACTCACTCGTTCGTTCGTTCGTTCGCTTGCTCGCACCATCATAACGTTATGTTACGTTACGTTAACGTAATCTGTATTGTTCCTCATTGGAAACAGCTGAACCGGAAATGCATTTACCGCCAACACACCACCGCTCGAACTAAGTCTCACGTCCGTTCCGGATTATTTCCGTATCGGAAGGTAGAATAATTTGACACAGTCCGATGAATTGTTTAAAGGAAAGAAGGTGCTTAGCAATCGAGAAATTAACATTTGTGAAACATCACACTTACTGTACTACTACACTTGATATGAGAACGAACTGGAATGTGATGATGAAAAGGTTGCCCGACCAACATGTACGAGGCTACAGTAGGGGGCACCACTGAAAGGTCTGGGAATCGGAACACCTGTACACCGGAACAAGTACGTATAACACGGCGAGCGAAATGTAGCGAAAATTTCATTTGAAAACTTTATGGAAGTTTACTTGTATTTTGTGTTCTATAATATTACATAAATACTAGTAAGTTGATGCTATAGGCTTTGTGAAATATGTTCATGGTTGTAGACGATGTAAAGAATCCTTTCACTGCTAATAATAACGTGCAGTATAAAGGAAAAATAAATATATTTCTAACACGCTTGAAAGGATGTACAAGTGAATATGTACTTAATTTTATAAAAATATCTAGAGTAAATATAAATATCAATATATTCGAAATGAACCAGAATTCGTTGTTTATAAACCTGTAAATAAGTTGTTACAGAGCAGTTATGTGGTTTATGTAAATTTATCGTTCACCGCGATACTTTAAACAAAAAAAATTAATAGCTCTTTTAATAGAGTCTATCTGAGTGGTTTTATGAAGTCATTGTGTAGATGGACGTATATGGTACATAAGTTAAAGGTGAATGAGTGTATCTACATGGAAACGAGTAACACTGGCGGTAGCACGTAAAGCTTAATCTGATATCACCAGTCATAATTCAGTGAGACGAAGAGCAACCAGTCTTCGTCGTCCCACACAGCACACAAGTGCACGACAGAAAAGTAATCTAAAAGCGACGTGTGTTATTCATGATTCAGAGGGGGTGACATTTATTATAGGTACTCTTTAACCACGTAATGCACAACAACAACCTATCATGAATAGAATGGACACGCGATAGTGGCGTCATTCAACGACTACTTCCATACCCGTAAGCAAACAGTCAATGGTCTTACCAATCCACCTACGTAATGAATGTCTGGTGGTGGGGCTCCAATTTAGATTCCGTTAGGGAGCGGAGGAAAAGTTTACCGTTGAAAGGAGGTGTGTACGTGTACGCCTAGCCTGTCGGATAGGTACGATGGAATGTTATGAAGTCGCAACTAAATTTCATTTTCTTGGCAGCAAAGTTGCACCCGGGCACGGGACTGTCTAGTTCGCGTTCTATCATGTCGGTGGGAGGGTGGGGAAGGTAGATAGACAGAGTGATGGTGGCAGAGTGGAATAGAGCAGTGCAGTGTTGGGGAGTAGTCCGGTGTGCTAGTCCACGTCATCAGTCATCCCTTGGTCGAGGGAAGGAGAGACCTGACAGCCATGGCTCCGAAGAGAAATTGTAATTCAAAGTGTATGTGATGCCGGCGACGGAGTTACAAATGTTTAACTGAATCCACCCGTTGCTGATTCTGCTTATTGCTTACGTACCATCCTAGTCGTGCAGATGCTCCCCATAGTAAAACAGTGCTTGCAAAACAACTGAGGTCTGAGACTAGCATGCCGATATATTTAAGTATAAAGTTATCGTACTTATGTATATTTGATTGTGTTGAACTAAATGAATTACATTTTACACTGTTGTAGCTGTAGTTGCTGCATAATTAATTGAAAATGTTGGATAAAATATGAATTGCCTCACTTTCTATTCTCGTTCTGAATAATTTCCAGAAAGTACTTTTCCTTTCAATTTCGTTTACTTTTCCGTTCATCTCACTGGCAGATCCGCAAGACTGTTAATGAGTCCCTGTACATATACCAGTAGTACGTAGTCCATATAGTTTCATTGGTAAGGAAATAAGTTTTCTCCGCAATTTCAGAGACCTAATTCACTTTCATCTCCGCTGAATACATTGGCTAGGTCCTTGTACAATCCTGCTACATCCTTTCCTCCATCTGTGGGAGACTGAGTCTGCTCATGACGGCGCCTGCTTGTATAAGGAATCGAAACTCGTGGATTGGTCGGCCGAATGCGGAGAACGGGCGAACGAATAGTAGTAGTGGAGGGCGCTTCGTCCGACACAATAAGACGATTCTTCACGTCATCTTAGACGCGAAGAAAAGTGAACACTGTACGCCGAGCGAATACGAATCGGCGGCAAATGTTACCATCCATTGAAAGAAATGTTCGGGTGTATGTGTGCAAGTCGCTTTTGCGTTTCCTAATAAATTCCAGCCCGCGGCATTAGTATTCGACAGAGGGCAACATGGAGTCGATAGCAGAGTTCGCGACTATTATAGAGGAGACGAGATCCAGAGATCCTAGAGGCGATGCGGCGTCAGGTGCGAGACTCCGCATCAACGTTGATTCACATAACCAACTCGAACTCCCCCATCGTCGCCAGCACCATGTACTGTATGTGTGCTATGCCGTGCTTCGCACTCGCACTCTCCCGACCAACCGACCTGCCCTGGTTTAGTATGAAACTCACCGCTCTCTCCCACCCTCCATCCTCCTCCTACCGACGGTTATATAACACGCATACACGGTAAGGAACGACACAGCATACGATGCCTGAAATCCTTTTCAAACTCTTGGCCCAGAGCAACGGTCTTACAAACTGGATCTAAAAACTTTCCAAGCCTGTCTCTCCGTTACTAAAAGAGAAGATTATGTTATCCAGAAGGGTACGCGATTGTTTATATATCGATACCCATATGCATAGCATATAAAGGGCTATGTGTTTAAGTAGTATTAAGGATATGTTTCCAAGAAAGCAACTTCTCGGAAGATTCGCAACATAGAAAAACTTTCTTATTTATTTAACGTGGTAAAATATCGGAGAATGAAACATGTTATACAAGGATTATGCAAAGTAAAAAAAAAACTAAGTCAACTATAACGATATGATTCGGCAATTAATTCTAGCTTGATAAAAAAGTCCAAGTATTAGATATTTTTCTAAATAATTAATACACTACACTTGAAGACAAAAAAATTATTATACACACTATATACTGAAACGGTAAATGTGTGGTATGTGTTACTTTTAGAATAAATTAATTATGTCCCATACCATGGCAAGGGTTGTATTCATTAGCTTACTGGGGCTGCGGAGTTCTATTATATTCAGTAAGCTTTATTTGTCGAGTACAGAATCAATTAATCATTTTTTAATTCTCTCGTCTGTAAAACAGAACAGCAGTGTTAAAATTTTCCTGTCCAATGAAGACCGTACAATGCATATTATTAACATATAAAAACAACAAAGAAATTTTTGCATGGAAAATTAATTTCAATGGTACGCATGCGTGTTTGCAGTCATTCACATTATGACGAGCCGAGTTACGAGCTGAATAATAAAACGAAATGATGGTCGTGTCGCATACCGTACGGTGCGCATTTCGTTGCTAGCGACCGCACTTGTTCGACGGTCATCAATATCGCGGGTGGCCGTGTCTCATCCATCAACCCACGTGACACCTTCATAATGACAGCATTACCAACCACCTGACAACGGCGTACGCGAATACTCGCTTCCACACATACACGTAACAAATACAGGGCCGGGCTAAGCGAGTGTGTTTTTCTATGAATGAAATCATTTCCAAGGAGTGGAATTATTCTAGCAAGAAACATTTATTTTGCTATTGTTTCTGTTAAATTATATGCAAGGTATAAGCAACATTTAGTATTCACCAGTTGGACGTTGATACTTTTAGTTCAGTTACCAGAACAAGCTGGTTGATATACCAATATACCTCAGTTGTAGTTCGCACCGATTCCAACCCTGACTAGACGGGCAGACTACATACATTCATTCTTCTTCTATGTGGTGTACATACATGTTGACGAACACACCGGTACAGACTAGAAATACGGGTGACAGTGGCTCGTTGTCGTAAAACACTTTCCACGGACATTTTAATTGATATCGCGTTGTGATAAAAATGACGTGATCCATAATGAAAAACGATATGCATGGATAATGTAGCCGACATGTTGCGAACTTCAAACGATACAAATATCCGTGGATTGAATTTTGAAAGGTTTCGTTTACGTTGACCGATTGCTTTTAATCCAATGTAGCCAGTCTGAAAAAAGATATATGAAAAATACACCAATGGTTGTATCTTGCATTACGCAACAAACGAATAATCTAATGATTACGAATGAAATTGTTGAAAGTTTTCACAAATTGTTATTGGCAATTTACTGCGCGTACAAAGGTAGAATTATATATTATTGATTTCTCAATTTGAAAAAGTTTTTGTCAGTACATAATCAAGTGATTTTGACACGCAGTGTTAATGACATGATAATAATTAGTCTTCTAATATGGTAATTGAGTTTTCCATTATTATTCGAAGTAAAACACGAAATTCAATTAATTTTGTCGGAAATATTGATTGTGTACTGAATTTTACGTTATTTATAATACGTTCACAATATATTCTATATATACGTAGATAATAGATTATAGGATTCATGTGAGAAACATGTACATAATAAGATAACCGCTTAATACCATTTTCTTTATTTGCATGTAACGCATCATTTGCTCAACAAAAGTGATGTAATCTCTTTAAAAACTAGTACATTGAACACGTAAATAAAAGGAAAACAAAAGCGGAACACAGCATCGAAGGGAAACAAAACAATTCATCCAATTGTCGTGAGTGTTCTTGTGAAATTCGTATACGTGGTACGTAGCTAGCAGTGTTGCTATTGCTGCTGCTGCAGGCGTCGGTCTGGTGTGTCGCACAGAGACGACGGAGGTACTGCGTCAGTCTTGCCTGACGTAATGGAACCGGATCGAAACCAGAGGAGACAAGAAGGATGCAAATGGATGAAGATGGGCATTAGTATTTGAAATTCAAAATTTATTGAATAACGCTATCTGTGAGAGAGTGCCGAGCGTGAGGTAATTTCTTTATAGCGAGATCCGTCGTATAAAAATTCGAATTGGATGGAAGGCGATCCGTCTAAAATGATACTAGAAAATGTCAAATCTAGACACGACGGACGCTACCTAATATTACAATATCTGGCATTACAACAGCAGGAATGATCGTTTATATAAAATGCGCTCTATGTTTAGTATATTTACATTGTAGTATTTCACATATAATATTAAACAGACCGAACATTTGCATAATACATAAACAGTAATTCTACGAAGCTGATATATGATATCTAGCAATGACCATTTGATAATGTAAAAGTAAACGCAATTAGATGCGCTTAATAATATGGAAAAATATACGTATTTAATTCGACCAGTACAGCATTGCACTGATTTTATAGGAAAGACATCCATATATGCGAGAATCATTACGGAACAAAGTTGTCTGTAAAAGATCTATAGCAGTGCATCAGACTACATAGTACATACATCGACTTTTACAACCAATGCTTAATGGTTAATTCCCTTTTGTAATCACAGTCATAGAAAACCAGTTAAATTCTAGCAAAAAATAACATATTTTACTTTCTTTCATTCGCATACATTGAAACGAAACTGGACATTGCACAGGACAAAAAAAATCGTACAAAAAACATTACAAACATCCTTTCAAACAGGATGCGACAAACTGGAAACATACCCGGTGTATGTATGTATTTATGTATGTATGTTTGGTACATACATACATAGATGCATGTTGTTGAATGTATATAGTTTGAATACATACACAGTCTGACGGGCGCGACGCGTTGACGGGGACGGCCGCCGTGGTTCGTCCCGACGCCCCGCACCCCTCGAACCTGCTACATGCGCTCTGGGCCTATGTAAATTTCATTTCCCAGTAATCCACTCGCCGAGATTGGTCTCGATTGATGGACGTAAATTGGAAAGCAGAGAGGTTAGTCCGCTTCGCTTTATCCATGCTAGAGCGTACTACCCTGATGGTGTACATTCACACACTGTCTAGTGCCGCACCACTACTATACTGACACCACACTAGCCTGACAGGGGCCGGGAGCTTTGCAAGACTCAGAATGGACCTTTAACGTTTTAGCAAACATTAATTTTGGCAATTTAATAATTACTTGATTGCAGGGACTGAGTGGATGTTTAACAGGGAATGTTGGGCCAAAATAAAAACTATGGAAAGCAGCCTCCGGGAACCGTTTGTTTGGCAGATGAATTCATTCGGTGTTCTGTGCGTTATCAAGTGGAAAAGGGACCATCCGTGTATTTATGAATCGGAGAGCATTTAAAATTCAATTGATGGAAGAAACACTGAGCCATTTGTATGTTCAAATTACAACAACAATGTATTTGCGTTGTAATTATTATTGTTAATTCACTGGCAATGTATTTGTAACGTATAAAAGTACATGTATTGTATATTACTATATCATTGATGCAGATTTAAAAGTAATATTACAGATATTTTTAATATTCATGTGTTATGGAAAATAGCTAATTATCTTTAAAATCTTCATCTAAAAATGATCTAGTTTCTAATTTGTTGAATGTTATATATGAAGGGATAAAATGTGACAATACTATATTACCATAATATAAAGTGAACATTTATAAATGTATCACATACAGAATGATACTGAAAGATGAAACATTTCGTTTCATAATCATATTCTAAACCAGTCCGCGTGATAAAGAAATATAAAATGCGCGGATAAAACGCACACCTCCATAAAATATTATTGAAATTTTCATCCTGATTCGCAACATAACCACAGCAAGCCTGAACTGGAGAAAGTGTTTATGAAGTAGAGTCGCTCAGAATGTTCAGTTTACGATGCAGTGAAAAATTACGGTCTCGAGAGAATGATAAAGTTCAGTGAAATTGATTCCGTGGAGGCGCCACAAGTCTTGCAAACTGTTCATTGC
The DNA here is from genome assembly GCA_022063505.1 of Calosoma granatense. NCBI lineage: Eukaryota > Metazoa > Arthropoda > Insecta > Coleoptera > Carabidae > Calosoma > Calosoma granatense. The sequence continues at coordinate 1,169,081 of JAGJTL010000155.1, forward strand.
ACTGTGTTGTTGGCACAGAAGGCAGGAACAAAGACGGTGGTAGCGCGTCATTAGAATTGAGGTGGATAAAGTTTCAGAAACCAAAGTCACTCGCTAGATAAACAAAACGAATTGGCAACATCGACTACGTCTCCGTTGTGTCAATGGTGGGTAGGGCAGAGGTGCCAGCCATATGTGGGGGCCATCTAATGCATGGCAATAAAACACAACGCGCTCGTGCTTCCCCAGTTAACTGCTGCTGCTCGTGCTGGATAACTTTGTGCACTGGGATGATTCGCCACTACAGTTGCTGAAGGGCAGATACCAGCTTTTACAATGCTCTGCTGTATCTTCAGCCTTTGTTCGTTGTATAGGACTGGCACGGGCAAGCCTATTTAATGCTGGCTTATAAATGTGTTCGTAAATCTTACATTGTGCACTCTGCAGATGAATTGAAACATTGCCCTCTACTCCTACTGGTTCATTGTTTTCAAACTGACAGTGCTCTTTGACCACGATTGATCCGACTGCCTGTTATCTCCTGCACTGCTGTATGTGCATTAGAATATTATCTTGTCTAGCACACAATAAACAGCAATGCACAGACAACATTTGAAACATTAAATACTTGTTCTTCACTAGTTCCGCTGGTTGTTATTAGAATTAAACTGCATTCTCGGAAATGTCTATACACTCTATACATACGTATAGTCTATATTTTGTTGAATACTGAATTGTGTACAGAAAATAATTCTAAATTTACAATTCATAGCGAGCTGACAGTAAACTTATCTTCAGTTACCGTTTTAGATTAGTGTGAACATTTATATACGCTACAGAAATGTTTGCTGGTAGGAATGCGGTGTCTCAATGAACTAAATATGAAACAGTAGTAGGAGGAGTAGATATTTATAGCACCGGGGAATACAACATAGATCACCGCAGAGGTTAATGCTATCTCTTACTAATATCTACTACGTGGCAGCTTTGGGAGCACCTGTTGAGTATTACCTACAGAAGCAGCGCAACCCTTGGATATTCTTTAAACCTATGTAATACACGTTTAATACACTGTTCCCCGCTATTATCACTATATACTTGTACTATCTACACACCGGCCACACACTATATCACTTTAAAGAGAATTTCATATTAAATGGTTTCCGGTATAAATGTGAAACCTGTACAATGTATATAGCCGAATTTTAATATATAGCAAGTTAGAACAAGTACTTACGAACGAATAAAGTGTATTGTAGAACAAAGAAATTGTAAAATGAACATTTATAATATTCTCAATAGTGACAAACATGTAACTACAAAGTGTAATATTAAAATGCAGGACATTTAGAGCCTTCGGTATTTAGTAGAGTAATAATATTTTACACTGAAATATTGCCAACCATGTTACATGACAGATGCAAACAATATACTGCATGCTGAGCAAGTTAGCTAGACAAACGACAATGATATTTCAGTATAATAGACCGGTGTATTATTTAGACATACCCGCTGGAAATTATTCCACTGTAGATATATCTCATTTTGCTTAAACAGATGCAAGTTATATAATGCTCTGAGTATATTTTCGTTTTTGTAATTTTAATGAATCAGTCTACAGACATGTTTCATCTGTGAAATACCTACAAAGTAAGTATAACTAACATATGTAACTTCTATTTATTTCACTTTCACATATGTATATACAACTGTTCTATTCAACGAATCTCCGCTACTAGATGGATTAGAAATTATATTTGCTGGCTTCGACATTGGGTAAAACTATCAAAAACATTGTCAAAGGGAAAAGTCGCCAGAGAGACAGGAAATGACTATGCTGATAATTCTAGGTTAGATAGCTTTAACAATATCCTTTCCAGTAGAAACTTTGTACTGGAGAAATAATCACATGTCTCGTACATCTCCTGGTCGCCGTTTTAAATATTCACCGAGTTCACAATTTAAATAGTTCAAAGTGGAAAGTCTCCCTCAAAGCTTTAAACCGGATAAAGAGTTCACAATGATCAGCCAAGCAACTACTTCGGTAACAGGTTCCTGGAAAGGAACAGGCTTGGTCGCCCGCTGTGCACAACCGACGACGTCTCGACGCCGTTTGTCTCCTCCGAACACACACACACGTACACACGCAAACTTTCCATTCCAAATTAAATTCAAGTAATTTTTTATGAAACAAACTTGTCTGGCTTTTCGTTGTACCAGACAGACAATATTACAGAGATTACATGCCGCAATTGAATTGCGAATCCCATACAGGAGCAAGATTGGTTGATACCAGTAAGTATATGTAAGTACCTTACTATAGAACCTTGTTACAAATATTCGTATTGAGTTTTACTTCTGTACAGTATTCGATAAACTTTATCCTTAACAAATATCGTTCGTTTCGATAAAAATGTTGGAAATTCGATTTAGTGAAGTAATTTTTGTTACAGAGTTATAACCGACCTTAGAGTTAATAAAGAAGTAGTGATTGTTCCAGCAAAACACTTTATTAACACAAGTGTTTAGAAGTTCTCCTGGTAGAAGCAGAGACATAAGTGGAGAATACTGAAGTAAAAGTAATAATATCTGTAGGCGCGAGAGTGCGTGGACTCGTAGAAAGAAGAACTCGCGTGCGCCATTACGATGTTCTGGACAGTTCGGGGAGTGGACACTCAAGTGACCAAGGCAAGTTATATCTGGTCATCTCTCGGTTCTGTACGGTCTCATTCTACTGTTGGGACATATAAAAAGCACTTCTTAACGCTCCGCTGACTTGTAAAGGGCAGAAGTATATTTAAAAAGTATGGCGGTGACCGACTCACGTTTGACAATTGTGCTGAAGATCAAACAGAGCGTTCTTTCGTTCGTTCGCTCGTAGCAAACAGCGTAGGACTGGAAGCAATAATGAAAATATTTTATACAGATGTGCTGCAGGAAAAATCACGTAGTCACCGCTTGTGCTTGTTACTTGTGAACGAGAACGTAACACTCTATCTAATTAAGAAACTTTAGCTTTATTAAAAATATAAAGTGCGACACGACGAACAGCTAAAATGGAACGATGCAGTAATAAAAATTCTAGACGAATCTTAGAAAGTGCAAAAAATGCACAGCTACTAGATCATCCGCAATTCTTAATTACGGAACAGGGAACAGAAAGAGTGGGTAGGTACGCGCACCACAGGCAACCAGGTAAGCCGGTCGGGTCAGGTTTCTAATTAAATGAAGGTGGAGTCACGAAGACACGCCAGCAACGAAACGAAAGCACGAATAGCTAGAGCTATCTACACACACACATACACATACACATAGTACTATGTACTAAAAGACTTAGTCCCCGGGCCCGCCGGGGGTTTAACAGTTCTTCCTGGCTGTCTGCAGGTCCGAGACTCAGCCGTTATATGAACCTCTCTGGCCGCACATAAAATACAGACGGCTCTGGCATCCCCGGAGAAATAGTCTCTTGCACTAAACGGACCCGGGGCACATACACACGGTACTACTAACACAAGACGTGCGAACTTCCAACCCATCCCAGTCTCTGTCCCTCTCACTGTACTGTACGTGTATGCTACGTGTATTTAAACATTTTCAACACCAGCACACACAAATGTGAATTAACGTTGGCGTTGTTCGGAAGCCACTTTTACGAGTCTGCGGCTGTACGATATTGGTGGTTGTGTGATTTTGGCAGTCAGTATTAACCGTTTTGTTTCTTTCCGTTCTCTTTGTGTGTACACAGAACTTAATTAATTTTAAACGTTCATCAAATTAATTAACAGTGAGTTTGATATCTATTTAGTCTCCCGGGGCATTTAAACTTCAATATTTGTTCTTGTACAATTTAAAAATGACGTATAATCTACGTTAAATCTCTGGCAGAAAGTACTGTTATGAACAGTCGGCTTTTAAGTCAATATCTCATTTTAAATTAGTTATTATCTAATTGTAGTGGTAATGTTATATACACCGTTCTACATATATATATTGATTAAATTCTATAATTTCGTGGAATAAATGATGAATGTTCTATGTTCATTGTCGGTACGTTATTCACTGGAAGTTTAACCGTTTTCCTATGTGAAAAGAGTACAGAGAAAGATAGGTCAAGTAGCTTGTGTGCTCGGATGAGTTCCTACGTGCTATGGTAGATATGTGTACGAAGTGAATAGCAGCATTGAGAGGACATGTTATATGTAGAATAGTGCAGTGTAGAGTGACTGGACTGGTCTGACCGAGTATTGGGTGTGGGTGTATCAGCGGTCAGTCTGACATGATGATGATGATGGGTGAGGGTTCGTTGCTACACGGACAATGGACAACCGTAGCGCTACTAGAGCGGCTCTCGTTCGTTGCTGCGTATCAGCAGGCTCAAAGGGCACGACAGGATCTTCTGTTCGCTCGATGAAGAGTGTAATCAGGAACGAACGACCGCCCCAACCGGCTCAAATCTCCGAAACCAGACGGGGTATATCTGCGTTTTGCAGATACATCTTTTTCTTTCTTTTTCAGTGTTCTGAATTTCCGCGCGCTTTTATCGAATCGTAATTGACTGGCAGATCTAAAAAGAAATTCACCGTTACATCCAGGGGAGATAAAAAGTTTAGGAAACTATTTAGAAAGAGCTTTACCCAAAGCGATTCAGATTCAGATGGGGGCAGGCAGATTGTTCTATACGTTTTTGTGGAGGAATCGGAATGAATTGACACTTTCGAAACGGGCCGCTGCGAAAGTACGAGCCCCTATTAACTGTAGATTCTATATGGCTGCTGTATGCGACACAAGAACAGGGAAGTGCGTACGGCTTTACACTTGAATTTATTACCTTGTTACGTATTATCAGTTGTGGGACAATTGAATTAGACGTATTCCAAACTGTCATAATATTCTTATGCAAAAATAATGGAAAATGTGGATGAAAATAAAGAAAATTCAACATGATTATCATGTAGAGTAGTGAAGCATATTAACTGTCATATTTTATTCAGCATGCAGAAATGAAAGTCTAGTCTAGTAGTACTGATGTGCGCATCTACTAAAGTGCTAAAGTATTTACAGCATGTTGCATTTGAAATAGACGGCTGTGTAAAGAGATATAAAAATGTATGTTTAAATATCTTTACGAGCTGCTACTGCGGCTATTATACGTTGCACACATGTAAATATGCACGTGTTCTTATATGCGCAGCTGGTGTACCTTCACATTCGTTCACCCATGTGGTTACTTCTAGGTTACGACTACAGTTGCTTTTACGTACCAAATGGGGAATCCAGTGGCCCAAGTGTAGTGTAATTAAAACTTACGTTATTTATATTGCTGTTTTAAACTAGTTTTAGATATGCTCTTTCTACACTATATAAGAAAGGGAAACAATTACATAGAAAACTATATACGCAGTTTCTACTTAGAGATTGGGTATTTTGTCTTGAAAATTCAAACTAAATTTATACAATGACATGAGAAATTAATGCAGAAACTAAAATTAAAGACACAGACTGATTATCCTATAATTCAATGCATATGTCTTTATGGATATGGATCATTAATATCAATCCATCTAGTTACGTAAGATATAACATTGGAATCCTTCACTCTGTGAAAATTCAGTCAGTTAGTTATGGAAAATAGATGGATTGATATGTCAATCCATCTATTCATATGATGTTTACATACAAGCATCGTCAATCTCATATCTAGGTGATAGATGCATTTTCATCCTGGTAACCGAAGCGCCATCATAGTTCAGTGTGATGTAAATTATGTATGCATATTCGTCAGCTTTACAGTACCAAGACAACAAGAATGTACTTTACAATGCAATTTTTATTAAATTATTTCTACATCATATTTATTTGCCTGCAGCTTCAATTTTGAAACGCGAACGATAAAGGAACGAGTCTAAAGTTAGAATGAAGTACAAATAAAACATGAAATCTCTACTTTTTCAAGGAATAATATTTATTGAATATTAAATTTCGCCGGAGGCTGATATCGAAAGACTGTCTATATATATCCGCTGCGATCCAGATGGTAGGAATTGCTTGTGAGATGATAACCTTGTCGATAGGAATAGTAATGGTAATAGAGGTAGGAATGGTAGTAGAGCAAAGTGTAAAAACGAAAGCGGCGGTGGTGGAACGGTGTTTACATTCGAGTACCGTGAAAATACGTGCCAGTGTTGGTGGTGACTGGTTTCGCCCGGTGCTTCACGGAAGAGCGGTGTTTATACTAACGAGAGAACCCCACCATCCGTGTTTGTACTGCTTGCTGAACCGGTTACAAACTAACCCGAACCACGCTTGGCCGAGCCTCGTCGGGGGGACACCGAATTCACTCGGCGCTTTGAACGTTTAGGCACAAAATAAATGAATTCGCTCATTTATTTATAGCAACAGCTAGCTGGCACACTCTCGTCTACAACGTTATAGTACCTACACCGCACTCTTGGATCTTTGTTCAAGTTGAGATAGATCAGAATGAAAGTGAAATACGATGCGTAAGAGAGTAAGTATATATGCATGGTAGGTGAAGGTGTGTTGGTGGTGGTAATGTTGATGATGATAACTACCGTGCATGCAGCGACAGGAAACCAGCAAGTTTTACCTTTCTGATCGTGTGTGTTTGTTTTTAGGTTTACAGCCACTCTGGTTGGGTTTGTTTATCGGAAACATTATTTACATGGCTTTTCGCACCGTTGTTTGCATACTGTTTGAGCGGGTGTGTGCGAGTACTGAGCGTTATTAAATGGATACATAAAATCAAAGTGTGTATAACAGGGCCTAGCATATGTACATCCTCTTCTACACAGTGTACATCGGTATAGGATAATTAACTAGTACCGACTGTACTCATAGTTCAGAAACTGAAATGATGGTTTACAAAAGATCTTGATGCTTGTAGAACATTTTGGTTTTAGAGCACTGTAAATTATAACTGACGCATCTCTCTGTCAGGAAATACGAATTCACTAACAACCATAGCTAGAAAGGGGACTCTGTTATTCAATTTACAAATAAAAGCATTGGAATCACACTTCTCGAAATACAAACATAATTAATATATGGAAATACGTACGTATTGATTTCTTATTAAGAATGACAGATGGCCAGTTCCAGCTGCACCGTGGTGATAAGAAACATTTTGAATATGCAAATCATCTATCACATTTTGCAGGGGATTCTTCCTCTTTCCTTTCTGGATTCGAGTAAAAAGCAAGCGCACATAATTACCACAGTGAAGCATTGCATACAAGTAAAATATCAAGCACAGCGAACCGGGACGAACGAAAAACAGAGGAACTGAACCATCGAAACATAATGTTGTGATATATTTTTTGTAGTGAATTTTTCTGTAATGCACTTCATAAAAACAGGCCGATATTTGGAGAGGCTTTTCTTCTCGAGCTATGCTCTGTATCAGCAGCAGTAGCAGCAACAGCAACAGCTTCTATTTCGGAGCCCTTGTTTTTCTGTAAATAATGGGATGTGTCATTTTCCATTACCGGTAGAAGAATCTCGTGCGAGTGGAGCCATTGTTGAGTGTATTGTACGCATGTGCTAGCGTGTTTTCGTACACTTTTGTCCTGTGCGTGCCTCTTGTCATGCAACAAACAACGTTCAGTTTAACTGGGAACTCACTTGTCTCAATAAAAACTTTCTCTTGCATGCAAACAGGACACCGCAATACCACGACGAATAATTGTTCTGTACTCTTGGATTATTCAACAGGATGTCACTAACATCATCGGTCACAGATACACGGGTAAGAAACAATGAGAACAGGAAGTTGGTATGCTAATAAACAGACCAAGAAAAATAGCATTTTCAAGATGTGACGACAGGTAGACCAATACATAGTTTTGGTACATAGAAATAAAGAACAATTTTGTTCCTGCCACTTCCGAACTAACAAAGAACAAGAGAATATTACAGTGAAATTTCTTTGCCGAATATTATATTGATTTTAGGAAATGAAAGAAAACATGAAATTCCTATAGAATACAAACCATCAGACCAGCTTGTTTTTTAGCAAACAGAAGACCTATTTAATCTTATACAAGCTTATGGTAGCCACGTATACTCGTCTCTACAAGTACAGAAGGCTGACAAAACAAAATCAATTTAGAAGAGCGAACGTGAGTTAACTACAACACGAATGAGAGCTGTAGGTCAGCAGCAGGCAGCAGGATGGGCGCTTTTATGCTGCCAACAACATCAACACAGTTCTGGATGTGTAGTAGTAGTAGGTACCTATGCGTCGCTACCAGCAATTTACAGAGGCACAATTGTTCACGGACTCCAGTTATCTATCCCTGGAGAGTCAGCCATAAGGCCGTTGACTTACGGCCGGCCTGTTCAAGTATCTACGTACCTGGTGCCGGCACGTTAATTACACCATGGAGCACGCCACTTTGGATTGAAAATAATTCCTAGCCTTTTATGTACATAACTTATTTTCTGACCAGCAGCATAAATTCCTTCCAATGAAATTCCAGCGCTTGTTTTTGTTTTGTAATTTAGTAAATCAATTTTGTTTCAGAAGTATATTCGTGAAATTGTATTGAAATTAGATTAAGGGGGTCATGGGCAATGGTGGGCAGTATTTCAGAAATATAGGATTTGAAATACATAAACATTTTTGAGTACATTTGTATTCCAACATATTTTCATTCTTACATAATATATTGTATATTAGAGTGTTTGTATTCGTATTATTGTTGAGAATGTTTGAAAATTACGACAGAATTGGTACATCACTCTCCTGTTGCATCTTGTTTTATACATATACATATTTCTCAGTGACAAAAAACATGAACGTAGAAAACATTTTTAATAACAAAAAATTCTTGATTATATTTAACATGCATAGTGACCTTTACTTAAAGAAATTAGAGAGAAATGCAACTAGCTTTTTAATATATAATTTGTAACTAGGTTTCGTGGAAATTAAATGTCAAAGAACGTGCAAACATTACATGGACACCGAATGAAAGACAGAGAGAAACTGTATTCGGAGAACTCATAATGACGAGTACGACGCCAAATACAAATGCACTCATTCGTTATGTTCAAGTAATTAAGTTCAAACGTTCTAAATGATGTGCGTATACGAGCTGCGTAATGTTTATCAATACGAAATAAACTCGAGTGAATATGTATTACACGTTTACCGTTCACTGGAATCATCATTCGATGATGTTCGTTCGATGATTTCGGTCAGAACAAATCGCAGTTGGTTGGATGAAAACCGTATGAAAGCCGCTATGCATATACACAGATAGTATTGTAATAGAGGAACCTGTAATTTACTGTATTGCATATGTCAGAATGGAATTCTATGTAATTTTACATGTCACAATATTGCGAAATGTATGCCCATACATTTATATGTATATATGTTAATAATGACTACTGTGCGTACCATGTAATTGAAATAGTTGAAATGTTTACAAAATACGCGGTTTCATTATTCTCATATTAACGGAGAGTTTTTTTATTTGTTACATGATTTACAATACAACATTTTTTGTTGATGTTGTAGTATATGTTGTTGAAAATAAATTTAAATTAAATGGCATTACAGTAAAGAGTAACAAGAAGTTGTTTTATTTCTCAATTTAATTTCATAAGTATGAAAAATTTGAAAGTGGATAATAATAACTAATAAAAATC
>JAGJTL010000155.1:1178861-1223483 GCA_022063505.1 Calosoma granatense
AAGTCGTTTTATTTCTCAATTTAATTTCATAAGTATGAAACATTTTAAAGTGTCTAATAATAACTAATACAAACTCTTAGTTTATTATGCGATATATGCAATTATGTCTACGTAATAAGTAGTCGACAAGACTTTTATAGTAAATATATTGAATGAAGTAAAACATCTGGATCGTTTTATTTCGTTGTGGCCGTAACATAACGGAAAACCGAATTGTATTGCAATGTAATGAAAATAAGAGTAGTATAGGCAGGTACGTGAGTGTATAGAAATAAAGGAAAGCAACAGTATATAGTGTACATGTAATCACCAGATGGAGTCCATGTCGGCAACAGACACAGTCAATGTGTGTCCGTCTGTCTGTATGTGGTGGGCATTGTGAATCAGATGAACGACCGAGGGACTGGACTGAAATGGACATAGCAGTGAGCGTGGCAACGTACAACAGTCCACGCGTATGTTAGGTAGTGGGATAGGTAGGTGGAGAGAGATTACTTCATTTTATAAATGGACATTTTGTTACTGCATGGAGCGCTCAATTAGCATCGGGAGTTTGTGAACAAACACGGAGGGTGCCTAATGGGACTGATGGACCGAGCCCGATTGGACTTAATTAGTAGTTCCCGTGTGTTTGCTTAAATCGGGTCACGGACCAAATGGACCAAATCAGCATGGTCTTCTCTCGCTTAGTAGTGCCGAGCTACACACATACACATATATAAATACAGACTCGGAGTGCAGTCTACCAACGAAATAATGGATGCCATGCATCGTACAGAAACAGTGGTACAGTTCATTGAGCACAAACCAATCACGTGTACGTACCATGTAGTTACTTCACACCACCATTCAACGTGTGTATTTACATACATTCAAATACTAGAATAACACACGGACAATACGAAAGATTAATTGTACACACAAGTATATCTAGATTAAATGAATATTATACAATTACCAGGAAAATTAAGCAAATATATGAAATTGCCAGGGTACAAGAGAAAATTTGGAACTTGTACCAACGAAACTAATTAACTAGATGCATATATTCAAGAATCTTTGTGTTCATATATATTTATGGAGTTTATATATTCTGTCTGATGACATGTAAATAAAAGTTTTCCAGTGTAACCCCGACTCTTCAGACTTTCACATGAGAATAAATAAAGACGGTAAAGTTTTCTTTGTTAGTGAATTAGTTAAGAAACAAACAACACATGTTGCACTAATGTGTCCGTGGAAAACTTGATATTACTAAATGATGGATAGCGGCTGAACGTAAAAGTAATGACGGGGAAATGATTCTGAATCAGGTTTCCCTGATGCACGTGCGACAACGTCATTTCCCTCCTCCATAACTAATACGTTAATATGGAATAATCATGTCAAACTATTATTTGTTATGTTCCAGAACAGACAAATCAATCAACAGCATGACTAGTATATTCCTAGCAGTATGATAGCTAGTTAAACAACATGACTAGTCGTTTATTTAATATTTTGTACACATAATTGCATAGTAATATACACATATAACATAATGTATTAAAAGTGCAAACAAACAAGGCTTGTGCATGTGTCCGGCGATATTAAATACTCTGGTTTATATACAAGTGCCTGTGAGTTCTAGATACCTTCATTAAACAGTAATAATTTGTGTGTAATTTGTAGCGCAAATAATTTCACGGTACTGCGATCATTTTAAAAGTAGTTGTAGCAACGTCAATGACCGTGCATGCAGGCATAGAGTGACCAGTAGATAGATAGGTAAATATGTGTATATGCACACACGCACACACACACACACACACACCCACATACAGGTGCATGTTCCCTGTGGAACGATGCGGTATAGGTAACGCGTTATGTGCCAATCAGTGCGTAAGTTAACCGAGTACGCAAACAACTAGGTTACGTCCGCTCAGTCGAGTTTTTATGCAGCTTAACTTATTACGTCGACGACTGGCAAGCACACAGTCAGCCACATACCATCATCATCATCATTACCAACAACCAGCACGAGCACGAGCACGAGTGTGCCTGCACCAGTACAGTGAGAGTGGGTGGTAGGTAGTCATTGGCACAGCGAACCGTGCAATAATCTCCACTGGAAGAGCGGGTAAACAGTGTGTTAGTGCCGTGTAAAAACCGGTGTAGACAAGTCCACGCTCCGATGCGTTTTAAATCTGCCGTATTTATTTATCGGGCTGAATAAATATGACGGATTTAATTGAAAATAGTAGAGTGTTATTTATTAATGGATTTTAGCAGATGGCCCGGGAGATATCCACGCAGCACAGCAGTGTCGGGGGAGAGAGGGGAGTTGCGGGGTGTGGTGAGAGGAGTCAACTTGCTATATACCGGTTTCACATGAGCCGCTCGTACGTTCGAACGTGTTTACACTGCAGGCGCAAATTTGCACGATTCAAAAAATAAAACGTTTATTATATTATTGGTGGTTTTAGTAAATTGTACACTGGAAAATATTTGAAACATTCCTACATGTGTATATAGCTATAGGTATGTATGTTCAGTATATTTAATTGCTATTTACAAACCAACATAGTTGAAATAAACATGGAAATTTTTTACCAATGTTAACACAAATAAATACTAAAAAAATTAGGTCAATACACTGATAAAATCAAAAACAAAATGCTCAATTCAAATTAATGACTATCTTTGTGTTTCTGTATATAATTATGTTTAAACTGGTGAACACAATGTCTAATAGCTGTTTCTAAAAAAGCTGTGATAGAAAAAACAACATATGTCAAGCGAACAAATAAGAAAAACATACAGAGTGATTGACAGGCAGCGCGATTACTTGTCTACACACAAGTTATCGTAAAAACATTGTTACAAATGTTAACGTTTCTTATATCAAAACATAAGACACTGAATACATAATTGCACTGTCTTCATAGAGAGAATACATATATATTTCGAGTTATCTGATTATTTCCATGAACAAAATTAATGGAATTCTATTCTACTTCATCATACATTATAAACTATACAACGTGTAATATGTTTTATTTTGTAGTCGATTTAATGTTCTTTTTGATTCAAGACAAACTGGGAATTAGCTGGATGAAATTAGAAAGGATATTTTGAAACGTTGTGTAACATAATTAGAAAATATGGTTAATAATGTATTATTTATATATATACCGGAATGACTGTTGGTCGTCTATACATGGTTCTGATCGAATACAATAATTCTTACAAATAATAACCTAACACTACACTACATCGCTTTAGAGAATACCAATTCAAATATTTACATTTTCGGTTAATAAAATATTAACACACCTATGGCTTCATTCGATAACGATTTTGTGACAAACCTTGTGCCCCTAACAAAACACTATGACATATCCGTAAACATGAAAGCGAAAAAATCAACTTGTTCATGAAGCGTACAGCGCCATTAAAAATATATTACGCTGTCATTTCATATAACAGGTGAATAAATAACGTGCCGGCCAGCTTAGGGGCCGAATCGAGCGTAGATTATTTCGTCAAAAATAAATTACCATTATTAAAATCTTGTTTCGGGCAGACAGGGCGACGCGTTGTGGGAATATTGCTGATAATTTGTTGATATGTGGACTGGTAACAGCGACCGACCGACCGAATGCTGTTTCATTCATATGTGGACTAATGAAAAAATAGTTATATACGTACATATATTCAGCAGTACACTGCAGTGCAAATATACAAGCATTAATATACCAACTATACTACTCCATATTTTCAATACATAGCATGTTTAATATTTCAAATGAAAATCATGATGAAAATGTACTTTGTGTTTCTGTTTATTTTTCATGCTTTGCACGTACTTTATATCTTCATATCTCAGCAGAATATTAAAATAATGTATCTTTACGTTAATGGAAAAGTTGAGTGCATTAGTAAAAATCCTTTGTTTCTATGTAAGCTGCTAATTTTTTTTTGTGTGAAATTTTTAGGATTACTGCATGCAAAACAAGTTTTGCTGCATTTATTTTCATTATATTTTTTATAAAACACGTGTATCTAAATTTCATTTTTATACAATCTTTTTGGATTTCAGTGTAAAGTTAAAAGTCGTTCAAATAACAATTTATAATATTATGTGGGTCGCACAACCTTAAACTGTAAAATTTTATGTGATATTTTATTCCTAGCTAAATGAGAATGTATCATCAAATTGATGAAAGTGGCAGTCCAAACGCATTTGCTTTATTGAAAATGGCTTCGTCTAATCTTGCAAGAACAGTAAATCTGCAAAAAATTGCCCCATTTCAGTAAAAAAAGAACTGCGGAAACAAGAACATTTTATAAATCCCATGTTCTTGCTATGAACTGTACAATGGCACGTTCGTTTAATGTGTATGGCTCCATGCGCAAGCCGACGTGTAGGTTAACGTTTGGCAGGTACATGCAGCAAAATATCCTAAAGTTGGTATATAAAACTTTATCACCGGCACCGTGAGCTGTCACTATTATCAGCACCTGCGTGTATCAAGTGTGCGGTGCACGTGCACAACAACTGTTATGGTAATACTTCGACTCTTCATGTCACCTATAATATTCGTTCACTATTGTTACGCGCCCAGCTTGCTTTAAATCTCAGTGTTTCGCACTGGAAAGCGAAAAAAACATTATAATTAAATCACATTTCCATTTTGTCGGCGAAAGTTGTAAAGGATGATAAACTGATTTCATATTCCTCGTCAGTTTCAGAAAGACGAACAAAGCAACCAGAGACGAACTAGCCCAAACTAGTTAATAAGGCAGTAATTCTTGATTTGTTAATATCTATTTGTCACTAGCTACGTACTGTAACTAACTTGTTCGTAGAACGTCCAGTATTTCAATTACAAATACTTCTGAGTGAATGAGAAAAAATAATGTTTATTCAAAACTGTAAATAACAAATGCAAGTATACGTATGTGTTTACTTGTATAAACATTTATTCAAGAGAGATTTCACTTTTCCCAGGTATCTGTATAATTTTATTTATTTAATATTTTACATTTATCTTGAATAAACTGAACTTTGTTTTTTGAGGAAAGTTAATATCTAATTCAATATTGATCAAATATTTAGGTATATATGAGAGAATAAATAAATGAAATGTGTTTATAATACAATGTATATAAATTTTTAATTTGATGTTTTGCAATATTTGGTATGGATTTGAATCAATTGTAAATGTAATTCTGAATGGTATATAAAATCAGAAAAAGTTATCTCAGAAGTATATTGTGTAATATAAGAATGTTTACGTGTGATAATGGAACATCAGAATAACCATGATGAAGTAAATGAATCTCGAATGAATTACGTGTACTCATTTCTATAAGAATTACTGCTTTGTTGGTTATTCGTTAGAGATATGATCAACAATATTGATGAAATATAGCAAAGTAGTGTCGTCAACTCGACTGAACAACAGATAAATATAATGAAATTATAGTATAACGAAGCATTGTAGTCTGTGAGTGGTTTTTGTTTGAGTCCGTTCCTGTATAACTGTCTGCTTTTATAGGAAATATGGCCAAGCACCTATAAATGTTATATGGGGATCCGTTATGAGAAGCCGAGCAAGGAAGCAATAGCGATTACTTCTTGAGATTTAAAATTTCATAAACCTCTACTATATATCATTTTATAAGTACGACAGCGGAATTATTAGGGACGCTTCGTTTTCGACTTCATCGTGAACGTTCGTTCGACGTTGCGAATTTAGAACCGAATTTTATCGTTTCCGTATACGACAGATATCTACCTAGCTCTACCTACCAACTTTTACTCTTTGTTTTACGCATACTAAACTGGTTCTGGTAATCATCATTTTTACTGGAATTTGAAGAGAACTCTTGCGATTGGTAACACTTTGTTACAAAAACTAGTTCCGCCATAAAAACCAGTTTATACCACAGCGATAATCTATCTACATACAAATATAAGTATATTATTTTCACAAGATACTTTTGTGATTATTTACTTCATTAATAAATAATTAAATACGTCTATCCCATATTAATTAATTAGTATGCAAGTATGAAGGAAAACAAAGTAATTTTATATATAATATTAAAGGAGATTAAATTAAATTAATTTATATTAAAATAAGCTAAAACATAATCATAAAGAGTGAAATTGTTAATAACATGTAAAAAGAGCTTAAAAATATGGAAGACAGAAATTTAACAAAATATACGTGAAATAATGTACAAAACAGCACAAAATTAAATATTTTCAAAACACATATTTCATGAATACTATATCTATTTGATATTTTATAGAATTGGAACATAAATTTAGATCAATGTACTTTCATATCGTCTAAGTAGAAATATATAAATAAATTCTTACTAAATGTACATGGATGAATAAATACGATGGATCGTAAATACTGCAGTGAAATTGTCAACAGCATAAACACGAGAGGGTCATCGACATCATTTAACTTTGGAAGGGAATCAAACAATCCTTTTACTTTTCCCGAAGACTGAAATGAAAAGGGGTACGGGGTGGTGATGGTGAGTTGACAGGGTAGGATGGAGGAAGGAAATATAAGCCCCCAGCGTGTCTTCCATAACTTTATCTCGAATCATTATAAAACATTGTAAAACTGTTAACGGTGCCGTGAACAAAGCGTCGACAAGTCTTCAACTTCGATTGTCAAAGCCTTGTAGAAATGGAAGGGGATTATTCAATTAACGCGAGAATAAAGACTGAGATTTCAACACATTAAGTTAACTTGAAGACCATCGGGACTTGGTGCGGAGAGACAAGCGTACAACGAGGTGGCAACACTGCGCGGATGATGGACCCGAGAGGGTAGGATGGAGTTGGGGAATGATGGTATACATCCGCGCAGCGGCACGGAGCGTGGAAGGTGATGGTGTTCGTTAGTGCGAGAACGAAAAGAAGAGATGCTGATTGATTAAATATGCTAATTCGGCATTGTTCTTTGGCGTCGGCATGTTCTACAGGGACTAATGTTATTACTGACCCGAGTACGGGGTGTACCACGGTACGCTCGGCATTGCCAGGGTTGTGTATATATACACCAACACTAACACCATCACCAGCAATGCCACAGTGAGCCCTGACAGGGTCGTTACATCAGTCGAAGCTACGAAAACTCTCGGGTCCCCATTAACAACTGAAGGCGAAAAATGCTGAGTGTGGTTTTATTTTTATTTCGTGAAAAAAACACTGATGATGAAATATCTCACATACATAACGCTTCACAGAATTCTATTAAAGGTGGGGTGCGCCCGCTAAAACAGAACTTTTCCATATTCCACGATCGTAACGTCTGCTTCATCGAAACATACGAACATATTTACAATATTTCAAATATTTATTTTGTAAAAACAGAGTGTTTCCAAATATTCAAATATTGTATATTTATTGATAATTGAGCATATTAATTATTTGTTTGCCCTGATTTTGAACCATTGATAACGATTAATGTATATTTGGGGATCTGTAAAACATGTTTGATAAATTTTAACTTTATATCGTGATATTAAAATCATTTAATTAATTATATACAAAATTAATTTGAATTACGTGTGCCAAAAATTCCAAATTAAATATTTTTGAACAACGATTTTAGTTGGCAGTTTGATTACACGAATATACATCATAAAATTATTATTTAATTAACATATTTTACTAATTTTCCGAATAAATAGCTCTATTGATATTAACATTAATAAATGAGAAATATATGTTCATTATTATGTATAACAGAAAAAAATGCGTGTAGAGAAAAAAAATTTCGTAGGAAATGAAGCAAGCAACAAGAACATTGGAGTTTCGCCATATTAAAATGTACTGTGAAAGCCGGGGATCAACTATCCAATAGATTTTTATTGGACTTTAACCTTCTATACCAGCGGTAGAATCGTTTCGAGGGATTCGGCGAGACAAAAAAATAAACATTTCAAACCGAGTTCCAGTTGAAATTAGGTTTTTTACTTTGCGCAGACACACCCAAAGGTTGTTAATTTAGAAAGGAATGAGTAGCAGTATTTCTACTATACTACCACAAACAAATAAACGTACATACGTACACACACACATAGCAGCTACTATGTAGAAGAGATGCAACCGACCAGTCGAGTCAGGATAGAGAAGAAGAAGAAGAAGAAGAAGAACAAATGCTGGCCCCCAACCAAATAGCCTCGCGCCACCCAAGTTTACTATTGAACAAAGACTGAGCAACTCGCGTAAAGAAAAATTGTTTTCCAATATCGGAATCGCATTTCTTTTTACCACTGTTGCATACTGCCAGTGCACACACCCATGGTTTTAAAAACGTTTATTACCCTCGCGCCGGCATCAGGCGTTGTAACATGGACAAAAAGGTGGGGCCAAATTACTTGGAAATTGTCGACAAGAAAATACATTGTGCGAACAAACTACTGGCACACACATATCACAGATCCAAGTGATATATTATAAATTACAAAAATTACTATCTACACAAAAACCTAATAATGAACAGAGATTAGATACTGCAGTGAAAATTATCAAGTGAAATTATACTCTATAGACAGACGATTGTGTGATTTGGAATAACACATACAGAACAAGTAAAATGGAGGGTTACTGCGCATTTCCAGTAAGCAAACGGGCAATGACCCATGAAAATATCATGTATGAGTGCCATTGATACGCACGAGCAGTCTTATTTTAGATCCGAACGCGTGGCACGTGCAGAACGTGTCAAATGTGTGAGTTTGTGAAACGGTTCACGCAAAGAGTAAAATCTAACGACACACTTGGACGTATTCCGCTATGAAAATACTGCCTTTGACAAGAATACAAATGTTTAATACATGCTTAAATAATATCCATACAGATATGTACTTAGTCAAAAGTGTTTCATGCATATTTTTATATTGTAAGAACAAATAATATCACCGCATCTAACTATATTCATTAAGTTACATTTGTAGTATTCTTCAGAATTCATATTTGTTATATATAAATATTGAGATTGTCATCAGTAAAAATTATGGCCAAAATATAAACATTTATATTATGGATATTTATGGTAGATATTTTTTCACTTACTACTTAACCGGACAACGGCGACCATACTGGAAACTACTCACCTGTAACAAAAAGAAATATGTGAGTATAAGATCAGTTAGCATACATACAACATAATAATTTTATGGTATCAATTCATGCAAATTCAATATTTAATTATATAGACATAAAAATATACATTAGTTATATTATAAATGTATACACGATAATAGTTGAAGCCAGCTGTGGGCACGGAACAGATAGTCAAACCACCAAAGCTTCTTCTCAACAGTTGGTCCGAACTTGTTGTCATCTGTCCGAAGCACGCGACCACACAAGGCTACACACTCAGTCTGACCTAGCACCTATATATGTCATCCCGTTTTAACATAGTGCCTCGCGGAGTGCGGCCACTCATTCATTATTTCCTGACACTCGCTCATCGGCAATGCATTTTTCAAGTCGCTCTTTCAGCACTATTTGCACATGTAACCCATCATCCTCCATCCGTTATAAAATATTAATGAATTACTACACGGTGCTTATTTGATTTTAAGAGGATTTCACAAAGGCTTCTTGCACGTAATGTATCATTAACAAATACATTATAAATTGCTGTAGAGATAAAATATTACTGGCATTACAGAGAGTAATAATTATTTATAGGTAAGAAGAAATTTCCTTTGGGACTATATTTACATAAGCATCTTATCCAAATTTCAAATGCTTCAGATACGATAGGTAGAAGACACGATCTATAATCTAAATAACGTATTATTTTTCCTCTGCACTGCCGACGCTGTTCGTATTTGCAGGTAGGTACGTAATCGGCAGTGTATAGCCCGCTTCTCTTTTCGGTACACAGCTGTCTGCCCGACTGTCTGGGGTATTATTCGACTGTCTCTTTTTCAAGTAATACCGAAAAACGCACAACGCACGCACATCGATAAGAGGATCAGAATAGAGAGGCCGTCGAGACGTGCGTCAGAGCCAAAGCATACCGCGTCGCCTCATGCCGCTCGCACGCTCGCTTGTTCGCCTGCTTGCTTGGTCTCCCAGTAGAGCCGTCTTATTTCGTGCTTTCTGTCGTGCGTCACGCAATGACGTCATCATTCTGACAGTTACACCATGATAAACCATACTGTGTTGCATGAAAATGGGAAAGATTCCGAACGAAAGTAACCTGGTTAATACGAACAGCGGACGAGAGATGAGAGATGACGGGAAATGGAGAACATGCTTCAGGTATAGAGTGATCCCAGACCGCGTAACATTACACACATGTGTACACGAGTATGTATATACATTCGCAGAAACGAGAAAAGGCTGGAATCATTAAAAGGAAACAAAAGTATGCACTGCTGCCGAAAAACGTCAAACAATGAACATCCGTACATGAGTAATGAAACAAAATATTCCACATTTCAAGCCGTTATATCATGAACAAGCTACCAGTTGGTATGACGAAGAAAAAACTATGCACATATTATGTCCGTACAATTTCATAATATTTCTCTCCTAATTAAAATTAAAATAATTATAATTTCATCTCACATATCCATTTAAAGCAGGTACATTCTCATATAAACAAGTTACATCGGGATTCTGAAACTCGACATGAACTTCACGCCAGCGTTAACGTGAAATTGTAGACAACATCGCATTAAATATGTGTAGGTAATTCGTATATTATGTTTCATAAGAATAATGCATTCTATTCAGTAGTCTGTGATTTCACGTTAACACTGGCGTGAACTTAACACTTAAATATGTAATTAAAATAAATGTAAAAAATGGAGCATAGTGGTAAGGTTATGGGTAAATATTATATAGCCTGATGATAAGAGGAATCAGTAGTACTTAGCCTATTCTGGAATTATAGTGCAGTGTATTTTGGATAATACGAGTTATTGGTAGATATAGATAGGATTATGATGCGAGCACATAACTACTAATACTATATACGTTACTACAACCGAGTGTGCTTATAATAAATTCTATTTTATTTGCGCAATCCTAGTCCCATGCGGCCACGTAACCTTGTCGTCGGCGCACATAAAGTGTGTAGTAGAGAAGGCGTTCAAGTTCAGCTGTCGATAATAATGAAATTCAATTATGGAATGTCGTAAACACGCGTCGAAACAAAGTGTCACTTGCTCTATGTAGTAATTTTCGTTCTGGAGATTGTGTTGAGGTGGAACAGCAATTTATAATCGCATTAAAACGTAATTCGTGTGTTAGATATTCGAAACGTACCATTCAAATTAAACCCGAGTTACCGAAACAAGTCGATCCGTTTAGCAATCAACGGCAAAGCAGGAGGGTGTCCGGTCACAGGCTGTAATTATAACTTTACGCTCAAGTCAAACAACAAACTATTCATGTTTCCAACTGTGTATTTCAACACAGGACACGGAAACTTTCCCGATTTACCTCCCGATGCACGGTAATCATTCAATGTGCGAGTAGTACACCTTCCATCACTAATATACCTGTATAATAACTATGTATTGCACTTTACTTATACGATGATTATCTCTAATGACATTACTAACTAACTGGTGTGTTTTATTATTGAAAATAAAATAAACACACTGCAGAGACGGTTGTCGTTCAAGTATCATTAGAAAATGCTAAATGAAGTACTATACCTATATAATTATTCGTTATTGTATTATTTGAAACAAACGTCGTCGGGAGACGTAACAAGAGACAGATGTGACTTGTTTATAAATTTAGATGGCACAAGATGGTGAATTACGAAGGAATAACTGTTCGCTTTCTCTGGCGAAGAAAGCAAACAGCAAGCAAGTTGATGGCTAAAGGGCAAGCGCCACGTGCACAAACAACACAAAACAAAACCATCCTTGTTATTGTATACAAAGGGCTCATTATCACAATTGGAAGTTATGAAAAGGAGAATCGTCCGTGACGACAGGAA
This sequence comes from Calosoma granatense, assembly GCA_022063505.1. Taxonomy (NCBI): domain Eukaryota; kingdom Metazoa; phylum Arthropoda; class Insecta; order Coleoptera; family Carabidae; genus Calosoma; species Calosoma granatense. The sequence continues at coordinate 1,190,855 of JAGJTL010000155.1, forward strand.
TAACTAGGGGTTCACGGCGGAGAGAGAGAACTTGGGGACTACAGGAGCAATAGAGAAAATTAAAGCGATGTTAAATGATAAAGTTCAAAACAGATCCTTGTTAATAATTCATAAAACAAACTTGGATACTTCTCTTTACCAGGACCTTGCTGGTTAACTGTTTAAATATGAACAATTCTGACTGACATCAAATGAAATACGGCGTGCCTCGATGTGCGCGAATACACAATATTCCCACCCTCTGTACACTCTCTTTCAAACACTAACAAGCATCCACCATCAGCAGACAAACATATTACTATAAGCAAAAAGGCACGAGTATGCATGCATGCATGATTCAACTGGTAAATTACTATTTGAACATAATGATGTACATTAACAAATAACTATATGTATATACGAGATATAGAGATATAAGAGACTTTATTTTTGTAATTCAGTATTTATGAATCGAACATCTTTTTTTAATAAAAAAATTGAAATTTACGATAATGCTTCTCACGTATAAAACATTTCTATATATTATCCCGAAAAATGGATTATACAACACACAAAATACCACGCATCCAGTACAAGAAAAAATGCTGCCAATGACGGGATAATCAAGATAAATCACAGAATGGCTTATTACATTTAATACAAAAGTTTCATATTTTTCCACTCGATCGCCGTTTTCGATTACAATATAATATTTCAGAGAGAAAAGTTTTAAGTAGAAAAAAATACCACGCTACAAGGCTTCATTGGTTAAATGATGGAGCGTAAAAGTGGTAGAGTGGCGAGAAGGTGGGGGGGGATGGAGGTAGATGGTGGATGGTTGGTTCGTTGAGCTGGACCTAAGACGAAGATGAAACCAATAGTTGGCGAACGTGAAACGGCGAGCGCACGGATATATTAATGACGTAACGCAATCTTCACTAAGTGAATAACACAGCACTCCCAACTCTGCAAAACATAATTGATTACAGTCTCGCAGCCGAGTTTTAATATAATTTATGTCATAATAATTAGCGAGTGGTTCGGACATGCTGTACATGTTAAACGCGAACGCACCTGCTACCCGACCACCACTTGACGTGTCGGCATCGGGCACGCGTGCCACATCCACTTCCCTTCACAGCCCCCAACCATCTCTCTGTGTACCCTGCTGTCTGACCAACTAGTCTGCACTTGTAAACCTGGCATACACGCATTTATCTACATGATAAATACACTACCCCCAAAGAACACAACCACCATGAATATATTATGTATGTACTTAGATGTATTAGATATATAGTATTTAAGTGTTAAGTGAATAGCTACAAGGATTCAGTACAAAAATAATATATATTTTTCATATGGAAGAAGTAATACAAGTAAAGGCTGAAGCAAACAGTCACTGTTGCAGACAAATTCACATAACATAGTAATGTTCTTCAATAACAAAACAAATATTGCCGGAGTATACTATAATATATGAACATGAAAAGTTTAGCTGCTCTCAAACAGAAAATATCGTAACGATTTTACGATGACCAGTTCCACATTTATATAAAATTATATATCTGTTTCATATAGATTCAATATAATACATATCACGAGTATATGTACAATAAATTCCATAAATGTTTTCTAATACGACCCTGTTCAAGTCGGGACGCACAGTTGGCTGGTCGCAGCTTGAAGTAGGTACATAAATCTTGGCTGACTGCTCATTCTAATAATCGTAATTGCTCACTGAAATGGCTTGAATAAAATTTGAATCGTGTGCTATTAAATTCGTACTTTTCCGGCTAAAATATTGCTTAATAACCTAGGACATATTCTTGTACCAATTTCACTTACAATTCATTCAACTTGTGTTGGTTTCCTGCATTTAAATAATTAGATTTCTCTCATAAAATCATGTAAAGCTTGAGTACATATAAATCTTTCTATATTTTTATGGCTTCATAAAGTAAGACATGAAAATACTATTCCAATTCCTTATCCACAATCATATATACATTTAATTTTCTTAACAATTTGCTTTTCTCTGTACGAAATTAAATATCCGTTTCAATTATCATTTGTATACATGTATGTACCTCTACATGCTCGCTAACTAGATTAATCTATACTTTCGAACAATTACGGTAAAGTTGTTTAATTAACAACAAGACGTTTGAATTTGTAGTAAAAAAAGTGACACGCGTCCACTGCAGGCGAACACACGTAATCAAAGTTTTGTGAAACAGTGACTTTGATGCAATGCATCAGCAAACGAGTTCTTAATAGATTTTCGAAGTCAACGAGACGGTTAGCTAAAGTTTCTCGGGGCACTGCAAAGTCCCGAGGCCGACATGCAAAGTACCGCGCACACATCAGGGTATCACAGTGTCCTTTTCTTTTCCCATAGGTCTAAAATTGAACCAGTGGTCCCGTCGAAAGTAATGCCAGAAAAGATTTCAGTAGAAATTTCTCATTCCCTCACGAAAAAATATACTAATTCTAGTTTTCGATGATGTTTCTGTTGAGAAGTACGAAAATTGTTAATGTTAATTATCTGAATATTTCTACGAAATATTGATGTTGATATTCATAGTAAATGTAGCAAGTAGATACTAGAATAATATATATACTACGAAATAAGGTACATAGGATATTTGAAGCAAATTTCATTTATTAGACTGTGTATCTATTTCAGAGGCCATCCCAGCGAAAGCATTTCAGTGTGCAAGAAAGGCATAGTAGGCACGCATGCAAAATCGAGAAGTAGAGTGGAAGAACTGGCAGGCAGGATGGGCTGGATGCATAACACAGTACACAGCAGGAAAATTGATTTTAAGAACCGCTATATCGCTACTTTTGCAATTATTGTTCAATTAACAGGCCATAGAAGACTTCCGCTTCCTTGAGGCTGCCTATTGCGAATAGTTTCCTAAACATTTAATAACATAATCAAGCTAGCTAACTTAGTTACAACCAACAAGCAACAACTTCAATGAAGACTTTTACGTTGTAAATGTATGCTAATATTCATTTATTACAAAAAAGAGACTGTGGATTTTTACATTGTTTAAAGATAAAATATTAAGTGAAAACATTATCGTAAATATTAACTGAAATATTAATGGTTAATATACAATTTTATTAGAAGGAGAATAGATTCTGTGATTTTCAAATGATTTACAAATCAGAGAATAAATAAATTAAGTATACAGTAGTGTGTCTAAATTACAACTGAGATTCTGTTTTATTTCTTGCAAGATTACTTCTGCAATGCAATAAATGAAACAATAATTCTTCCTTAGGTAATTTAAAGCTAATAAGGCGCCCACGCAATACTGTGTGTGCATTTGGTGTTGTACTGCAAGACTGGTTGTTCTAAAGCAGCAGTAACAGCAGCAGCAGCAGTAGCAGTAGCAGGAGCGATACAATTTACGATAACATCAAACGAGAACATTAATTTGCTTGTATGTACGTCATTAAAATGTCTGCCGTAACATGTAACAAATTGGTATCAACAAAGTTTGTTACCTGATTTTACGTGTACCTTGTTACACGAGTATTAACTAGATACAGTTCACTAATTATAATTAGCATCACTCGTACAAAGGTAAGATATTACTTTAATTGCTTCACTTGCCGGCATACACATGTCGCTCCCATACATGTCTTCCAGTGTGGGGGAGAATCAGTCGCGGATTATGCTTCAGACAATATAATCATATAATTACGGACTGTTAATGTTGCGTTAAAAACGATCTTAACTAATAATACAAAGCAGTAAGATTCTGTGTTTGTCAGTACGCAGTTGTGAAAATAAAATTATTACACGATTATAATTCACATTTCAATATAGAAATATTAGCAAGCGAAATTTGTCTTGTTCGAAGTTGTCTACTAGTATCCTTCGTGCGTGCTGTAGAACATATGTTCGTACATGAACTGTGTCTATGTCAATGGTATAGGAGCGGGCAAGCGTATGTTCGATTCGAATCGGTGAATCGAAAACGAGTAGCTGGAACATAGCGGGCGGGAGTGAGTTCCAATGTGGTTTCGATCATAAATATGCAATTGGTTTGGATGCTACGGCATCGGGGAGTCGCGACAGCAGCTGATTGTGATTACCATAAGTGAAGGTAAAATTTATTCCCCAACGAACGCGTACCAAATCAAATAACACACGACGCAACGCGAAATAATGATGAAATTCATGAACTGATTGCTGACGAGAATAAATGTGCAAATGTATCGGCTAACGTATGTATGTAATATGTATCTCACTGAAAAGTTGTCACCAACCACTACCACTACTACCACCGTCATACCATTCATACATCCATAATGAGTCCATTCTATTGTCCATTGGTTTTACATTACATGTGCGGTATAAACCAGTATTTACATGATTACTTGTTATATTACACTACCCTAGGAAAACCAGATTTGGGGATTTATTCCAACAGAACCCCTACACTGCTATATACAATCTACATTGATGTTATTACGCTTGGAAATGGAATGGTATTGGTTGGAAATTTGCCTTGGAATAATTAGTGTACTATATGGAGGAAAATAAAATATGTACACAAATAAGTACTGTTCAAATGAATAAAGGTTATTGTGAGCTTCCTATTCAAATTGTAATTTCAAAGAAAACAATTGGGACATATTCACTGTTATCATTTGTGTTTTTGAAAATATCAAAAATAAACTATACTTACTGAATGCTGGTGCAGTAATACTACACATTTATCTGAGCTTACTTTTTATCTGAAACCACCTCGCCAATAAATGTTTCATAACGAATATTATATGGGATACGATTGGAAAATATCTGAAAACTAGAAACTGGCGCAAGTAAAAGTTTAGCTTCATTTACTGTAAGTACATATATTACTAGATTTTCCTTATCTGAATCGTAACGTACAAAGAAGATATCAGGAAACGAACTCACTTAAGGGTAGTTCCACACTGATATCCTCATTTTTCGACTAGTGTTCTTACAAATCACAATTGTCTCATGCAATGGAATTTGTCGATAACGCACAAATAATATATTTACGAGAAAGTACAAAACGATATTCTTGATCATACAAGAGTGGATATATAAATACAAATGGCCGTCTGGTTTCTGGCTCTTGCGTGGTTATATTTACCTGGTCGTATTTCATCGGTGGTATGTTTCCTTCTGTGCATATAGATAGGCATTTAAGTTCACATTTTAAATTTTTCATGATCGTAAAGTAACGGTATTGGTTCGGAGCGCAGTGGCAGAGAACATATACTTTATCGCAGCGTAAAGTCTGCACAGAATCATACCCTTAGGCTGGGAGGTGCGAGAGAGGGACGTAGAGTTTAACGGTCCACACCTCATATTGAACCCCATCCACCTCCGCACCCCTCCCTGTACTGTTCTGATCAGTGGCAACGTTGTAGCCGGGTTATGAAATACTGGCGACAGACAATGGCAATAGTCAAGATATATGCGTAGAGATTCAGCAAGCAACAACTAATAATTTGTCGCTTGCACGTTTTACCGCAATGGCAGCGTAGCAATGGGTATTACGATCGACGTCTCTTGAACTTGTTCCTGCGAAAATCCAATTTGATTTATAAACAGCACGCAAAAAAGCCGATAGATTGTGTGCGGATCGGCAGAAATTATTCTGGTCGGGTTTGATGTATGCGCCACACCAATATAAATGCATACATCATCGGTACCGCTGTGGTGGCGTGAGATAGGGCGCCAGGGCTAATCTCAGTCTCCCTGGCGTAGTGCCCGTACAACCGCGTGGCGAGGGGAAGCGAGGTGTCACGTGAGATTTATGGGCCAACAAGTGCTAATTTTTGACCGGATTCAATGAGATTCCGGCCTATTGTGCGCTTGGTTCGCAGTTCGAGTGATTCTAAATTACACCGATGCTTACCTACAACATCGCTCGCTGTTTACCATTGCCGAATCAGCCGCAGGCGTCACGGAGAGAGTTTATTTAAATAAGCACAATTTCAGATACGCTTCTATTTATTTTTCATCTGAAACGAGAATTCTTTCAACAAGACGAGTCGGTACATTTCCAGTGGATGGTAACGGAAAGTTAAGACATTATTAAAATTGTCTGGACTGACTCGAAACTCAGAAATTAGTTCTGCCGTTTTCTTGCACAGATAAAACTGACCTAAAACAACATATATGATTTACGCTATGTGTATGGATCAGCGAAAAACTTGCACCACCTGCAGACGGAGCGCTTTCTTATTTTGACGGTGCGGAGGTTTGTAAATTAAAATAAATCAGCTACTTTGGACACAAATCCAGTCGGTAAGTCAACAAACAGCATTTCGTATGACCAAAGTTTCGAAGCAGTTTGATGAAGTACAGCACACATTTCAGTCGGGCTGCCAAGACGCTACACACATAACTTAAATCCTTGACTTATAACGGCTCGACCTGGTCGAAGCATTGGCCGATTGCGGAGGGAGGGTGGTGGTGGTGGTGGTGGTGGTGGTGGTGGTTGTGTGATGTGAGGATGAGGTGGGTGGTGTTGGTTTATGCAGTTATATTGAGTTTTCCGCACGTCGATATTTATTGGGGCCAAGGGAGCGGAGGCAAGGTAGGGCTCCTACAATTCTCATTCTATGTGTGTGGGTTGGTGTTGGTTTAGTAACCAGAGATGTGAATATATATACCTATACGATCTATATGTATGCTGTCTATATGGTTTACGGTGGTGCGCTTAAACACACAAAGGCACGGCTACGTCCTCCGGTCGGCCTAGCTTGGCCTACCCATTATGCTATAGAGGGAACTTGGCACATTACACTATAGTCACATCACTATACTTGGACTCAGACATAGAGGCGCTGGTTGGTTGGTTGGTTGGTTCGTTGGTTAGTGTTTACCGAATGTCAGTGAACGCCGCACAGCGCTGGTTATCACCCGGTGAACCCGACGACGAACGGACACAAACAACTGTCGGCAAACACTTCTAATGATTCCAGTTCGGTTGTGACAAACGAAACGCGTCACTACCAACGTACACTAGTTGTGTACACGGTAAGACACGAACGATATGGGGTATAAATATTTGAACAGAAAAAGCAATAACATTCCCTAAGAAGTACAAGAACGCTGAGGAACAGCGGCAACCCAGGAACAGATGAGCAAGCGGAGCGACGAAGAGATAGCCAATAAACGTCACGCTACCACACGGACTAACGCATCCTGGCACTAATTAAAACTAAGTATCGCCGTTGCTTCCCGCAGGCGTCCATGTGCCCGCCCGCACAGTCGTACGTTCTAAAGAAAAACAACGGAATTGATTGCGCAACCCAAGATCCAAGACAAATGGCCGGTGAAGCAGTGAATGTAATATAGACACTTTAGTCGTCTGAAAGAATAATGTTCGTACATCCAGACTTTCATTCATAATATCCTTCAAGTGTATATATCCATGTAGGCAAAACTAATATAACTAAACTGAATAGATGTAGAATGTGTAAAACAGTTTGTTTACAGTATGTATTTAGAATATTAACACTTGTATGATGATGCTGATGCGTATGTGCGTAGTGAAAGCACGCGGGAAACAAATAGTAATTTACGCCATTGCTGGCAACACTAATGACGTACTTATATATTCAATGATGACGTGCGGAGAGATTATGTAAAGCCGGAACGACACAAGTTAGGATAAACCTGAAACTTAAATTGAGTAAATTGTGCACGCTACCGCTTTATTTACATGCGAAATTAGACGCCGAGTCGGCGTCTTGCAAGCAACGTGCAGACAGCCTAGGAAACAAGGGTGGATCTAAGTAATATATGATGCCTTTGTATATATACATATATGTACGTACGTGTGCGTACTACTATATACATGAGTACATGTATGTGTGTGTGTGAACAATCCCTGGCTTAATGGGGATGCGACGCGGGACAAGCGACGCTGACGTCGCCGTTCCGAACAATCGCATCACGGTGGCTCGCGCGCGCTGCGACGGTCGCTGCCATGTTTAATTCATGACCGGCGAAGTGCGCGGACCAGGCAGTAGCTCAGAGCCGCAAATCCGGCATTATGGTGTATTGCAACACCCACTAAAACACATTACTTACGGCCACGTTACCTCCTAGGCGCACCCGGCACCATCATTCGTTCAACCCTCTCACTCTCTCTACTAAATCAACCACTCTTACTCACGTCTCGTTTAATAACGTCCACCCTACTCTCGGACATGCACCACCACATCATCACCGCGAGTCCGGTTTTTTCTTCGATAAACACAGCACCAGTTTACATACGAGAGCAGCGTGCGTTGTTTTGTGTTCCAGCGGATTATTCACCAGCGTTGTGAGGAACACAGTACTCCAGAGGAAGAGATGCGGCAAAAGTTTAAGCTACCAACGTACAAACTGACTGAGCGGCATAATACGATTCCACCGGAACCCTCGTGTAAAACAGAATAAATAGCGACGTTATTTATAAACGCGAAGCTTTTCATAATAACTTATTAATTTATATCTAACAGCTACTACGCTTTACAAGTAAATATTATTCGAAATAATACACATTCACGGAATAAGGAAAATATCATGATAATCTTGCTCTTCATTTGGGTACTTGTGCGTTAAGTGTAGTGTATCGGCGTAATGGTTGTACGCTCAGTCCTGGCTGGCAGCATCGCATGATGGCGGCTGGCTCTTATGACCCGACGAGATGTCATTAGTCCATGTCTTGTTAGGGCGGACAGGGGAAGGGGTAAAGAAGCAGTCGCGTGTATATTATGATGTTGATTAACATCGATAGGCTTTGTTTCGCAACCCGATACTTAGTTGACAGCGGACACTCGGCCCTGGTTGCACCACTTCATCGACCCACAAACTCCGTAACTAATTAACTTTTTATACTAATATCATAATTTTTTTGTTGATTTGAAAGTTTCAGTACTTGAAAATGATTTCGTCATTAAATGATGTTTCTGCAGCATAAAAAGTGAACCGGTAAAAAATTCTATATCATATCCCCAACATAACACGCCGACAAATTGGAATTCGAATTTTTGCAACATTAATATAAGAAGTATCGTTAAATGTACAAAAATTTGTTGTTCGCAATATATTTTATACTTTTTGTGCTTCAGTGCCAGTCTGCATAAAAATATTGAAACGTATAAATACTGTAGTATGCAATGTATATTCGCTTTTGTGTTAAATAATAATTCGTGAAACTAATAAATAGTATTACAGTTTGTCAAACTCTTGAATTTATTATTATATAAACTAACTAGACATTATTGATGTTCTGATTTTTCAGACAAATATATTATCCCGAAACGAAATTGGTTACGCGAAAGCAACAGTTGAACTCATTCTGCTTGAATAATTCTGGAGAATTCGGCAAAGAAAATAATTGCCGACAGAAGCTTCGTGAACTTTATCTGTAGCTATAAGATTGACTGATGCGTTGGTAATCCGTTTGTATTGAAAGTTGTCGAAATAAACACGGGTTACATTAGTAAATGATTCTTGTAATCAGTGCAGTAAAATATCAGTTAGAAACCTAAGCTATCTAATTTAAATTTAAAATTATATTCAATGTAAATAAGTTTAGTTTCGGAAAATCACATAATTGAAGTGTCAAATATGTTAATAAATTCTTTGCTGTGCAGAAAATTTTATTGGAGGTAGTAAATCTGGTGCAAATGTCATATGTCATAACCGAAGGTGACGGTTGTCGAATATATTCTCGAAAATACGACGGAAAGAATCGTTGCAGTATGCGGTGCATGTGTCTGATTGTCCCTTGCGATATTTGGACAAATAAAACGCAAACACTGATGTACGAGACAAGGAAGAAAAGGAGAACGACCCATCTAGAATAGCAGAGTACCAATGAGAGAGTTAGACATGTTGTATGATAAGAATACGTACATACAACGAATATCAGTTGTGTATGCACGAAACCACAGACCGCACAACGAACTCATTCGCCCGTCACATGGTCGGGTCGTCGCTGTCTTCATTTTTTTTTGTTTCGTGTGAATTTAAATCGCCTGATTCCGCAAATTCAATGAAGTGCAAAATTTGATTCTGATAAATCTACATACGGAGGAGGATATTTTCCGAGATGAAATTTTTGATTAAATGATGCCAATGCGATTACGGTCTGTGAAAGACGTCACTCCTGGCTGTTTGAACTGGTAGAAACAGGTCAATATGTATTCTGGTTTCGTTTGGTTACAGTTTGTGAAACAAAAGAACAGGTGGAAATTGACTCTTTTGTATAGAATCAGTTCCGTTGTGATAAATATTTGCTGATCAAGTAGTTTTCGTATTGTTTCTCCATACAGAAGTACATTCGTATGAGGTATTACTTCCTAAAAATTTCTCGCTGAATAAATATTTTAAAAAATATAATAAAACCGAGTATATTATGCTTTCAACCATAAGCTTTTTTCTATCTAAATAATATCATCAATAAGCTATATGCAGGTATTTGCAATGATTTCCTAAGTACAAACTTATGTTCTTCCAATATTAATATAGACGTGATCATCTGGTTCGAGAATTCCAGCCAATCGAATGGACGATATATCAAGATATGCCTGTAACTTGTTACTGTCAAGATTTGTGATTGCATGCAAACCTTACATCACTGCACTAGTTTGGTATTACAGACATACTTAAATCACACTATTAACACGCATAACTAGGTCGGTTTTATTATCCACTTTATCTTACCAATATAAAATAAAACACCTCATTTTCACTGGTACTTGGAGAATTTTATTTCGTCATCTTAAAAGTGTACTTTACAGTAAAAGCACTTGCTTTTATGTTAGTTCATTTATCTATTTATGACAACTGAAGAAACCTTTAATTCTGTTTGCTGAATAACACATTTCTGTGGATGGTTGAAATTATAACAGAATTGTTACTATGTTTGTATTTGTTGGTTATGTTGGATACTTCAGATCTAAATAAAAATCCGACTGTAAAGAAGTGGGATATGTTCGAGAAGTGTGTCAGAATGTTCGCAATAGCGGATTACGTGCGATGCTCGCAGAAATATATGCAGTGTAAAAATGTGGCAGAGCATCGATCGATTTTGTGGTGTTCCAGTTTTACATCGATTATATTAGAGGATGGCACTGCTAGAAGTAGGATGGTACTAGTGGTGGTGCTGGAAACTAAGTATTAACTTCCCGCTGTGGCTGCTGAGTCTTAATGTCAACTCGCGAACGGTCTTCTTTTGATGGCGGTTCACAGAGATGCAATTTTCCGTCGCCGTGTGTAATATCCCGTTTGCAAGCACTGTGTTCTCTGCACAGCAATAGGTCTCAATTTCATGTTTAGTAGTCGTTCTCCGGGATATAAATAGCGACAGCGTCTCCGCGATGCACCATGAACGAAGACAAACCGTCTAGCGACTCCCAGCAAGGATCGTTCCGTGCTCATAATGCCACCAGCAACATCACTGTTGCCGGAACTGTTGTATTCACTATGACGATCTTATGCTCGAGTGCTCGGAATCAAGGACGAGCAACCGAGTAAACTACGAGATGCAATTCTAACCTTTGTAATTGTAGCGGCGACATTCACACAATGGAAATGCCACGGCCGTTAGCTGCAGTCGCGATCGATGTATGTCTCCAGATGCGAATAAATGTTATTGATGATAGCACGATTGTTACCAGTCACATACACATTCTCACACACAACATAGTAGTGTTCTTTGTATGACATGTTACATTTTCAGATTCACAATACTTCCGGAGGGAAAACTAAAATGCTTTTATTTAATTTGTTTCCTACTGTTGACCAGAAACAATTAACAAACGTGTATTCTCCTCATGACCACAAACGAAATGAAGTCACCATTTCAATGGAATGTTTGTTATTAAATGCTGTGTTCGAGTAGGTACATCAGATAACGGTCAATGAAAGAAGGGAATGTTTGTCGGCTATTACACGTAACAACGTGCGGGTGAAATTAAATTAGACGGCCCGCGAGTGGTTGCGATCCTTCCATCAACGGTCCAGCGATTTCTCAAAACTACAAATATTATACTCGTTTCCTGTGGGAAATCAGAAACAGTAATGCGAGGTAATTAACAAGGGAGAAGAGGAAAGCCACAACCGCACATGCAGATGGAGTGCCGGCGGTGGCAGCGTGGTCAGTGTACGCCGGAAGCAAGGGAGAAATGGACGGAGAGGAGGATAGAGTGGAGTATGTTCCAGTCACATGAACTGGTGGGTGGAAATGCAACATTGGCCCTAGAGCAAGCGGCAGATAGCCTCGCCTCGTCGGTTGTAACCGGACGCTGGTAAACCGGCCCTAGGCGCTGATAAAATGAACGGCGTCTTTCAGATAAACGTGACCTCTGCGCGTACGCTTCCACTGATAGCATGCGACCGAGCGTCTCTGTTTCAGCATACACACACGCGCACATATAAACCCATCGACGCAGTATCTGTCCATCCGGTGGCGCAACAAAAGCCTCATCGCCGTCGTTGTCGTCGTCGTCGTCGTCGGATCTGAGTAATTCATCAACACAACTGAAGTGGTGGAATGTGTATGTGTGAGTGATGCCGCGGGGGAAGTTGTGTAGCGACCAATGTCCTCCCGGTATTGATTAAGCACGGGTCATCCTTTGTGTAACGTGCATGAACGTTTCCGCTCCGTCAATGGTTTCGGACGTACACAAAGCCCTCCGGCTCTACACTATAGTACTACCGTTTACTCAGTCGTCATTTCTATCCATCCGACCATCAATACAGCTACTCATTTACTTGCTAGTTTGTCAATTACTTCTTATTTCATTCTACGAATTAATTATCTCATCGAATTGCTGAAGAAATATAAGAGAGAAATGTGTCAATACTGCGGAATATGAGATGTTCGCATGTGCACAAATATTTGCATTTAAAGTGAATAAGAACAGAAGATAGTTTAGTCACGCTAGTGAGACATATGGAGAAACTGGTCGCTTGCTGAATATATTAGAAACAGAAATGAAAATATAGATAGAAAACACAAGGTGTGGACAGTGACATGTTCACAAAGACTTGACGACTGAGTGCTCTGTGAGCTGGGGACTTACAAGAGAGAATAGTGGACAAGATACGGAGAAAGAGAAATGAAACGTGGTGGTAAGTACCTTAGTGTGTGGCTGGCTCTATACGCCAACATCTGGTCTGCACGACACAGAGGCCGGACACGCTATTGTACGGTAAAGCCGTTCGTGTCCAGTGCAGCGCAGTTCAGGACAGTCGCACATTGGATGGAACCAGTAAAAGCCACAGCAGCTGTCCTCTCATATCTCCGTTGAGAATTTAAAAGCCAGATGATGGGTATCGAAACGAGTGGCGTCGCACTAACGCCGCGGCACACAATAGAAGCGTTGCTACTTCAACTCCACTAACATCCGTCAGTGAGACAGTGTGCTGGCAATATCTGATTCTGTTAATAATGGCAAGCTTTGCGTGTCCACCATTTAATTAGGCTCGTCCGGTTTTATGTCTGCGCTAGTCTCTTGGAATACTTCGTTTGCTACAGTAGTGTACTTTTAAAACCCGCTCTCGTTAAATCTGCTGGCTTCGGATTTGTCGACGGAAGGTCTAAGCTCGGCGCGTAGTTAACGTCGAAATTTTTGTGGCCGCAGTCTAAACCAACATAAAGTCGGAAAAGTTTGAGCTATCCAGCCACTGAGAGCTTAGACACTGATTGAATGGACATGTATGTACGCTAGAGCCAATGTCGAAATTTTAACATCGTACAAACGTTGAATATGTGAATGTTAGTTACAGAACTCATTTCGTGAATATAAATACAAGCGTATATGTATGTCCGCGTGACTGTGTCGCCTGGTATGGTGTATTTAAAACACTGTACGTACGTACGTACGTGTGGGGTACGAGTATATGTACCCAGAGTACATAGCCGTTAAGTTTTATGCGCGCTCCGATTTTCGCGTCTCTCCATCGAAGTGAATCCAATTCAGATTAAACCGTTTCATGCACGTGTATATGGTAACCTTTATGCCATAATCAAATCAAACTTTAATACACATCCATAACATGAAATACGTTAGTACAACTGCATGCGTTGCGCGTCCCGTAATATTGGATTCAATACGCGAAATACCAACTGTAATTAATGAAGCCATTCAAACACAAGGAGGTGAGTACGTGTATACAGGCGTACGGATGCGCCTGGTTCTAGTTTGTACATAGCTAATTTCCAACTTTGTTCCGGCAGCGTAATAAATACTTGGCTAATATTTCACAAGTAACCGTAACCGCCACTGCAAATAAATTGCAAATTGTTGGTTTATTAACTCATGCAGCTAATTCATAGGCAAATTTAAAATTCTCTTCATAATTTCATCTCTTGGAAAAGGGTAATTTATAATTTCCAACATCCACCTCAACATCAGCTTTAATTATAGTAAATAAATATGAAGGGAATGCAATACATCTATTAATTATACGAACGTATGGCGAATATTTGTTCATATATATGTTTAATTAATCTATTTCACAAAGGATTATATTAAAATTATATATGAATGCAAATATACCAAGTTCATTATGTCAAATCAGCGGGTTCCGAATCGAACTGATATAGATTTATTTGGTATCCCGAATGTAGGTATTTGTCTGTGAGCTAGTGTGTAATTAAAGCAAAACCAGTACACAATCGAAATATCAGTGCAAAACCGCAAACACACAGAGATCACAAGAATCCATCTATTAAGTACCAATAGTACAGCAGATGCAATAAAGGTACTCACTATTAGCGGGTACTACATAGCACGATGTACTAGTAGTACAGTGGTATATGTGTATATGTTAGCAAACTATTGACTTAATTTTGAACTGCAGCCTGTGGGTGACGGCCATGACGAATACCTGATTGGCGGATTCGCATCAAAACACGGTAGCATGGAGACAACCACCCCCAGCTGTGGTCACCATGGTGACACGCGACATCGGAATCAGGCAGACGTCTGTATCCAAGGTGTTGCAGCATCATCGGACACGTCACAAGCACCTCGGGTTTCATTTCGCCTAATCACATCTCATCCCGTCGCCACTAACATAGCCACCAATTACAACTTACTTCATTATCCCCCGGCGTTCGACACGAATGTGGTTTTCTTATTATCTTTATATATTCCGATCGTACTTTGTAATATTAAAATGTAATTATTTCCGTGTAACGATAACTGTTTGAAAATTCGATCTAAAAGTAATATTGACTGAATTTGACACTGTTACTGTGAATATTTGTCTATTTTTATACTAGCGGCGTTCAAATATAAACTGGAATTTATGAGCTACACTTTATTTATTGACTACAATTGTAGTTTATAATTATTTCAGCAGAAGTGTCAATTTTATTGGAAAATTTCATTAGGTAGAGCCATTAGTATAGACCTGTTAATAATAGCTATATCTGATTTTCTTATTGCTATAGTGTTTTACCAACATGTTCCATTTCAGGACGAATATAATAAAATGACATGTACATATTTGGATCCAAACGCTTACAAGCCTAAATATTATGACACTGAAAATATGTCTAGAATAACAAGAAAGATATTATCAATTCTCTAACAGAAACAACAGAAGAAATATTACTCCCTCAGGTTGGTGATGACAATCTGTAACTACTCCCAACAGCAACATTAGATGTTATCCGAAATGTTTCTTTTTAATATATCCTAACTCTTCATCTTTTAATCCTCACAATATCAAGATTGTATAACAACACATAAGTTTAGAAAACTTCATTTTTTAATTATAAATCAATATGTCGATAAGGACAAATTGTCAATGTATCAAAATCACCTTCGACAATTTTACTGAACTAATTCGCAGTCTGAAGAATTTGAAATGAATGAACCGAAATACATACATTATCAAGTATTTCTGTTCTTGAAATGTGTACCTAGTTATACCTGAAATGTGAAATGATGCTTGATGAAGTACTTCATAAGGATGAGTAGTTAGCAACAGGAAGAGAGCTATTATATAAACAATGGAATATAATATTTGTGTGCGTATCGTGTTCCTGTTTTCAGGAAATATCAGTGGTTGTGCTGCCGGCGGTGCTATGATGATTGTTTATGCATGCACACAAGCGACTAGCAATCAATGACGGAATTATTTGGACGGCAGACAATGAAGTGACAGTCACGGACAAACATGCCCCCGCGACCGCAACTAAAACAAACTTAACGATATTTTGTGTCGTTCATTAAGTGTGTTTGTTCAGTAGGCCCCGCGCCTCAAATTCCATAATACCACGCGCTACCGGCTATGTCCTGTGTGTATATATGTATGTATGTATGTATGTGTGTATATATGTATGTATGTATGTATGTATGTGTGTATGTATGTGCCTGAACTCGGCTATCTATTCTCTCTCTCTTGTAATCACGGTACTATTCACAAGCGGCATCAGCAGGCCGGAGAGAACAGTAAAGGAGGTGGGGTGACAGCCAGGACAAGGATGGTAGATGGGTCGACCGACACTTCCATGGTAACCCGCGAGTTTGAATTATTAACTAGACTGACAAATATGTCTCCAATATCTACACTAGCTCCTATAGTGGCTGTTCACACGGAAACACCATGTAGCCAGAATATATCACACTCACTCGCCATATTCAGGGACCCTACGAGGCGGGAACACCAGCAACCACAATGTGTCCTGTTCAATTATTTACGCAGAAATGTTAAAAATAATGACATACGCACCCAACGAAGTTTACATGTATTCTTGCTTGTCATCGCTTGGAATGAATACGTGATGTATGTGTATCGTGGTTGCTATAAAAAAATTCTAAAGTCTACTTGAAACACAACATTTGCTAACTGTAATATAATAAATAAATAAATAATTGATTTATTGAGACTCTTTTAAAAAAAATTTTTTGGGATTATTGGTAAATTTATAGTGTTTATGTAATGGAACACCGGTGCGTTCATATATCACAACAGTTTTTCATTTCGTATTAAATATGATGATTTTTATTTCATTTTAAACAATTTCACAGTGGCACTAGGAAACATTGGATACTACTGACATTTGTGATAGAATATATCATATGTTTCTAAACTTTTTTAAGAACTTGTGCCTGGAAATAGTTTGGTCGAGAATATTAATAACACTCTGGTAACCACGTATTAACAAATGCAAATAATAGAAGACAGGTATTAGGTGTAAAAGTTAATAACAAGCAAATGTATTCATAATAATAATGCTAATAATAATTAAACTGTCAAACAGCATGGAGTCAGTGAATGAGCCCCAGTTTTTCTTCTTATTAAGTGGGATTTAGAGAGAGAATGAAAACAAGGCATTGTTCTGTAAACGAGTAGCGTATGGAAGAACTGGTTGGAGAAACCAGCACCGTCTATAACAGCAAATAATTGGCGGCAGATGCCACGTTCAAATGAGCACCGGAGACCAATCGATACAGGAACGGAGGAACCCGTGAGCGGCCAATTATTCGAAGCAGCACGACGTGGAATTACGCTTTTATAAACGGAAGAGCTACGGGACTAGGCGTGCAACCGGGGCCAGGGAATACCAAAGCACGAGGCAAAGAGGAGCACAGAGCACAAGGGGCCGGTATACAGGCATATTGACAGGAAAGGGAACACTACGGCATCCGCGAGGGAGATGGGTACGTCGTTACCTCTACTTGTTATTTCCAAGGTGAAAACATCATTTTCCGGTACGTTTTTTTTTATCTGGAAATACTTTGTCAGCGTTAATGTATAAAAATTTTCATTTTCATTCAATGCAATTGGCAGTCTCGTAACAAGCGTAAACACAATATAACAACGATGGCGCGCACTAGTCCGTTACGAAACATTTAGATTTTCCGATTTCTATTCAGATGTATGTGCATAAGAAAACGACATGGCGCGTACGTCTGTCGATATCGTCATCCCGAAACCGAAACGAAAATCCGTCTCGTGTAGAGGACAAATCGGTCATTGACGGTACATAAGGTCTTCACCTTCTAAAGGCATAATTGTGTCTGATACATTTCATTTTGTTACATGTACTGTGCCACGAATACGAGTAGCACGTGAATTAACAAAAAGCGCACACCTTTTCGGGCGATACGTATGTTTTACAATAAAACAGACTAATTGAGTACGTTGACACGATACAAACACAAGTTCATTCTCGTATATAAGTGATCTTGTACATGCACGTGTAACTAACATCTATCTTTGAACAAAAATAAAACAAGTTATTCCAGTGAAACAAAAAGAAGGTGTGTGACATGTTATTCAAAGGACGTAGTGTAGCGAAGTGGAGTATAGGAGAGGAGGTAGTGTAGGAAGACGTGGGATACTGTGAATGGAAAAACGAGAGTCGAGTCACATTTGCCGCCTTTCACGCACTGCAAATGTAAAATGTCTACTATCGCAGAGTAGGTTGTCTGAAAAACATGAAAAGAAGGAGATTAAAAAGTGATGAGTTGAAAATAAGGAAAATTTAATTCGCAGCGAATGGGGCTCCAGAATCTAGTGAAGAACACAAGTAGTCCCTTCGGTACGGAGAGTAAGAGGGCGCCACGAGGAACGTAGATGCAAAAGGGTGCGAGAACATAAAGAGGCTCAGAGAAATTAGAACTTTGGAGAATAATTTCAGGAAAAGTGACGATGAACGAGGGCTGGGCGTAAGGCCGTGAAATGGAAGGCGGGTTGCGGGGGCGGTCAGAACGGGGTAAACACCCACGTGATTGCAAGCGCACGCGTACCAACTATAAACTCACCAGACCAGTCAGCCAGTGAATCTGTCTTCTTTACTCGCTTTATTCAGAATGCACATCACAAACTTTTAATGTTTGCATAATTTAAGATTACAGTTATTTCCATATCTTAAATTACTGAAGACAAACTGACTATTGCAATTGTTTGGGACATTTAAAGATGACAGTATCAAAGGGACTGAATACCTATATAATACTGTGCAGAATTAAATGAATCAAAACACAGAAGTAGGCTCCTTATAAGTAAGGTTGAATGAAAAGGAATTTTAAGAAACCTTTGTGAAAATATACGTATAGAGAATAAGGTCACTATGCTCAACGTATATGAAAGTGCATTGAACAAGAAAACAATCGTTGTACATGCACAAAGAGGTGAAGAAACTCGCAAGTGCGTTCATGTGGAATAAAAACGTTAAGCTATATTCGTGAAAGTGCTTCAATAAAAGATGAGTACGCACTGTTAAGGATCGCGTGCCGGATGTTAGTGGTAGCAGACACGGAAGCGGCACCCGCACCCCCTCAATTACGGACTATCGGTCTTTATTATTAGAAAGCGACCAACAATAGTAGTGTACTTTCTAAATTTTTAAACTGATCTACCTTTTCACGGGCTAGCATGACGTACACGAGCTATATACAATGTATGAAAGTGACATTTCTGTCATCATATTGCGTGTGTCATCTAAGAATTGATAGTTGGAACTTCAAGTACAACTGAAACTACTGAGTTTACATTTATTACATCAGTAGCTTAGTAACATCGCCCTGATACATTTAACCAACTGACGCGCTACACATAACGATGATAAATATTGTAATTCGTCAAAGGAATCTATTTTGCACTAGCATCGATACATCTTTATCACCAATCTGAGACGCACATTTCATTCTATCACAGTTTATAGCTTGACCTCATAAATTTCAATCACGCTCGTCTCTGACAATCGTGTTGTCTGCGGTCGACGAATCAATGGACGGAGGGTGCACGCCTTGCGTTGCCAAATATACGGAAATATCAATTCATCTCATTCAATTCGTTCGATAAGACATTTTCATTAGCATAAAACCGACATAGACGAAGTATTTACCGACGGGCACACCTGCGAATTTCTGTAACGGACAACTTAAGAGAACGAGATCATTCCCGTCGTCCGTCAGTTACACGTTTTAATAAAGGAATAAAGGATTATGATTTATGTCAGGTTTAGCAAAGTCTACTCAACATGGAATCAATAAAAACACGGATTAATACGAACTCCTCATCGAGATTGATCGGGAAACTGGGATTTAAGCCTCTCGCGCGAAGCCCAGAATTGAATTCCCCAGTACAACAACAAGCACGGGTAATCCTCGAGATTAAGCGGTGCGAAGCGCGCGCACACAGTCACACACACACAAATCATTTCACGATATGTTTCATAGTAGAATACTGTGTGTTTGTGTCGTGAGACAATGCAGCTGAATGAAGTGTGGTCGTACATACAAACTGTGGACATATACTATTACATACGGTTGTTGGGAAAAACTTGTGCCAAACATAATACATGGACACACGCAATATCTGTTTCGCGTTAGGAACGGCGGGTCAACAGAGTTTCCATCTAATCCCTGGACCAGTGCACCAAACTCCAAAATTGGTTGATCCTTGCACCGAGTTTCCCTTCTGAAACGGTTAATCTTCTGGTACCGGCGTAATGCCCTTGCGCAGCTAGAGAAATAGTAAAACAAAGAGAGAGAGATTGAACTCGCATCTAGTAACGGAAAAGAGAAAGATAGAGACAGTTGTCTGGTTCACATCACGTCGCCAACAATGGTTCTAATCCCCAAAGAGTTGGTCAAAACAAACGAACTATCATTTCGCCTAACAATTCCATTAACTAACTTTTCTCCAGTTTCCAATTTAGGAAATTTCGTTTTACTTTAGCACATCTCCGAAACCGTTCGCATCATTCATCTCCAACCCATTCCCTTACGCCTTGCTGGTACATTGAAAAGTGACACGAGCGTTTAACAATCGCCAAGTCAAAGCAATTTTACACACCACACACATTCAATTCAGCAGACGACTGTCATTTTACGAACGAACTACAAATGATAACTTTTTCTCTACAATCCCTATGGATTGTAGAGGTACGTATATAACTACATGTAGTATATAGTGTCACTGCGACATGATACGAAAAGCGGCGAGCCATATGCACGAAAACGGATGAGTTTCTCGTTGCGATAACGATATGCCGTCAGGTGATCTGATCCTAAACCCGACAGACGTTGTTAAGCTTGATCCTTTCCCGTTAACCCTGCGTGAGAATTGCCGATCGGTCGCACTTTTCTACCGCCCATAAAATAATCCGTGCCGCGTCGCAGTTGAACACGAGAACGCGTATAACGGGTAACGGGTACGACAGTACATCCGTGAAAGCATACGTGAACGTGATATCTGCCCGCGATTATGGATCATAAAATGAACAAAATGTACAATGTGTAGTCTCAGCGGGTACCTGCGGCACTTTCAACATTTTATGTCATTCGCTACAACTGTCGCATCGCAACTGTGAGGAACACAGCTACATACAGTTACAAATAAAGGGAATGTGATCATTTCAATCGGTTTAGTTAGAAAGCTTGATTGTTTTCGGACGTGTGGAGGAGTAAAAAGTAACATGGAATGTAGCGCACACAAGAATCTTTTATTTATTTTCAAGATATCTGATTTACTGCATTGACTGTCATATTCTCTCGGTTCGACGACGGGTGTAGTACGGCGCCGTAAGTGAGGCAAGAACGTGGCTCGCATTTTAATTAGCGCTTAATACGAAGCCGGCAGAAAGCAGAGAGCTCGGTCTTCGATGGAGTAAACTTTGCGGAAAATTGGCCGTTGTGGAGCGAAGCAGAGCGTCGCGTGGCTCTGAGATTTATGACGGTGATCGGGAAGGCGTCGGTCGAACAGCGTACGATGTTCGATACTAAACGAGCACGGCACATATGTTCGGTAGTTGTAGGGGCGCACTTTGGAAATTGCCGCTGCCGATGAACACACTAACTCGGTCCAAGTGAAAGTTGGTCGGTCGGGAGAGCTCTTGGAACACAAGCTTCTCTCCTCTACCGATTCTGATTAATTGCCGGTGTATAGTTGAACGTAATTTATACCAGGTGGATTCACCTGATGCAACAACACACCACATTACTATACCTTTCTCTCTCTCACTCTCTCGCATTCAGACCTTCCCGGAGGGGGACGATACGAAAACAAAGGATTTACCCGGTGACACCACGTGCGATGAGAAACTAACTACACTTTCATCCCCTACAAACATCAAGTCGCCGTTCACGTCTTGCCAGATGCCCGTAGGATCTTCTGCCGTATGTACGAAGATGAACGAAAAGATTGCAGCAAACTTTTGATGTCTGCTTTCTAGTCTCAGAAAATAAAATTTGCAAACCAAATTGAAATTTTGAATTTTAAATTTATGTCACATTTAAATGGCGAAAGAGGGGACTGAAGGGAATGGGAGCTAATTGCTCTGCGAACAACGGTCTATTTGAATTACAAAACGCACTTACAGGGTATCACGGGCACAAGTACACAGCACTATCGACAGTCCGGTGGTTCAGTAGTGCCTGTACACTATATACTTGAAACACAATGCGCAGCAGATAGAACGAGGCGAGGCGAGCCATACCCGATGGTAGAGCAATCGCGTGTACAGAACAGAACCGTGTATGTAGTGTAGTGTAGTGTAGTGTGCTGTGATGCCGGACAACAACATCATCACCACGACCACTCGACATATCCGGGGTACTTAGTGCTTAATGGCACATCGCGGGCACATGCAGTTAGCGAGCGAATCAAGAGGAAGATACGTGCTTGGTGGAATGTGAAATACCTGAGTCTTCCGTTTCACATAGATGGTACGAGTGCCGGCGAACCAACGATGAGGAACTTCTTACTGAGTAGCAGCACCAGCAGTTCTTAACTAGTTGATGGTTGACGAGACTAGGATTAGATGACTAGATGATGATGACAGTTCAACAAGCTGCTCTCTCCTCCTGCAGCAGATGTGGTAGACGATGGATGATGTTGACGACGGTTCAGGCGTGTTGTTTGTTAGACGGGCGACACGCGGTCTCGTTCGTACCGGTGGTGTAACGTGGCGACGAGGCGTAACGACGTGTCGATCGCGGACGACGAACGCCAAGAGAGCCGAGCCGAGAGCCGTCCGTGGTGGGCTCGTGAGTAGAGCAGCAGGTGGAGAGAGAGAACGTTGCCTAACAATCAGGGGATACTAGCAACAGGCAGTCTCGCCGGTTGCGTCCTCGACGCTCGGAGGTTACTCACAGGGAGGAGCCATGGCGTGTTGACGTCACGCGCGTGGAAGGCGGTGCATGCGCGCGCATAGCACGCCGCTTGCTCTCGTTGCTCCGGCAACCGGCGTTCGTTCCGTCGTCGGCGGGCCGCGCAACCTCAACAACACACTCGCATACACATTAACTCACTGTGCAACCGTTGCCAATTCTCTGTGTATGCGTTACCAGACCAATAACAACAATAACACTGGTATCTTCATACTACCGACTGCTGGTCATCACATACATATATTCCCTGTTCTCTGTAGCAGTAGACCTACAAACAATACTACTTTTACACAGAATTATTTGTGTTACTGAGCGAACTCCGCACTAATTCATTTCGCTCCGCATGTTGCGCAAAGAACTTCAGTACATTGTCGAAGTGGGCGTTCTGATAACAAGCTTGTTAGAAAATAAAATCGTACTTGAACCTAGAACGCACGTAGGCTAGGCTACAATAAGCCAATACCAAGTCAAAGCGGAGGGTCTGGGGACTGATCACTTGTTGTCAAGCCCCCTGATATCTGTTATCCTCTAAAGGGTGTTTCAATCACGATAAATCATGTGCAGCAGCAGGTACCATGACGACAGATGATAGTAGTGGGAATGCTTGTTAGACGCACATATGTACCAATATCAATGTTTGTTCATCATACCTTATTACTTTTTAAACAATATTATGTCGCATATTTCACAAATCCGCACAATGAGTAGACTAACAGTAAAAACTCTATTTTGTTTATTTAAAATACCTTGGCTTAAAAATGTTGCGCATATTATAATAAATACGTAATGTCCGAGATAAAATGTCCTGTCCATATTATGTAGTGCATCATAGTATATTCTACACAATGTGTACACAGTGTTGATGCACTTCATATATAAAACATGGTGCTTATGGGATTTTGTTATTCGCTAATAACTGCGCTTGATTTCAATTTATAAGCGCATTATTATTGTACGAAAGCAAAGTAGATGAGTGCGTTGCGTTGTTACGATGGTTGCAAGTGTGCAGTAAGCATCGATAACGGTCTAGGAGAATGTTGCTTGCAAACAAAAGAAATATTGAAATGTAATTCTGTACGCGAAGATTTCACACAGTAAAAGAAATAAAGGACTTCAGACAAGCTGATTTATTAGTTTTTGTGTAATGCATAACAACGTCGATAAATCAAATTTTAATAAATGTGCTCAGCCGACGGAAAACTCCGTCAGACGGCTTCTTATTTACGTTTATTAAATTACGGGGCTCTTTTTTCATTTCTTCCCAGTTAGGGTTTATATGAAAATTCCTATGCCTTATTATGAAAATGTGTACAGTGATAAAAAGAATGAAACATTGAAATGAACAAATGCTTACAATTATCGCTGCACTTGTATGTACGTAAACAAATACCTATTCATGATAAAAACTATAGTTTCTTCTTGAATTTTCTTTTTCCAAATTTTACTCGAAAAAAAATAAATTATCGAATTAACATTGTTTGGCTCATTAATACTCAAAATCATTTTCCCTAAAACACTTAATTCATTTCCATCCGGTCGTTACAATTGCAAAAATTAACAAAAGCGAATTTCTGCATTATATGAAAGTAACAAAAAGTTAAATTTAATTCTTTATAATTGGTTTAAAAGTAGGTTATTAGCTAATTAGCTTGGATTAAAAGACAGACGAAAAGGAACGAAAAAAAAAGAATGATATAACTTTGAAATAAAAAACAAAGTTGAACATGTTCGCCGGCAAACAACTATTTCGTGTAGCAGGTGACTGACAGCCTACAAACTTCATTTACAAACAAGACAAACAAAATCTTGTTAACGAAAAAAGCACCAGGTACAAGTTGAAATAATTTTAATAAAACTGCAAAATGCTGAAAAGTTTCGAAGAGAAGAAACGCCTTGATCATTCAACCAGCGAACCATTAAAAGTTTCTTACGGATATACGTACGTACGTATGCTCTGGACCGTTTTAAGTGTACTAGCTCTACCACACAAAGCGTATATAAATATTCATTCCAACGGAGAGGAGAATGTCAGACAGAGAATGTGTATGTGAGTGAGAGAGAGAGACATGGCCAAGGGTTAGTAGAGGAGTGAGGGAATCCACAACAACAGCACGACATAGAACGTTTAAGGATAAATCCGTGGGGTGAGTGTAGGAATAGATGGAGAGTATGTAGATCTAGCAACATACGTTACACATATGGACATAACGGATGTTATACTTATGTGTATGTGTGTGTATATGAGCAAGTTAATATGTATGCTAGTACATATACATGTACGTAATATACATATATGGGAGGGGGGAGGGTAGGAGTAACAGTGTAAAGCAAACACTGGTGTAAGATGATCCTGAAGTAAAGTTGAACTAGGAACGTCGATAGTCATGTTTATGGCTTTGTTTGCTCGACTCCTTACGGCTGAATCCATCTCATCAACGATGCACCTTCCTGCACTAACTGCCCCGGCTCACATTACCCAACATGACCTCTTTAATACTCCGTAAACATATTTCCCCTTCGGCCCTCACGCCACAGGCGCACTGTAATCATCACCGTTCCATTTCTAAATTGAAACAACGCCATATTCAAATTGTTGGTCACTTCTAATCTAGTCAGTCCGCATTCTCTTCTACACCGCAATTAGACGTCCTTTAGTTTAACGACCATAGCACAAGCTTTGATTTCACAAAGCATTTAGTGCAATTAATAAGAAAATGAATGGAATTACAATTAAGCCGTATTAGCAGGAAATTAGTTTCAGCTCTGAAGAAATTAGTCTCACAGACACATATGTAATATCATGAAATTTATCATTTTTAAATGTATTAAATCTTATACAGTTATTTAAAAACGTTTAATAAATATTACGAGAACAGTAGAGTTTCGTTTTACGATTCACTTTTATGACTCGTAATAAAAATAAATTTGATTTTTTAGTCTTTTATATAAAATAATAATGAAAATAAAACTACACCCTTGTTATGAATTCACGAAGGAGAGGAAAAAATCAAATTAGCTAACATTGTATAACTATAAAACAATATATTCATACATTCAACGTTACTACGAGTACATGTTAAGTACAGTATGCATATTAATGAATGAAAATATTCGTAGTGCTCTAAAGTACATACATCTATTTATATAGCCGGCTACTGGATAAACAAACATTTTCTATTATTCCAGTACCTTATTTAAATATATAACTAAATGGAAATAAAATGTATAAGAACGAGCAGAAACGAGTAACTAAAAGTAGAAAATAAAATTGTAGAAGAAAATTGGAAGTAACTAAAACCACGTTTTATATAAAGAAGTTTGGAAACAATCACAAAGGAACGTCATTTATTGTATGTAGTAGAGATATAAGCAAGTGTATGTGGGTAATATGTGTGTGTATGTACATACAGATGTGTTTGTGTTGCAACAACTAACATGTCGGGTACACACTGTGCAAGGCGGAACTCCGGAAAATGACCTGTCAACTGACAAAGATGTAAAATTGCATTGTAACCAAACATTCTGTCATCTCGTCGCCGTATCTTGAAATATAACTAAAACCTCTGCTGATCAAATATAGTTTCGTATCTAGTGAATCCATACAACGAATTCTACAAGTCAAGGTCATACGTTCTAGGGAATTTAGCCTTATTAATCCGTAACATGATATTAGCTGATATTATTACTAACTTATTATGTACTCGGTACTAGGTAATTAATAGTATATACATAGTCTTAGTAATGAGTTTAATGATAAATTGAATCTTGTTTGGTTTCAAAGATACCTTACATACCTGCGGCATGCTGAGTAACCTTGAAATCAAAGTGATAACAACATAAATATTGACGTTCACATGAAACTACATACATAAACTACTTGCTCTGTACAAATCTTATAATATTGTGTAGAGATAAGATTTGCATAATTTCACTTATATTTGCAAGTGACTACAAGTTCATAATTTGACAAAGATTCTAGAGAAACAGTATAACAATTGACAGTATTTAACGGCATGCGGTTTTTTTTATCCGCAATGAGTACTTGATTAAAAAACGAGGAAATCGGGCAGAGAAGTCTTGCTCTAGACAAGTTTTTAATCATCCGTGAATTGTGATTTTTAAATTTCATTACCATAAATTTAGAATTAGGTTTTCCTCATGGCGATGGAGAAATAACAAAAAATAAAATAAAAAATTCTGAAAACGAGATACCGGAGGTCCCCTGGGCGGATGTATATAGGAGAGAATATGCAAATAAATCATTGGTGGAACGGTGCTGAATTCCCAGTATACAGCGTACAAAGTTACAGTTCGAAATGTTGTAAGAGAGAGAGAGCACAAGACAAAACCATTCATAAACTCCATATACAGGTATGTACGTGCGTGTACATACGTGTAGCTGGACTTCATTAGTAAACACCGTCCAAGTTCAGTCGGAAGCATATGCAAGTGTGGTTTACTAACAAAAGCTAAGCATTTAATAGAAATGTATTGGGATACATACACACATATATAGTCGACAGTTATCCATTGTAGATCTATGGAAGAAAAACAGATGGAAAGTCTTAATTCTTTCATTTCTGCGATAATGAACATGTTATAGATAATAATTTTTTGTAAATTCCATACTTTAAGTTCTCATAGTTTATTTGAATTGAAAACAAGTGGAAAAAATATAAATATATACCTTTTTTTTCTAGGACAATACAGCAGTTGTTAATTCTGGTTGAGTCATGTTTTGATATATACACCAAATGAATATATTCAGCGTTGATATTTTATTATCCTATTTGGTGGTTGGAGAACATAACACATATATACGTCTGACCATTGGATCTGCAGTCCACGTTCGTATCGTTTCAATGGTATCACCAACACTCGTCAGCATGCGAAAAGCGCGCTCGACATGCTGAAAATACGAGTAACCACCAGTCACCAGCCACACGCAGATGAAAATCATATACGCTTTCATCCTTACGTGTACGGAGTTTTAAATGAACCGAAACGCTATTCAACCAGTACTACCCTTATATTTTACATTAATTTAACTGATATTGAACATTGGATTTGGGGAAAGTGCACATGAATGTTTCTCTTAGCATTAGCGTGTACATAGCGAAATTAAACATAAACTACAAACATTCGTTACAAAGCATAGACGAATGAGTACAAATTGGTCAAATGAAAATAAACATACTAGGAATATATTATTAGTATGCGAACAGGATATTGAAGGTGACCTTAAATTGTACAGACATTTCATTTTCACTTGCTTGTTAATTTAGGTAAAGTAAACTCATTTTTAAGTAATTAGGTCATCACAGGATCAAAGAAATTAATTAAAACATGAGATTTTTTAGAGTTAAAAAGTAAACGAAGTGAACGCGTATACTGTAATCTACGTACATTCGCGTTAAATCCCATATTCGCCTCGAGGCCTCTGAACGCATACCTAAAACATCATTATTTACACTACTACTGCAGAACTATTTTATTTAACATTCTAGATTCTAGGTCACAGTTTTATTATAAATAAACGTGTCAAAAATATTTATAAAAAAATAGTAACAATAACATGCTAATCAGTTCAGATATCAGTTAAAATATGGTATATAACGAAATACAATTCATTTAGCCGTAGGATCAATAAAAAGCTGCTTCAACAATGACTAGTTATTATATGGAAAATGTTTTGTAATATGGTTGTCCGCCGGCTGTATTTATATTGTTAATGATCGCAGTTAGGAAAATGTTGAAATAAACTAAAATCATAATTCCCACATGTGTAGTTACCAATTAGTGACACGCAACAATATGGTTTGTTAAATACTCTTTCATTATATAAACCACATGTAATTAAAGGACTAGTACATGCACGTACAGACAAACAAAAAAACTGTACAACCAAATAACCGAAATTCTACATAAAAGCCTTCCCGAAACAATAGGCACACATGTTTGTTGAATTCTGAACATCTGTGGCGTACAACCCAGTTTTAATGAACATTAAACTTCCATTCATAATCGAGGAACTAACGAACCTTTACAAATTCGGAAATTCACATTTCGAGAAAACATCATTATCCGGGTGCTAATATTTCAACTACATTTCAGCCTTTTCCGTAGGGTCAATGGTGATGGGACGAGCAGGGTCGTAAGAACAGATCGTCATGCGAATGGACAAGGGCTACGTTACGTCATCTGAATATCGAGAGAGTTAGCGATGCAGACAGGGTGTGAGGAGAGAAAGATGAGAAAGTGAGCAAAGGGAACATGGAGCATCATCTCCAGTACTAGTAGTAGTAGTAGTAGCAACAGAGGCACCATCAGTAGTAGTAGGGAGGCGCGAATATAAATGCGCTCAGATTATTCTTAATCTGTTCCTCGGCAACCCGTTATAGGGCCCGTGATGCGAGAGAGCGAATGGAGCCGAGCGCTATTCTTGATGAATTGACGAACGCGTAGACCGTAAAATTAGTCAATCGCGACTGACGTTACGTATAAGAGCAATCTCGGGCATCGTTCATGCGAACTTATGGTGTAGGCGCCGGAGCACATCATTCTACTACGACACGCCTATGCCCGCGTGTAACATGGACGCATGTGTAATCCATATACATCCGTACATCCGTACATAATCTCACCGCAATGTGCGAAACGTGAAAGACAGAGAACGTA
Source organism: Calosoma granatense (assembly GCA_022063505.1). Classification (NCBI taxonomy): domain Eukaryota; kingdom Metazoa; phylum Arthropoda; class Insecta; order Coleoptera; family Carabidae; genus Calosoma; species Calosoma granatense. Next base: position 1,220,660 of record JAGJTL010000155.1, read on the forward strand.
GTGTACTTCTAATGCAACCCTCTGCAATTTGTACGAATTAACACCGAGATAAACACGACGGTAGGGATATAGCTCGTTGAAGTTTTAATAATGAATTTCCATCATGATATGTGTAGTGAGACAGAGACGCATGCGTACAGTGTATGTCTCTAGTGATATCTCACACCGTAACTGGAATATCTGTTGCGGAAACGTGTTAGTCAATGTCATAATAATAAATATCAGGTATGCCGGCACCAACCTAACACATTTAGGCGGTTTGCCAATATGACACTGCTTAATGTACATACTAGATGATGAGTCAACTAAATGTATCAATATTCTGTACACAAATCTACATCCATCACAACAGCTAGACGTGAACTAATATGCATACGGTAACTTATGTAAATGTATTACTAAAAATCTATTATCTATGCCTTTTTCAAAGAAAATGTTTTGAATGATTAAATAATAAGTAAACTATCATTAATTGTTCAGTGTAACTTGTGTGTAATGTTAATTCGTATAAATGTTTCTAATACTCCAGAACAGTAGAATTAATTTCATGTAACACTGTATTCGTATCTGAATGATAATTAAGTGCAAATTATTCAATGTTGTAATTATTAAGTGTGTCGTTGCTTTGTAAGTGCCATCCATCATATGGATGGTAAGTACTTCAGTACATATATCGGGTATAATTAATGGTGCATTCATAATGAGTAATCTGAGTGTGATTTTTTTTCTACAACCGTACAGGCTTTGATTTCAGTTGAACAGATCTGATAGTCGTACGTATGTACATACATGAACATAAATAATAATCCTCGAGTGAAGATACGCACAGTGAGAGGTCCTTTTGAACCGTGTAATTCCGGACAATATCATTAATTCATGTGCGCTCTTCATTTGAGTGGCACAGAACTCTGAATCAGCGTACAGATTAATCAAAAATAAGACCGTATATGTATACAAAACACAGGCAGGAAAAAGCAACCAATGGACTTATGAACTCCGCGTGTACATATATGTGTATATATATGTACACGCACGGTCCGTGAGACATTTTGATGCTGGTAATCCGCAATTTCATCTCGCATAACTAATTAAATTACATTATCTATATAGCGTAATTGAATTAAAATGTCCGTTGACACTAATCTAGATTAATTACATGAATTACCAAGGCCATACCGAGATAGATGATACCTGCACCTCTGTTATGTTACAATGACACATAATCCCCGGGATTCAAACCATCGAAAGTGTGTGCCCATCCACCAACCCAACACCATCTAGTGGCCATTGTATCCGAAATGAACAACATGTACAAAAACCACGGTTATTAATCAACCGTACTCTATGTTCATGTAGAGTATGATTGTTTATAATTAGTTTTAGAAACTTTACTAGTGTTATAATGGTCTGCCAGACAAGAACACATAACTTAATCTTGTTAACATTAACATAGAAATAGCACAAATCACCACTTCATATTCAGCGTTAACTGTACAAGTATATTCTCTACGTATTTCCACAATTAGTTTTATTAAATTTTTTGCAATATTTCATTGGTGATTGGAAAATGCATCTTTAGAAATACTAGTACTATATAAAAAATGGCGTAAACTTCAATACTTGTCAAATGCACGAGAAGGTTTTTTTTATGTAATATACTTGCTTTCATGTTTAAATTTCTTTTAACTAGGACGTTTTTAAAAAACATTTCTGGCAGTATATTAAAAGAGTAAATGGACATTAAAGGTACGTAGCTATGTAATTAATTCTAAAATTTCACAAGAACAATGGCACAATATATATGTATAAACGTTTTTTTTAATCCTCATTTAAATTGACCAGATTTTTTTTTCAGAATTGCAATTATCACAATTACATTTTACATACTGACAAAAAAACACAGTGATTATCGCATAGAGTTATCAATCATTTCAGTAATGTGAATAAGCGAATATCGGATAGGAGTTATGTGATTTGTAATTATAGTGCATAGGAAATTGCATCGCATAGCACGCAACTGGTTCCCGAACAGGAAACTATATCACAGAGTTAACTATACAAGCGGAAATCCGTGTTTCGGGTCAAGCATGTGTGGAATGTGCGAATCCTCAATGCAGGACAATGCAGGACAAACGACCTCCAGGAATTTTGCACCTGACGCATGCTTGACGTCACCGTAATACACTCCTAACCTTTCCACATTGACAACATTATCCATTCAGTGACGCAATAAAACTCTTGCCATTCTCTGTATGGAAAATGTATGAATGTTTTAAATTGGTGGGTGACGTACACATTTTTAGTATATTATTTTTTAGTTTGATGTTAATCTTCTTTAACATATACATAAATATTACATTAGATTTCTATAGAAACTGAGTGGAAATATAAACATATCATTTATCTCTGAATATATTTAGCTAAAATATAAAATAATTTCAATTATTCAGTTTATTAAATCAAATGCAATATTCCAGCCGTGAATATAATCAAGTCCTTGCCTATAAACAAATAAATCAATTTTACATATAAATATATGTATATATAACTTAATTTAGGTATTAATAATAATTGTGTTTTTAAATTGACGTATTAAATATTACAAAATAGTGGATTTTGCTTTTAAAAAAACCCTTAATTAATGAAGGTTACTGTATGCCATTTAGAACGTAGTATTAAATATATATCATTCTGTATAAAGAGATAAAAATGTCTAAAGTATAGAATTATATATTGTACTGAAGTGCAATCAATATTAAATTTACTTCACCATATTGATGAATTATAATCGAAAATACATTCACGTGAAATTGAATTAAATACA
>JAGJTL010000155.1:1223549-1244444 GCA_022063505.1 Calosoma granatense
AAATATAAATATTTATATTATTTAATGAGAAAACAATATTCATATTATATTCGTTCGTATTTATTTGACAAATAAAATACTGATATTAAAATAATTAAACATTAAACAAATAATTTTTTGTAGTCTATTTCAATATAATTATCTGTTTAGTTTCCAAGTATTAACTTTTGAATGCATGTTTAAATATTTAAAAGTATAACAAATTATATTGTCCTGTAACTATACACACGAAGTATCCAGTCCATCACAGATATGTTTAGAGTAGAAACATGATTATATCTGCACAATGTGACTGGTTCCTGCAATGTAAACTAACGTTATAATGGCAATGTAAGTTTTACAGTTGCAATATATCTCTTTTAGTTACAGCCGTTATGTGTATTTTTACAGTAAACAGAAACACACGTACGTACCATTAAACCTGCATACATTGTCTGTACAGACCAACGACCACCGCTGTATTACCTATTAACTATGTTATCTGTTCTACATTACTGTACAGCACACACAAATACATATAGTTCATAATAAAAAATATAACTACATAAATTTACCCACCAGTCACTGCTTCATTTTCATGATAAATTTTATTTAAATAATGCCATTTGGATATCAAATAGTTAGTTATATAAAATAAACTATTTTCTGACAGACACATACATGAAGAAATAATGATATTTCTTCTACGTAGATTCTAACATACGTACATTGGTACATTTGTTACAAGTGTCATTAATTCTAACAGGGCTTATCTATATATTACATGGCATCTGTTTGAATAGTGACCATATCAATATCTCACGTCACATTTGAATGAATAATTTAGCACAGGGAACAGCGCCATCGACAAACAAAGAATTTTCCACAAATTTCATTGAGCGAGCGTGTATGTTCGCAGCTGCTCTGCTATCGCGCACAGTAACAGCAAACAGCAATGTCATGGGCTCCGTGGCTCTGTAAGCAACACAGGCGAACAGACGGCAAGCAGAGAAAGAGGCATTTCGCCTAGAGAAGAGAAGAGCAGAGCAGAGGAGTGCAGAGCCTGGGAAACGAATGGGGAATGGGCGTTCTTCATAGCTTTCGCGCAAATATGCAGATAAAGAAAAATCGATAACTAATAACAGACAAACGTAAACACGGGTAACACCGACACATCCCTTTGTTTACTAACGGAAACATTCTGCAAGGGAGAGTTTGAATTACACATCTCCGGGAGCTAGAATAAAGTTAGTTAGAAAATAAACTTGAGTTTATTATTCGCCAAACTTTCCATCCAAAATGGCCGGTGCCTTCTTTGCCGAGAGACTTGTTCACTTGCGCTGTCTCGCTTCATCACCGGATTCACTTACGAACAGGATAATGGAACAGTTCATAAATAACGGACGAAAAATTCAACGCTCCTGATAACACCGCCATTGGAATCGAACGAGACGAGACGAGACGATGACGTTACAACCGCCAAAAACCAAAACGAGCCTTTGTTGCAAACGCATCAAATTGATTTTTCATTCATGACACTTTTTACATTTATATTATCCGGGGATGAATATAAAATTCTTTGCATATAAGGGTGATGTTTCGCATAAGGTATTTCCTAAAATATCAGATCTCCATGCAGATACACAATATGTATATATGAGTATATATAGGTGGATGGATCGATTCATTTTATCCTATATTTCACAGTCATGGAAATTCTTTCTGAATACATCATTTCATCATCAAAACACAATATCCAACTTAATTTCGTTTTACAAACTGGAATTCAATACACAAAATCATCATTCGAATGTAATCGCAAATGTTATTGGCAATAAACAAATAAACCAATTCGACAAATATGTATGGAAACGAAACATAATGAAAGACATTCATCAGAATTATTATTTGCAAATTGGCGTATCCAATAATTTCAAACGTACGTATTTGAATTTTGTTTGAAAATGTAAATTACCAAATGTACGAATATTTTCATTTATAAGATATTACATATTCATAAAAAGCATTCATAAATATTGTGAAATAATTTCAATTTTGAAAATGGTGAAATGAAAATTGAAATGTACTAATCAATAGAGTATTATTTATATGTTAAATTATAATGAATTGTAATTTTATATTGATGTATCGTATGATTCCGATTCTATACCTTATTTGTCACAGGAAATATGTATAGGTGTCAAGATATTATTGGTTGTACTTTTTAGGAACGTGCTGAACGACGGAAGAATGGTATCTTGTGATTTCATGCGCGCGTTCAACGTTCGTACATATTGAAATGCGATTATTGTACAAGATATCGATTTTGTATTTGTCACACGCCATTGCCCAATGTATCTCCCACTTGTATGCCGTTTAGATGTTATAGCATAGCTGTTACAACACCAATAAACCTCCATACGCCACTTACACACACTCATATACCAACTCAACATGTTGTAACTAGTGTCTTTTCTCTCCATGAAATATGAATAAGTGATCATATTACCAGAATTTTATATGCTTGATTTTATTACTAGTGAAATTATCAAAAGAGTTCAAATTCTGATTATTTTATTGCCTTCTTTCAGATTTTAACACTGAACTATATAATATGTTAAAAATCTACAGCCAATTGAAATTTAACTAATTCAACATAGAAAAGATTTAAAAATATAATTAGCAGTATTCTTCCAATACGATGAAGACTGTTTCAAGTATATTCTCACATCTTAGAAACTTCAAAACTAAGAAAATAACTGAGAGAATTATAGTACATATCAGTTATATACTGTGTACGTTTCAATTTTCTCCCGAACTTTATAATAACAGAAAATATTTGTACAATGTACTCTTGATTATGTACATACGAATTAACTAGTTTACGGATTATTCATACTACACTCTAAAATACAAAGAACCAACAAGAAGTACACAACTGTACAACGATAATATTATATGTTACAATATTCACGTGTTGCAACAAGCATATGTTACACATTAATTAAAACTCTTTTTATCACCGTTACCCGACAACTTTTTTCGCTAATTAACAGTAGGCAATATTTAGTTTACACTACACGTGTGGCGCCACTGTAGAAAATCTGTAATCCTAATTATAATTTCGCTTATTGCTACTGCGTTTTATTTTTTACAAAGTTGCCTCATGCATTCACCATGGCAACGACAGCCAGGTAACAACACGAGCGAAACTAATAAAAGTTCAGTTGTCAACAATTACATACACAGACTTGTATGCCTGAAACATTTGCTCGGTCATATGTGCAACCAGCAAACAATGCATTTTAATAAAACTACATTCATTTTCAATCTTTGTGTTTGATACCATCCAGTGCCGTGTGGTTTTACAAAAGTTAAATGAGTTAGGGTAAAACACACGACGTTGTGAAACCAGAAGCTGAAGAAAATCTTGTATAACGGACTGGTCCATTGTTGACCGAGGGCGACTTAGAGACCACAACGGCCACAAGGTTAGTGCCGGTGGCATGGTTGGGTATAGGCTACAGAAGTGTGGAATGGAAGGGGATGGGCGAGCGGTGGGTGGGGGGGGAGTTATTCAACCACAGTGTCACACACCCTCGTCACAGCCACCCATCAAAACTTTTATAGAACTTCATCGTGTATGTATGTATCAAAGGGACTTCCTCTTTCCCGAACTGATCGTGTGAGTTCTCCCACTCCTTCTTCTACCATTTTCCCTCAATATTTACTCCCATCGTTTTACAAAACCTTGCGTTTCTCCCCTACCCCTCGAGCCCTGCTATCACGTCATAGAACTACCTATGTGTACGTGAGTAATCATTTCAGAACTTTTGTGTAGACTGAGTACACGAGGAAAGTTCGAGTTCCGAAGTAAGTAAATAAAATTCCCCTTTCAGAATTCTTTTGCAAATATTCATATTTCATGCATACGTAGTTTGTACATTTCATTAATGCACATTAGTATTTAGTTAAAGGTGACAAATAAATAACTACTAATGATGAAATACGAGAAAACACTTAGTATATCCCTACTATGTTTATTTACTGATCTTTTATAAAATAAGGTCAAATTTTACTGATAAGATACATACGGGAATTATATGTGAACTCTTTAGAATATTATTATTATATTCACTGAAAATAAAATCGAGGTCTGTAAACAAATCAAATTATGAAATTTTATCTTATAATAACAAATGACATAATTTGTTTCTGTGACTTTGAGAAAAGTATATTATAGTATGCTCTGTACTAGGGCAACAATTCGTAAAACAAGTACATACATACATATCCCTAAATTCAAAATCTCTGTCCATCTACAGACAACTTCATTACATAGATAATAAACTTGTTCACTCGTAGGAAAATATATTTTGCGTTCACTTGGCACCAAGTCATACAAGTTCCGAACACTGCGACGATCTGATTTCGTTTTCGAAGACAATAAAAACGAAACTCCAATAAAACACAGCACATGTAGCGTCTAATAAACAAAGGAAAGATCATCAATAATCAAATGTTTTTCGTAAACAGCCAATCAGGATCGAGTTTACAACCAATTCGTTGTGAAGTTTTCTGTTGGCTCTGTTACTGATTAGGACGAGTATAACTCTACGAAACGTCGTAGCTTTCTAAAGGGAATTTCACAACGTTGATGCTCTAGTGAGCAACGGGGAGACGTGGTAACTAGGAAGATATCATTACAGCAATAGCAATCCGCAGGCAACTTCATATAACTGTAACAATTAGCCAATGTTATCTGTTCAGCGATAAAATAAATCTACCCACTGTGGATAACGGCAACCAACCAACCAACCAACCAACCAGCGCAAGCCTGCACAGTATTCTGGATTCGTACCAGTGAAGGAAATTATTTTTATTGGCTCAATAAAAATACTTGCTTCTCGATTAAAATGAACGCACGCTGCTAGCGTATTTGAACGGGAAAAAGTAATTTTTGTTGTGTCTTATTGTATTGACTCTTTTAATGTTTGGCTTCGTTGGAATATTACAACGAATTAAATGGTACAAAGTTGAAATTAGTTTAAAGAGAGCATAATAAAAGGTCAGTGCATTACCGGAAAAGTACTAGAGAAAAATCTTGTTTAAATAAAAGAAAAACATTGTCCTGTTGCACGAAAATAAAGTATAAAAATTATGAAATCATTATAAAATTACCAAACTAGATCGTTGAAATATAAATTGCTATAAACATGTAACAAACTTTTCTTCGTAGGTACAGACATAATTTTACTTTGTATTATGTAAAAACCAATGAATTCGTATTAAAAAGAGTTGTTATTTGTTTAAATAAAAGAATCAATTTTATTGTTTAACTAACTATTATTATCCTATATCAAAATCAATTATAGCAGAAGAAAGAAATCTATTATTATTTTTAGTGGTACAACAATATCAGATAATAAGTAATATCTAAATTGTTTTCAGAACGTATTGTTTTTTTCTGAACCAGCAATCAATTATAAAAATTAAACCAATGTTATACCATTTATAAACGTCATAAATGAAATAAAAATAAAATGAATTAACTAAAATATTAATGCAATTTTTTAGAATAGCCGGATTTTTTAAAAATCATCCAGATATCGGACCGAACTTTATTGCAACAGCACGCCAATGAGATGAAGAAAGAAAATATTAATAATTTTCAGTTAATTTGAAAATATTTATATTAAATAAGCAAATGTCATAATGCACCTTGATACGAAGAAATGGAAAAATTGTAATATTAGGGAGCACTCAATTATTTTCATTTTATCAGAGAAACCACAACTTCCATTAAACGAATTAGTGTGCCATTTTGTTTTTATGACGTTAAAATTAAAATTTTATTTCGTTGCCAACAAAATGTATGCGAAGGATAAAATTTAATCATTTAATGGATTCTTCATTAGATAGCAATTGATTTTCAGATAATGAATTATAAATGTTTTGCAGTGATGGTGTACCCTCGTATAGCCACACACAGTGCAAAATGGAGTGTACGTCCATTTTATTTTAGCACAGTTTGCCTACGTGCATAATACTGCTAGATACAAACATGTAACGTTAATGTTTTTGTTCATTTTCACCACATACAAAAAATAAAACCACACATATTTCAAATAACATACTACGCTTCACAATTTGTCAAAGCGAATATTTGATAAAGACTAGTACATAAAACTTATATAGAAATTGTTACAGCAAAATTTTTTTATCTGCAATACAACAATTTAACAATACGATTTGTATTGAATAAATGCAGTGACAAAAATGTGTAAATTTATAAAAGTGGTGGGGATACAATGTAACATACGAGAAGAATAACAAACAGCTATTTCTCAAAGGGCGTTGTAAAATGGAAATTGTCATAAAATTTAATAGTACGGTGCCCATAAAAATACGAAAGCTTTAGAAAAGTTCTGGGACTGTTCAGGTTTAAAAAAACAACTGACCGCATTTTTAGGACCATCTTTATCGCAACGAAATATTCGTATTCATTTTATGATGAGTATTTTATTCCTATTATTTCGGCAATAAATTAAACAGTGGAAAAGTACTTTCGTATTTCAGTTAGCAGTAAAATAATATACTATCATATACGTATGAAATAATATTACATATTTCAGATATTTCATCAGAATGATATGATGTATTAATATAGTCTTAGATAATAAATTTTAGTTTCAAGTATGAAATAATGTGGTAACATATAATTTTTCATTAGAATTATATAGTGTCAATCAGGCATGTGTGCAAAATCTAAGCATGCATAAAAATAAAGTGAAACACTCCACCGTCAGAATGTTCAATTTGGAAAATGAAGGAGAAAAAAGCAGAGGTTTTTGATGTATTTTATCGAAAGTGCCGAGAACAGATGTCGCGGCTCGGCAAGTGGCCGGACTAGATATGGGACGCGATGTTCGAAATTTGATTCAATCCTCCCACGCCCACCTAGAGCGTTTAATATGGTAATTATTGGGCCGCATGACAGAAGATCGATGTGTAATCATCGGCTAATGATATTCGGGGTTTCCGATTTCCGTTGGACCGCGGCGAAACAAAACATCAGAGGAAATTAGAGAAGCTGATCGTGCGCAGTGCACGCAATCCGCTTCACACAAACAAACATACATATACATACATATGCACACTGTCATATACATATACACAAACAACATGTACTTATACATGTGCATGTGTATACGTAAATATATACACGAACATGTACACACATACACATCCACCGCGTACAGTGTATAGAGAGAGGGTTATTCGCCTACGTACACATGATTCCACAATATTGCAGTGAAATTGGTTCCTAATTGACATTTCTGAGAAATGGCGACTAGATTTAATTAATTCCATGTTATGAATTTACAAACTATATCGACAATATTAACTTTACGTACGGAACAGACAGTGCCTACTAACAGAGCGACAACCATTTCTATTTGAACATTAAACACACACATATACGGTATGAACTAGGTTGACAGTTTTAAACAAACGCGAGTTCGAAACGCTACCAGTACCAGTGCAACACTGCCACACCACCCAGCAACAGTAACAGTAACGTTACGGGTCACGTCAAAAATCATATTCCATTGAAAACGTGCTAGTTAGCAGGTTCACAGAATAAGCACGACAGCATACAGGACACGACGGACGGTGTACAGTAATTATTATTTACGTAATTATATACACGAGCGGTTTTAATTAATACCAGCAGGGCAAAGAATACTAATTATACGTAGTTGAATATTTAAAATTCATAAGTTGAATATAAAATATCGTGAGCAACCGGACAGATTAAAAAAAATGTAAAAATGGATATAGGATGTTACAAATAATATGTAACAATATAAAAACTGTTAAAGAGTAAATTACGAAACAAATTCGAAAAAAAACAGTGTGTTTCTTGTGTGAGTTTTTGTAAATAATATTCTATTTATGTTTTACTTCACTCTATATTTTACCTTGAACTTTCCTTCAGTTGAATAAATATATTACGTACATAAAGGTCAAAATAAAAAAGTTTATTTTTAACTTGAAAAATAAAGTTTATTGAGAACGCAAATGCATAGTTAAAAGTAAAAAAAAAAGAAACACATAAATAACGAAAAGACATATTTTATAAATACACGGTTTAGAATTAATTTGATTTTGATTGCGACACAACAAAGTAAACCATAGACCAATAAATCAATAGTAGGGTGCAAGGTAAGATTTACGTGTAAACTTAAGCAATACCGCAACATGTAGAAGACTATGTCTGCACACGGCACATCGTTGCACTGAGGTTACACGGAGAAGAACCAGCAGCCACCTATCAAGTCTATATTCACAAGTTAACGTTACAGTTACCGGTAACGTCAGTACAGGTCCGGTTTTGTTCTGAACTATATAAATTGTAATATTGCTACAAAATTCAACTAGTTTCATTCTGACATTATTATTGTTCTTGCAAAATGTAATAAATATTTTATTAAACTAAGTTGTACAAAATTACTGTCAATATATAATAGAAATTCGGATGTTGCACTTGTGATCATTATTAAATTAGCCACGGGAGCTACTCCTTCCCTGGTTCAGTATAGCTGAATTCAGTTTGTTTCGGTTCGGTTACAGGGAAGCTTGTACGCGCGACCAGGTGGAAGTGACAGCGCCGGTGGTAAACGGAAGGGTTGAATGAGGTGAGCAGGGGGGATGGTGGTGCGGTAGTTCACCTTCGCAACGGTTTAATGTCTCTTACGGAAGCCACCCGCATGAATGGACCCGTCTTTATAGCTCATGCTTGTAGGCGTCCCGTGATCCAAACAACTTTACTCTCGCTCCATAAAACATTACGCCCCTTCGAACGATTCGGCGGGCCCGCGTGTCTCGTCCAGACAACTGACGTACTCATTAACAGCACTACAAGAACCATCAAGGTCACAGCGGCAAACGTACATTTCATCCAACCGATATTACCAGATGTTTCAAAGAATAGAGCACAGCACAGTCCAATATTCGTTTTTAAATGAGACACAATGATTTACAAATATAATGTATTATGTGTGAGTATTCAGTAGAATACATGAATAAAAGTATAAAATATATCAAACAAGATTTTGTTACAAATAAATACATTACATTTGTTGCTGTGCGTGAAAAGAATTGAAAAACAACATAAAAACGAGCAAGCAAAGAAATACTAAGAAGAACAAACAGGATACATAAAAATGTACTTATTGAATTAGAACCAGACATGATTTACGTTTGAGTAAGAACCATGTAACTTGATGATACTTCTGCTAAAAGACGGTATTAATTTAACTGTATTCCAAAATGCATCAAGAACAACTACAGCACGAAAGTTCCGTCAAAGAATGACTGAGACGATGCTAGTGGTATGAAGTGGAGAGTCAGAGAGAGAGAGAGAGACAGAGAGTGGGGGAGAGGAGAGACTGGAATCCAACATCTATAACAACGTTACGAGGTTAAAAGGCAATGTTCCGGCGTAGTAACCGCGTTCACGTAGAGCAGAAAGAAATAAAATTATTCGTTCATAAATCTGATGAGCCGGAACCCTTTTTTCAATAATAAATAAAAAGGGATCCGAGCAAAATGAATTTCAAGAGTGGGCACGGCACAGCACTTGATGAAAGGTCGGAGATGGGAGTGCGGAGTTGGTAACCGGAGCGTCGCAACCACCCGCTATCGGTACCACCGCCCAGTTATACCAGTCATAACGTGTGTGTGCATAGCAAGCAGCCGTTCCGCACACACACACACACATACACACACATGAAACGATATTTCTTTTGAGAGCACTATCCGAAAAAAAGTAACGCATAAATTCTGTTGCACGTAATAAAAGTGCACAAACGTTATACTCTCATTTGGTGCAATGCGCTAGGTTCTTATTATATTTTTTACTATCCCGAAACAATGAATAATTTCCACACCGTATGGAAAAACTAGAAACGTTTGGAAATTCGTCCGTTTTTTCTATGGCATTATTCCAAGAATTTCCATCACACAGCTGGACGGGAAAATGTCACTTGCATTACAACAGAAATATTTTTACCATTAAAAAAAAATATAAATGTATCTGAAATTATTTACAGCATGGAGAATGACATTCAGAGTACGCTGTATAAAACAAAAAACAAAAATTAAAAGTTATTAATTCATAACTAATACCTGAATGCGTCAATTATAGTAACCGTCTATTATATAAACTGGAAACAAAAGGAAATAATAATTTCATGAAAGTTGTGACTTAAACGTTTTTAATAGAAGTGTATTGTATTTTGATTAAATTTTAATTTAGTGAATTTTTCTTTATGCAAAAGAGAGTAAAAGGAATATTAAATGGTTGATTTTTTTATGAATAACAGAAAACATACATATATTTTCAGTATGAAATTACATATGGAAAGGATTAATATTTTACGCCGTGTAACATGAATCAATAACCATGCTGTAAATTAATTATCCATATGACAAATTTAATTTTGCCAATAATATGAAAGGAAACCCATATGAATATTTTGTATTAATATGGACGGTACTGAACGTACATTTGCAAAGAAACCGTACAACTGTAGAATCTAATCATACCACAAAACCAATACATCCAATATTTGACATTGATTTTAATAAGGGACTATTGCGGAAGAAAATGATATGAAGCTCATGAAGATAGCAGTAATTCAATACAAGAAACCTAACAGTTACAAAATTAATCATGAAATATGTGTGGAATATTCAATCCAATATTCCCACAAAACACGACGGAATTTAATATCCATCATCATTTCATATATTGTTAACAACAGAATTCAAAAACGAATAATATTAATATCAAATACTGTATTGTATTACATGAACTTCATATGAAAAGTTTAATGAAAAGTTTAGACAAGATTAGTTTCAAAAAAATATTTCATACAGCTTATTACATTACAATTTCTCATTTTCAGATAAAAATTATTCATGAGAACGAGATGTATGTATTATATATCAAGAAAAGTAAAAAAAGAATTACATTTTAAAGCAAATTTTATAAATACGGATAAACAAGTATGTAAATATACCCAGTTCCGGCCCTGTACACAATTCTTCTCCAATGAATAGAAAACGGTACTCATGTCCATGTCAGTTCATGGCGAAACTAAGATTATGTACATTTCAATGCATCGTACGTCGTGAGAAACAGAAAAACGTCCGGCCGTATTCAATCGAGTGACATCATGAAGCGCAAAACTGTCACTGTACATCAAGTGAGACGCTACCGTACGATATTCGTATAAAAATAACGAATGTCAGTGTCAATAAAATTTGCGACGTGTGCTAACATACCGTCGGCGCATCCTCCTCGTCAATGTCTCACTATGGCAAGTACCCGGCTTGCAACCGTACGTGAATCAGTGAAATCTTTTACTCACCTGAAACAAACAAACAAACATACATTGTTAATTATTTTCTCATAGTCACTAGATGTCAATCAATCATATAACAGTGTGTTATAATACAAATATTTCTACAATATACCTATTATAATATTTTTAATTAAAAATACTCTATAACAAAAACATACCTGTTCTTTTTCTATATAGCATAATTTTCTATATTTACAAGTAAATAATTATATGTAATGCCAGATGAAAATTCGGTTTAATTTAACTAGTAACATAAGTTTTAAATTACAGAACTGTCAAAAGACTAAAAGTCAGGTTAAATATTACAAATCGGCAACATTTAAACTTCATATCATTTGTTTAATACAATTTAGCACCTTCTAATACAGTATATTTAGTGAATAACATTATATTAATAAGCACTAATTATATTGTATATATTTATATATAAATTTTAGTTTCACTTAAATGCTAACAAATGGTGACAATTGTATTGCAAGAATCTACACGTGCCTTCTCACACGTAGTGTCGCAGGCTTTTCTGTATTCACAGTAGAATATTCATAGATATACGAGACCATTTCGTGTAAAGTTATTGTAAGAAAAAAAAAATCAAGTGCAAAGCAATGTGTGTATGTATGTGCCTTGAATTTTGAATGTTAACCAAATACTGGAGACGTGAAGCGAACTGTAGCGTTAAAGTGTAGTACAAATATAACAGAATATTATCGTGTACTTTGTAAGGAGCAGCGTGAAATGCACTGGAAATTTATGCACACGTTCAAAATTCATGTCTACTTGTATGCTAATAACATGGAAATTTCAAATTTAATATTTGGGAGTAAATCTTCAGTATTAAGTATGAGAGGAGTGTTATGTCTTTGCATTTTTTATTATTATTTGTTATTTGATGATAAAATGTAAGTATCTAACATAAATTCATGATACTGATGGATGAGTATAAGTATATGAATATTTTGTTCCTTTCTACTAAATAAAATATACAATTTAGAAGGCTTACCAAATGCTTGGCATAATTTTTACATTAGGAAATCACACATATTTATTTTACGAATCACTGTAACACAAAACACGAAATGATGGATGACACTTGATGCTTTGGAAGCAACAGTTACAACACGACTACTTGTTATTCTGTCGATTATACTAAAAGCTTGCTCTATTTTTCTGAGAACACAGATGCAAAACATTTTCAAAAAATAACTCGGTTAATTATTTGTACAAAATATTGCTACGACGTTGTATCCAATGTTTCTTTAATTGATTCTCCTTATTCAAGTTATGTAAGAGATTTTAATGCGCTCTCAAATCTGTCCATACAAAAATAGCACTGCTAACATCGTCAACACAATTTGCTAAGGATGATTTGAAATTGTAGTATTATGTAATTATCTAGTAAATATAAAATATTTCAGACCTACAAATAATTTTTTGGTACTATTGTGGCATTCAATCTATCGCCACTTGCGTATTTAATAATTTCCTATTCAATAATTCTTCAGCTTCTTCCATATCATTTCTTAATTCATATTGTCATATAATAATGTTATTTACAATATTTTCTTCATGCTCTGAATTTGATAAATAATACGAGTAATATTAAGCATTTGTGTTTCAACAGTACTGTTAGCAACATGGAATTTATCACATATACTAGTACTTATTATATTCACACACATGTGTGTATATGTACTTACATTTAATTAACATGACAGGAAGTATGTGTTTTGTTGCACATAATTTTTATGGAAACTGAAGATGTTTGTGTATTTTTATGCCTGCGCACGTACGTACATACATACGTATCTAAAGTGGAACATAAAGAAAGCACGATGTCTTCACTCATTGTTTTGTAGGGCGGATTATTAACTGAGAAATAGAAGCAGAGCAAACGTTCCAATTAAGTAAGTGCTCAACATAAATTTTACACCGCTGTAAAAGATTTTACAACGAATGTAAAACGCAAAATTACTTGTCGCCTTTCACTGAATCGAAGTGTTTCAAGTTAACTATGATTGCCATTACACATTGCTCGAGATAATTAGTAACATTATATATATAGTTACTAACTAACTGCAAACCAGTGATTCTCAATCATTTCTTTATTACTAGCAAATGTATATTTTATTATATGCAATACCGTGCATCTGTGGAACAGTTGTCAATTAATAAAACATTCAGGTTGTACAAATAGTTACTAAATACTCAAAACATGAAAGGCTAGAAATGGAATGGGCACGGTAAGCTATGTGTTAATCAACCATTATCCTTCTTAATAGAAAGTATGTTGCGAAAGTATTATTTAATGTTCATCTTAACTTTACAATCGGCTTTCATATTTATGTCTATCGCTATTATTAACATCAGACTGTAACAAGAATCCTGCGCATGTAAAAAAAAGATTATTAGAGCTTCTAGTGAAATTATAAGATTAATCTAAATATAAATAACTTCTTCAATATAATTACTATGTGTGCGCTAATGGGTGTACTTGTTACTTTACCGTACATATACATACATGTGCAGATAGGCAGGAGAAAGGCTGTTTGAATATGCAATACGTAGGTATCGGCGTCTGATAAGATGCTATCTGCTGAACAAGAAAGCTCTTCTAAATGGTATGTCTGCAAGCTGCAAACGATAGCTAATTAGTGAGCAATATTCTGTCAGATCTCTCGACGAACTTCACTCGATTGCTCTAGAACTAATTAATTTGTATTTAGTAATAATTTATCGAAAATTTCAGATGCGATGCACTCTCAGTGTTGCTAATGCGATTTCTGTGCAACATCAGGGATTAATGTATGTAATCCCTCTTACGTGGAGAATTCAAACAGTTAACATGTCTTCTGACAGACACAGCAACAACTGTTAAATATTGCCAGACCTAACAATCTAGTCGCTAGACTGTTTCAAACTGAATTGTTCATTACGCAATTAACATTTAAATAATATGCACAGAACCAATACATATTTATACAATGTTGAATGTATATTATTCTTGTATTGTGTATAAATCAGTGTATGTACCTACGTGTTCTATCTATGTGTTATAAGCTTGTACATATCCACTTTATTACTGATTTTAAAACAAAGATTCAATCGCTTTATTGTGTAAACAAAGGCAATTTTAAATAAACACTATTCTGCATCTACACACATGCTATCAGTCGAACATCCGGTCCAGGCAAACAAAACAATGTACGTTTTACTATGGAACATAGTATTTTATATTCTCTATCTGCATGCGTGCATACAGGACCTAGCTCTGAAAATAGAAGCACATATTTGTGCTTGCATAAATGCTTGACAAAAAATAAAACGGAAATTAAATTTTTACTATCGAAGAGACTTTTTACAATCGGAAAACATCCGGTACCAATTGAAAGAATTACATGTAGCGGCATGTCCTGGTTCGGAGAGAATTTCAAATATCGTCACGAAGAGAATCCGGCACGTAGATATATCGGAACAAGCCGTTTTATTGGTGCGTTATTGAATATGTTTATTCGGTCGTGTTTTATTAACTTCTCCATATAAAAGATTTTTTGCAGCATAATTTACGGTGAGATGAACAAGAGTAATTTTCAATAAACGCAATATTTGCAATAATAAAAAAAGCTTCGCATTATTTTTATGTAATTGTAACTGCGAGACTTTTAAAGAACATTTTTTGTTGACTCTTTATTAAAATTTGAAACGACTGCTTTGTTTTATTTTATTTTTTTTTTCTTTATTTGAAATCTTATTGAACATTTACATCCTTTGATAACGTGTCATGTAACATTAATTCTCTACTTCAAAGTATTTAATTGAATACTTTATCCATTGAACATATTTTAATTAATTAACGATTGAGAAAAAGTATATTATTGAAAAAAAATCTCTTGTGTTTTTATGTTGAAACACTAGAGAGAACTTTTTTAATATACTTTAATTCTTAAATCTACTGGTAAGATTATCTTACACTAGAAGCAAAATATACAACTGAATATTAAATATTAGTATAAAATTAATTACTCAAGTTCTCAGATATACATATATATATTGGTTGAAGAAAGCTATAAAATCCAGTCAAGACAGGCACGTTTGTAGCCGTGAGTAAAAGGAAAAGTGTAAAACGGTTAAGAACGTACAGTGTTCCGTTAGTTGTGCTTGCATGTGCACGTGTGCATGTATGTGGAGGAGATGGCAGAGGTATTGGTTAGAAGGATACAGATGAATTCCGGTAGGGCACGTGTAACATCCGTACCTGCACACGTGACGTTCCGGCTTGCATTTCCCGAATACCACTCACCTCGGGACCCTGTGATTGTGGCCGAACTATTGTGTGTTACACGACACCCTCTCCTCCCGACGTTATCACTCACCGCTCCACTACACTCCCTTCATCTCATACCGTTACTTGCCTCCTCTGGTAGTCTGTCGTCTATACATCCCTATGTCTGGCCTTGTATATATCTGTATATGTATGAATGTATATGTTTTCTCTAAGTATGTACGTAGCTAAGTGTGTGTGTGTGTGTACGTTACCTATATTTGTAATGTATATATGTGTACGACATACATATCTATGTATATGAAACTCCGCACCTCCGGGGACATCTGTCAGTGTCGGTTTCTATGCATTTCAATGCTAGAGTGTACAGACACCGTTGAGAGATGTACTCGACTACTCAAATACACTCAAAATTATCTACTCCTGTGCCCTGATCCTCTGTCTCTAACGGCCATTTAGACTTTTCAATGCATCAAGCCTTTAGAAGTTGACTGTACCTATTCATTGACCGCATATCATCATACGAATAATTCGTTTAGATATAACTTTTATAAACACCTATATTTGCATACCTGATAAAATTCATGTTATAAAAATATGTATCTTTATTCAAGAAGTATTCCACATATATCTGCAGATACTTAATAGAAGGAAAATGTAGAATGTTCTTATAAATAATTTGTGTACTCGCAAACAACACATAATTTTCAATGCTGCTTGTATTCTCATAGAATACACAACACTCACAATGTAACACTTAATATAGGGTTAATAATAATTTACCTTACACTGAAGTAAATACAATTTGCAAGTGTTAATGTTCAATTGAAAACAATTACGTGTAAAACAAAAGGATGCAGTTGGAATAATGAAATACATCTCGCTAGTTTTCGTTACTCTATTGAAAGAGCATTTATTTTGTTTCAACTGGGTTCGTTTAATGTTCTATTGCTTTGTCTATGTTGACCCATCCAAGCAAATAATTTTGTTTTCATTATGGTTCTAATTACGTGACTATTAAAGAGGCACACAGTTAGCACTAGTAAAACGGGGGGCTTTAAAATACATTTCAATTTGTCTGTTTTCTCGATATTTACAACCTGTATTTAATTACTAAATCATTACTGAACAAATGACGCTTTCACTGAATATATTTCATGCAAATGTAATATTTTATTCATTTTACAAATTCTAGTACAATATTAATATGCATATTCATTTTGACATGTGTAAACGTATATGTACATTAATAAAAATAAATCAATGTATATTATCGTTTACAAAATATAAATATGCAAAATGTTTGTAAATTTCTCCTGTGAAGATTAATCATTTTTATGGTCAAAATTAAATTACATAAAAAATATATTAATGAAATATTTTTAATGACATTACTTCATCACGCATTGCTATAAATTTCGTATAATATCAATTCTATTCCAAGTGGTTAGGTAAATAAATTTTGAAATGTATGGTTGGAAATAAAAGCAACAATGAGTTCCGACATGTATGATTCAGCGAGTAAATGTTTTGAATGGCAACGCGGGGGGGAGGGGGGTGTGCTGGGTGTTGGAAACATGAGATGGAAGATGTGACTATGTGGAATTCGGCAGGACGGCGGACGTACGGACGATGTCGGAACGACGACAGCGTTGGCGATGAAGTGCGACGTTGGCGCAATATCCGGCACCCATACACCGTCGGTGCAACTGCTTCCGTTCCTCTCAACAACCCTTATAAACTGATGACTTTTATATTGCACTACACAATTTGCAGTCATATTTCAGCTGTAAAACACGCTAATCTCGGCCAAACTCTTCGCACACTCGAATCCAACGTTGCTGACTCGAGTATTTCTGTAACCGTTGCAGTTTCCCGTTCCGTTCCGT
The DNA here is from genome assembly GCA_022063505.1 of Calosoma granatense. Taxonomy (NCBI): domain Eukaryota; kingdom Metazoa; phylum Arthropoda; class Insecta; order Coleoptera; family Carabidae; genus Calosoma; species Calosoma granatense. The sequence goes on from JAGJTL010000155.1 coordinate 1,241,132, forward strand.
TCCGGCATTACAAGTTTTATTTTTAAGTTTTATTAGCTGAAACGCAACGGGGCAACTTTAGTTTCGACAAATTGTGACGTAAGATATCTTTTGTTTTTGTAAAATTATCCCTGCATTCTGTTTTCAGAAAGTTTTGAGAGCAATTTACGGAAATTTGTAAAATGTTTGCTAATAATACTGCTATACAGCGCTAAGTATATATCACATTGCTGTAATATTTGAAATATTAGTTATGTACTATTGCATCAATGACATTTATTCACAGTAATTACGCTTGTATTGAAAGTACATATAAAAACATATTGTACATAAATAAGTAGCAAACAATTTTATGTTTTCTTTTCAGGTAAACTATAAAACAGACAACAAAAACTAATGTGATGTATTCTCGACTCACTTGAAACGTTTAAAAACTAAAATAATGTAAAAACAATAATTTTTTGTGCTACAACCAATCGTTATGCAATTGTTTGAAATAAGAAAATTAAATGCTCTATTAAAATTCCTGAAATCATTTAGGCTATAAACCAAAACTTAACGTTTAAAGAACACTGAATATTCAGCAGGCACTTCAAGGGACATCAAATGAATACGTTTAGAGTACATTAATTTATTTTACATATTCTCCAGATATTATAAACTGAGCTGCAAGCACACCAGCGTCAACGCAACGAGCGCTGCTAAAAGTGCAAAGGAAAATGAAGAAACTCCGAATATAATGTAACAGCTCATCAAGTGTTATGTGTTATAAGTATATATTTCTGTTGCAATTTTATTAGCCACAATAGGTGTATGCAAATTATCGAAACAATTCTGATTAGTTCAATAATTGTACTGACGCAAGATATGATAAATATAACGAATGTTATATCAGCTGATGATTATTTTTATATTTGATCAATTTGCTTTGTGAAGAGTACTGTCGCAGATATTATCTAGCCTCAGTCGTACAACATATAACCTACATGTCAATAATATCTACACAACACGAGTATTATGTCAAGAGACGCTCGATATTTCACTCATTTTATTATTTTTTCGTCAGTTATGTCGGCAGCCATTTTGTTGTCATAGTAACAGTCTCTTTGGTATAAATTGAAAACATTATAAGGCTTCTTTAGAGACTCGCTTTGGAACATGAAATAGAGAGCAACGTAATATGTTTGCTTCGTTTTATGTTTTAATGATCTACTTTAGACAAGTTCTTTCGGGAAAAAAAACAGTAATGAAATATAAAAATATACGTCGAATTCCACTCAACATATTGGTCATATAAAATACTCAAATAGTCAAATTAAATGATTCAAGCTCAACAAATATTTAATCTATTCTATTCGTGATTAACAGTGTTGGAATGTTTAGTATATTTATTTCTAATTCCATTCGAGTCAGTGGGGAAACTCTTGTGTATTTCACCAAACTCTTGTAATTATAAATGAAGGTCGACTTGAAGTTATTTTGCAAACTAACTGACTTCAAAGTTGTAAACGTACGCATTAGACGCATTAGTAAGTAACTGTAAGGTGTTATAGACGGCGAGGCAGCGAAACGACACGGGGGGCGGGGGGCAGATGCTAGAAGGGTGGCAAACAAACGTAGCAATGTTTCTGGCACCAGAAAGTTAGGTAGCGCATGTGCAGAAGAATTAATTTCCACGCAACTACGTGTAATTAAAAGCACTTGTCAGACGAAAGGAATGTGTTTAGGGAGGTATCTAGTCCCCCTATTCCAACTTCACCTGAGCACTTGGCAAAGATTATTAGATACAAGTGAGCCTTGTACCATCCATTCCGTCTCCGAGCTAACGAGCAATCGAACGTTGCACAGCAAATGAATAATAAAATGTTTTAATTGCACGTACAAGTACCGAATTTGAAACTTTTTAGTCAGACACGGATTTAGTTAATAAATTTTAGAACAGATTTAAGGCAAACCATTACCCGTCTTCATGAATATTTTATGCAATGCTTCGAACATAGATTCATTTAGATTAAATGACTTTTAACACTTGCAAATGATGATTAGCAAACCTTTGGTATTAAAAATTACAATAGAATTCTGTAAAATAATCACTAGACTTGGAAAAATTTCTGGAATGTGTATATAAAAATGTATGTAAAAGTAAAACTAATATCTGACTTACAATGTGCACGATTATTGAGTAATGTGCTTACTAAAAATTGATAATGTTAGTTTAAGAATCTCACGTTAATTAAAAATGTATCTAGTCATGTATGTATGTCTGATTCCATCTCATATCTCCCGTTGGATTTTATCTATATTTCTAGGTGATCATCGTCATTTTATTGACATAACCGAAGCATCTTCAGTGACACTGACCCAGTTCCATTCGAACATTCTTACTAATATTACATTCCACACATATAAACGCATTCCGTACGACTAGCTCTCATATATTTTCCTCTGATATTTAATTATGTCTCATTTTCCTTACTCTTTTCACATTAATTTAATTTGGAAAGGTATTTTACAAATTACATAGAAGATATATAATTATTTCTGGATAGAAGACTTACCTTAATCATATTAATTAACTATATTAGAAATATGATGCAATTTCAATTCACAAGAAATATATTTTTATTGATATAATATTGTTATTTATTCATCTCCAATACATTTATTCAACAACATTGTATTTATAAATCTTACTTACCATGTTCTAGTTTCCAGTATAATATTTGATATAATACGCTTATATTGTTTCTCTCATATCAAGGTTTGAACATAACACAAAAACAAATGAAATAACTACTAATATAGTATGACAAAACAGGCGTGATCCTGTTAGTGTCACGAGAACACGTGAACATGAGACAAAAATAGAAATGGAAAAGTTGTATGAGCATGAGCGTTATTATTCCATACACCCTGTATATTTGTCTATTCAGCGGAGCGCAGCCGAGGTATATAACGAACTTGTCAACCGAACGCCGAGGTCTTGTTGCGACTGTCACACCATTCACCAAGTTCTCTAAGTGAATTAAAAAGTTAGGCAGACACAGAAAGAAGCAGCATAAAAGTAAGCATAAATGTTTTATGCTTGCAATTTCCCATGAGAACAGCCCGGCCAGCATAAGATCCATGGACCACACAACTGACCACGTGAAAACCAAAGTGTCATCTGACCGCTTCAATATACTTCTAAAAATTTATTACCAGGCACTGTAAATAATTTCCAGTTGGTATTATTAAATATGCAAAACTGATCGATGAGATTTTTACTTTTTCTCCATGCTTATATGTGAATGTGGGAAGTTTTCATTGAAAATACATATAAATGTTTTATAAC
>JAGJTL010000155.1:1244492-1264254 GCA_022063505.1 Calosoma granatense
CGTACTTACTTGACAGTAAATGGAGAAATAATTTATTTGGTACCCAGGGATTCATATTCATTATACTGTCATATTTACATACATGAAACAAATGTGAGTAAATATTCCGATATAGTTAAGCGTTTTTCCTTGTCGCATTTGTATTGACAATACAAAATAACGCAATAATGTGGTTCACATTGTCAAACAATGAACCGAAGAGAAGAATACTCGCAACTCAAATTGAGAGCGCTACCAAATATCGTACATACATGTGTACAAACAGAAACAGATATAGACAGTGAAAGAACAGTATAGAGTCAATGTGTGTGTGCGTGTGCGTGTGCGTGTGCGTGTGTGGGTGAGTAAACGAGAGAGGAAGTGAGAGAGCGATTATTTAAACACGACTGGAGGCCACGTGCGGAACTTGCTGATATTCGTTTGATATTCGTTTTGTTGACACATCACTGAAGCGGCGTTCTGGATGCGCAACATTGGAAGCCCGCGTGGTCCAGAAGCATAGCTTCAGGCGGTCAACTTCATCAGGGATCCGGAGTCTGGACCTTGTTTATCGTAGGAACGAGCTTACCAAGTCTAATTCTCTCTCTCTCTCTCTCCTCTGGAATACTGGTACTGGTGCTACAGTTACTGCAGTTGTAGTCACAGCAAGCCCGACAGCACCAGCTGCGGTATAATTTATCTGGCCTCTTACTGTTTTTTCCTCCCCTTCGCAAATAATTCTACAGAAACAATGTAATATTTTCACAAGAGATTGCTTCTTGATCTTAGAGTTCTCCTACATTTGCATCATCTGTACCTTTCTATATGTTGTATGTATGTCGGATTAAATTTATAATGGTTATGTTACTATGATATGTATCATATCTTACATGAACCGATAGCATGTACAACGGTTATGTATTGAGATAATTTCTCTATTTACATTCTATGTATATTTATATGTATTTCAATATGTCCGTGTCTTACATCATGAGATATCTTCGGAAAGAAAAAACTTTCTGTTCGTAACATGTATTTATTTATCATATCGGTAACCCTCTCAAAGAACTGATTATTTCTGTACAATAAATCCTTTGCGCATCGTACTGGTAGATACATAACGTTTGTTCATAGCACAATCGTCCGTCACACAAGATTCGTTATGCTGCGTAGGTAGGTAGCTGGTACAAAGTAGATGTGTACATACGAATATGGACAGATCGGGTGAAGAAGAAGAAGAAGAAGAATAAGGTCGGACCGACCGCTTCAGTCGCTCGGCCGAAGTTGGCTGTTGCCAGGAGCGGTCCGTGTGATCGCATTCCGATCCATCCGGGCATGGTAAACAAGTGTTCCGATCCTTGGAAACTGTTATCGGTAAACCGTTATCCCCCGTTCGTCTGTCCCGTCGTCATGACTTCCGCTCCTTTTATTACGGCTCGTAAATATGAGAAATACCGAGAAATGATCGGGAAGAATTTAAAATAAAATGAACCGGAGCCTTTTCCGTTCGTGTATTTATGCCCGATGGAACACCATTGTGTAAGCTGCTTACATCGCAGCCCAGCAAGCACAAGCAGGCCACGGCGGAGCTCGTTACGACGACAACGGCATCGTAGACTGCACGGATCTCTAGTATGGGATCCTCTACCAACAGCGCTCTCTCTCCACCACGAACGAGAAGTTTTAAACAGAAATTAGACTCGGAGAACACGTAAGTGGTGGTAGAAGATATAACACACTCCAGCCCTGCAGAATGCGGGCGCGTACTTTACTGAACTATTGATTCATTAATATCTGTTTGAAGGAATATCGATGACACACAGGTACGCTCGGTAAATACTCTCTCTTCTCTATCAAACTTGATTTACCATCCAACTACAAGTTTCATACCAACGTTCATGGATAACGTGGAATTTTGCTATTGCAAGTTACTGTCACTTTGTTTTTGTACGAGTGCAAGAAAATGCCATTAAATATTACATAGCAGTCCAGAAGAATGACTATAGTCGGACAGACAGAATTTCCTACAGATGAAATCACAATGTAACCAGGTATTTACCTACAGTATATAACTATGTCAAGAGTTATTTCATTACATGACTAGATAATGCAAGGAAACGATCATATATGGTACAAAGGAAATTAATGTATAATTAGGTTTCGTCTGTGACCATTCCATACGCTTGTCTATCGAATAACCACGAACGCAACACGAGACATGTGAACTTGCACTAATGAACAACCACAAATGCAGAATATCGATTTGTATCCAATTATGTATGTGCACAGACCTAGAATCGTCATACATTGCTATTGTGTGGCAAGCATTCTGACATTAATAATATATACCTCAACAGCGTATGTAAGTTTATACCATAGCTCTATCCGTATGTAGGGTAAATTCATTTTAGACAATCACAATACGTTACCGGATGTCTAACAATTTAATGAGAAATTCAATACAGTACGACGATTTTGTTAAAATTATAAAATAGCTGATTCATTTTAAAACAATTTGCAATACTGAAATTATCATTAGTCTTTCTCCTAATGACAAAGAAAACAATGTCGTTATAGCAAAATTCCTGGACACATCAGAATGACATGGTTGTGTTCTTATTTTTGCTAAAGATAATCTTTCGCTGTACACTGTTCTCGTAACAGATAAGTAACGTTTAAACCAGTTGATCCCGTACATTATGGCGGTGCACTGATAAATCTAATGTGACTAGGCACTTGTGCAAAGAGATTTTGGAGGTTGAGTTTGCGCGCGTGTGGCTCCACCGCAGGTTCTTCTAAGAAAGCATCAGCGGCAGCGGCGGCGGCGGCGTCACAGACTGCAGTGTTTATGATTTACGGTTTCGTGCTGGTACAAACGCTTTGTTCACGTAACGAGAAAGTGACAACGCGTGCGGCGAACAAACACAGCTGCGGCACTGGCTTTACTGTTACCGGTTCAGCATCGTATCCCGCAGACTGGCGTTATCGCACGTACATCGGCGAAACCAGAAATCCATCGTCGGCAGGCGGGCACACGAACATACGAACATTGTGCACTTGGGGATGGGCGACCGTATTCCTCCTGTCGCTGCATATTCCTACCGTCATTCCAACGAACTCCACCACGTTCATCTTATCCACGCTGGAAATTCATCACAACTACAGATCTATGTAGGATGAAGCACTATTGCAAAGTATTGAGCAAATATGCACTTAGACGCATGACGGACTGCAATACATAAGACAAAGCTATCTCGTATATAATAATGATGCGCAGAGAACGACTAGTCAGCCGACCAAGGGAAGAGAAACCAAAACGAACAACAACAGTTTTCCTAAACACGTTCCCATGTTTAGATATCATTTCCTCTTGGAAAATCCCATTAGGGACTGGACACGAACGTTGCGCGGCCAGAATACGTTTCAAACGCCGCTGGCAATGTAGTGGACAGACAGAAACACTGGTCACGATGATGGAATCCCAACAAAGAACATTATATACTGAAATACAGATTACGGGCCCCAAAACTCGTATAAATGGAGTTATATTTCCAGGCGGTCGGACCGTCGCGTCGCGTCCAGCCTGCAAAGCTACGCCGTACTGTGCGTCATTCGCTTTCCGACAGACGACGTGCGAGCCAACAACATCCGGCCAACCATGCGACTGGAATCATGAAGAATCCCCGCATATTAATAACTGTTTTCACAACGGCGTGTCTTCAAAAATAACTTGACATTCCGTGAATTTTATATACAATCTGTACATTTACAGATATGCACGGATGTAGGTATATAGTACAAGCACATTGTAGATCATTCTGAATGCAGAACAGTTAGTGTAACATACTGATATTTAAGAAATCTAATAACATACTGCTGTTTTTGAAAATAAAAACTTTTGTAGCATTTAGTAAACGTTAAGTTAGTACATCATATGTCTACATTTACTGGAGAAAGTTTTACCACAATAATAATATGGATAAACATGTGTAACACATATATTCATAAAGTAGTCCACACATATGTATGTATAACAACAATATAGGTATATAGCATGTGTGTGTATGTACATGGGTCGCATAAGACTGCAAGGATATATGTATATACTTTGTAACAGAGTCCGTTACATCGTGATAAGAAAACGGGAAGACCCTGGGGCAGGTTTCGACGAGCCCCGAACTAGAGATGTAACTAACGAAGTTAGTCTATTAGCGATATCGCACAGTACGATATGGCCATGTCTCTCTCTCTCTCTCTTCTCTCCTCTATCTATATACTATTATATACTACTAGTACTATATGAACCATGCAACTTGCAGAACACACAAATGCATCATCCACAATGTACTACCATCTTTCACCCTCCGATATTATCCGTTAACAGCCATAGACATTATTGATTAATAGAATTTCTCTAAGATAAAGTACAGATTTTCCAGCGTCAAAAACTATTACAACATTTATTATAAAATTCACATTCATCTGCAATGATCCGCATAAATAAATTATAATCACACGAACGAATTTCAAACTATTACAGGAAAAAAAAAGCAAGTGAAGAATTAATATATGATTGCTTTCGAAAGATACAATATTTATGCATTTAAACAAAATCAAATTTACAATTTATGAAACAAATATATACCTTGTTTCTATAATTATTACTCATTACAATATTATAGGTTATTTTTTTCTGTATATTTAATCTTATCTCTAAATTGTATTTACTTTCCATATAAATGATGAACTGATTGCTTTACAATATGAACACTGAATGCTTAGTTATTTTATCAATTTTTATCCTATCTACAATATGTAACATTCTTTCTGCTTTTAAAAATAGATTAATTTAAATATTTGGATTTTTACAGAAAAATTTCCAATAAACCTATTTTTTATCTACAATACATCTTAGTCATGGTCAAGAAAGAACGAAATGGTTGTTGCTTCATCAGTGCACACGAATGGCTTATCGTCAGTAAACAAGGTTTTTTTTACTTGTTCCAAATGTCGATGATACTCGTATAAATTATTTGTTGTCAATGGCATGAATTTTAGTTCAAGGTAAACATATTTTGGTTGAAGGTTATTTAGTGTTCGAAAAGAAATGTATTTACCTACACTCACAACATTTTCTCCTTTAACTTAGTCATAAATTACTAAATTAGATCGTTAAATCCATATATATAGAAGAAATTAAGGATACTGAATTATGTTTTACAGTTATAAATAACTGAGTAATAGATGTAAAAAAAAACTATTTAATATTAACTAAAACCTTTATATTTTCCAGTGTCTTTATAAGGCATCTCTCTTAAAAGCGATACATATATGTAATAAAATTATTCATTGAAGAGATAATGATTTATGGAATATTTGAGAAACTCTGATCTTATCGAAACTGATAATCGCATTAGAGACAGTATAAATGAGAGATCGATTGCTGGCCGAGTACGCTATTCAACATGTCACTACCTCCTGTCGTTGTACTTGGCCTCTGTGCGCTGGTTAGTGGTAAGTTCTCACAATAACACAATATTATTTCACCCGGTTATAACATGTTATTAATGTAGGAGCCGTGCTCCCTAAACCAAAGCTTGACGGTCGCATTGTCGGTGGCAGGCCCACGAATATTGAAGAACATCCATACCAGGTTTGTAAATGTGTAATTATAAGTTAAATTATGTATTAAATATATAGGTAGTGTATTTGATACCTTGTCTGTTTCTGTGAATAGTTGTCGCTGGAATATACAGGAAAACATGCCTGCGGTGCGTCAATCATCTCGTCTAACTGGGTCCTGACTGCTGCTCATTGTGTCAGGTAAGCATTTCTTACAATACATATCCTGCTCTCTAAGTAACAGTAGTTTTGTTTCAATACATTGTACAACTGTATTTAAACAATAATTTAATGTGTACTATTTATTTATTTGTTTGAAACTAGTTTCGTCTCGAATTCATCTTCCTTGCAAGTACGCGCTGGAAGCTCAACTCGAGGTGCCGGTGGTTCTATATATGGTGTTGCGAAATTTATTATTCACCCTCTCTATCGGGGCAATGACTATGATTACGCTCTCATCCAAGTAAAGACACCCTTCCCTATTGGCCAGCCAGGCATTGAAATGATTGAAATGAGCACTGTTGAACCAAAACCGGGTGATATCGCCATTATCACTGGTTGGGGTACTCTTTCGGTAAAAATTTGTTATTTATATTTAATATTCCATTAGATAGTATCTGGTATAAAATATCAGATGAGACACACCGACTACATACCCAGTAGTTACAAATATGTACATTTCTGTAGGCCGGTGGATTTTCCCCAAAACAGCTCCAAGTTGTTGAAGTTCCAGTAGTAAGCCGCAGTGTTTGCAAAGAGAGTTATGTTAAATTCGACACTATCACCGACAGGTAAATATTGGCTTGTAGTGATATTTGTTCTGCTAAAGGACTATATTTGTTATATTTCAGGATGATCTGTGCTGCATTTGAGAAGGGTGGTAAGGATTCTTGTCAGGGTGATTCTGGTGGCCCCATGGTTGTTAATGGCAAGTTGGCTGGTGTTGTGTCTTGGGGTGCAGGATGTGGCGAGGCTAAATATCCTGGTATTTATTCCAATGTCGCTAACCAACTGGGATGGATTCGTGCCAACAGCGGCATATAAATTATTTATTTCTCCAGATTTCATTTAATAAATTGTTTTTAAAATTAACTTAAAATATTCTGTTTACTGGAATGAATGAAATATATGTTGATATTTTAAAATTAAAACTCGTCACTGTCACTATACATGTATTACAATCCATGTAACATTTTCGTTAAAAGCATAAAGCAAAATCTGTATTTTCATACAATAACAGATACATGTGTCACGTTAGTTTGCAATTCAGTGCAATAATTGCATACTGGAACTGTTAGTAGGCATCGATGATTTTCGAAATATTTAACGTGTACGTAAATTAGGAGGATGCAATGATCAGATTTTCAATATTTCGAATGGCTGTTGGTTGATGTTTTGATTAACCGATATGAAATCAGAATGATGAGATGAAATTAATATCAGCATTCGGACTATCCTGTATAACACTGCATTCGAGTACGTTGTTTGTTATCGTATAATTCAAGCAGGCTTCGTCGAACAAAGGTGGGTATATGAAACATTCAAATTATACACACGCACATGCGTAAATGAAACAATTCATTATAAATCATTTTATTTCACATTTGGTACAAAATTCCACAAATTGTGTATGTACCTATTACATACAAATATGCGTATATACACATCATCTGTTAACACGCAATTCCAGGAAACCAGCATTCAAATTGAAGCATGCTTTGTTTTGTAACAATAATAATTTTTATATGGTTCTGCGAAATATGTTGCTAATTGTATATGCTACATTTGTATATTTACTAAAATATAATATATATATAAAATAATTATGTTAATACAGGGTGGTATCAATTCCTATCAATAAATGTAAAATCAAATAATATACATGAAATTTTTTGTATTGTGGTCATATATACCCAAATATAAAGCGAGAATTTGTATTCTAAATATTGTTTCTGAAAAACAAGAAAACTCCTTACACTGTAGGATACAGAATATGCGTATATGAATGGTATACTCGTATTTCCAATTTGGTTAATAAAAAACATGGGAGAGGGGTCTTATATATTGGATGTCGCCTTGTGTTCCAGCGTATACAGTAATTTCTATGGTACAATTCTATGTTCTCTGTTAGATTCTTTGCTAAAAGAAGACAGGGAGCAACTTTGAACGAAAACTTAATAAGACTCGGCCTCTCCAATGATATCCTACACTGAATACGTACAAAAACTTGTAGAGTTTATTCGTTAATTAACAGGGCGAGCACACGCACAAAAAGGAACGAAACGATGACAGACTGCACACTGATGAGGTATGCAGTAATAAGGGCGACACGCGTACCTGCGCCTTAATCTAATAACAACAATCTTACCGCAGTTTGTCAAAAAGTTCGTTGAGAACGCGCACACAAACAAACACACACACACACACACACACACACGATATGACAGACTTGTGCGCACTCTCGTCCAGTGTAGGGGTCGGCGGGGCAGGCAAGAAACGTTTCACAGTTCGTTGTATAATTACGGTTGAGTTCTTCTTGCTAGAGAGCTGTGATTAAAACAGAGTTTGCACAAACTGGCAACGTGTGTGGACTGGCACAGATGCTAGATACGCGTACTGTCAAAAGTGACGCACAGTTGAAGGTGTGTAAGTTCTACGACAAGCTACAATAAATTGAGTGAAATCAGAGAAATTAGTGTCAGCGTTAATGCGTAATGAAATGTTTCTAACAAACTATGATTATACAGAATGAAAATACTTAATTAGTTCATTAAACGGCGAACTGTTTCATAACTTTAAATCAATTATAAATGAAATAATTATTTGAAATAAAGTTTGGCAAGATGAGTTATTGAACAATCTCAGTTATTTAGTTTATGAAACTCCACAAACCATTTTAGCATGATGTAATTTTAAGTAAATTTCAAGTTATTTTTTAAACATCACAGCTACTTTATTTTATGCTAATGTTGTAGGTACCTATTAATGATTCTTGTTGTTCATATTTCACTACTACAACATACATACATATGCAATATTCATAAATGTAAATATGAAATTGTAACTAATATGTGTTAAAATGATACATTTACGTAGCCAAATTAGGGCGACCTATGTAGTATTAAATAGCTTAAGTAAATATGACAAATATCGGGCTGGGCCTTGGTGAGTGCCCTATTGGGGGCATATACAGGTACGTCCCTGTAATAGTTATGCCACTGGCATAGAGGATGAATAGATAGGGCGTGGGTGAAACCGTCGGCCGAAGGGACAGCGATGATAAATGCTCACAAAGTTACGTGTAAAAGTCGTTAATAATACTCAAAACCCAGAAGCCCGCTCACCTAGCCAGGTTATAATAACTCACCCCATCTTCGGGGAGTTCAAAGTTCCTAACGTAACAAGATACCGAGAAACAGATACCGTAGGAAATTTATCTCAGCTACAGCCTGCGCACCGCCACCTACTCTTTCTCCTCACATGCGACAACTACGAACTTCTCCACACGGCGGTACGTACACGACGATCTGCTGGCGAGCATTTCACTACTTCGAATTCTTCGAATAGACATCTGTCACTAGTTACTATTATCAAGAGATATATTCTCGCACGTTAAGTATAACAAGGTTTCGGAATGATTAATTTATTCTTTATAGATGAGAACTATAATGTACTGTATTTACTACTAATAATACAATGTGATTTTTAAATTGTTGAACAAAAATTAACAGTGGTAAAATACGAAGTAGACATTGATATTCACGGCACTGAGATTTACTGAGATGCTTCTATCGTAATGATAAAGTAGCGAATGTTAAATGAGAAAGGACAGGTTGGGAGGATGGGGCAAAGTATTGGACGTGTTCTCAACGCCTCTCCCAAAACAAACTCATCGCGCGCGCGACGTTCTGGTTGTGTGCAATGTGAACTCGGCAGGAGGAAATAGTGTACTTTATTCACCTTCCGGAGGTGTACCGCGTGAGTCGCACTGACAAACGAGCAACGGCTAACGGCCCATTTGTTATACGCAACATGTAATACAGGACTATATCAGAAATTGCACGGCCGGAGATTTGTCTCAGGCCACGACAAAGCGACGAGACCGGCTTTATCAACAACGGTCCTCCTCTGGTCGGTACCTGTGCACAACGTCAATGTTGTATATGTGCGCATGCGTACGCATCGAAACTCTTCACTTTCCACTGGATATATTATGTAAATAAATCAGATTTATTGCATCTATCTGTTTTTACAAGAATTCTTGTAAGTCAAAAACCATTTGGTATTTTCAAGATATTATTATAATTTAAACACAGTCTATTCATAAAAGAGTTGAAATATATAATTTAGAATTACTTACTACTACTATTGTATATTTTCTGTAAGAATTTGTAATACTTAAGAGAGAATTTCTCTTGTCTACGTTTTATAACGTTGCATATAAATTGTAAAACTGAACACGCCTGATTAGCACATAAATTATTTTGTTATTAAAACATTGAACCCAGACGGTGTTTGTGTAATAAATGTTTATAGGTATTATCAGCGTGTCGAAACGTTGGCAGCACTGGGTGAAAAACAAAAGCGATGATGACACCTGCTGCACAAACATCATTTATCTGTCTACTCCTACATGGTGAAGGATAATTTCACAAATTTCATAAATCCACAAACTAATAAGATAGAATGTTACCAAGAACAGGCACGTAGCAACGTTTTAGCAACGAACGAGCACATACAACACACGAATACGTACACGTGCAAGAGGAAATGAAGTCGGCGGCTGCAACCGTTTGTGAGATTTAACAAACATGACGGGTGACGTAGCAGGGACACCATAAACGTGCGTTACATCTGTATGTTGGGGCTCGGACATACAATGATATATTATTACATTCTACTAATTAGAATTTACAATAAAACCATATATCCACTTCCCAATAGTAAAATCATGTCTCCTTAACTAATTCTATCGCATATGATTTGCAAAGAATTCTATTTCCTGAGAATCCGTATTCGTGAAATAGATGCATCTCAGCCGTTCACGAGCAAACGAAGCTCTCGGTAATCCCATTGACTGCGGGCTTCGTTGTGCGTCGACCAATCAAACAGCGAATGTCACGAGATTTAATAACAGAAACGGCTCATGAAGTGAAAAATTTCGTGGACATACGCTCGCGGCTACAAAGAGTGACGACTTAAACATGTCATCGAGAAAGAGCCGGAGATATAGAACGCGAAAGTGGATTTACTATTCCGGGTAAAAAGAACCACTAAAATGATTTTCCTTTGGGCGGAGGCGGCCAAACGCAAGTCAGCCAGTCAACCAACCAATGTGCAAGGCAAGCGCGTACCAGACCCTTCCGCAGCTCTCGGAAAACTTATTTTATTTGTTCGGGAGCCTTCGACGTCGCAAATAATGTCCATGATTAACGATGAAGGAATTATTTTTATAGAAAACCTCGACATCCAAAGACCACCAGCACTAGCAGCACAGCACAAGCTGCAACATTACAAATTCCTTTAAAGATTGAAATTCCTCTCGATATTAAATTTCGATAAACAACAGAAATTTTGTAGCAGTATGCGAGACGTGGATATTAAATATACGCTGGTCGCTGGATGAGAAGAGCCGAAACATCGTCTACTATTTCTGATGCAACACAACTATTTGTACACCAAGGCGATATCGGTGGAAAAAACTAAGATAGCACGCTCTAACGTGTGGCGATTTAACTGCAACACAATAATGGTGCAATGGAGGAGGATTTGAAAGTGAAAAGTTAGATTCTTAATCTAGTTAAAAGCTTCCGGTGCTAGCGTGTAATGTTTTTCTAGTATCTATATGTGGGAGGATGAGTGCAAGCATGTACTGCATTGTGCTGGTGAATACATCTATGACATTTGTCCTAGTCTATTGTCTGCTAGTTTATACGCTCGATAGATTGTCATTATTAAAGTGAAACAACAGTAATACAGCACCAATCCAGACAGGGTGTACTTATTCAAACTGTTGAATGTTTGTCTCGTTGTAAAGAAGTTTTACACAGCGATTGTCACCAACGATAGTTGTTTTAATTACACCAATACTCTACGGGTATCCAGTATCTTTGTTAATACAATCTGTCCAAACAGACAGAAATAATAATTTACAAAATGAAGTTAGGCAAAAACTATTCATATTTTTAATTTGTGAA
This sequence comes from Calosoma granatense, assembly GCA_022063505.1. Lineage (NCBI taxonomy): Eukaryota > Metazoa > Arthropoda > Insecta > Coleoptera > Carabidae > Calosoma > Calosoma granatense. The sequence continues at coordinate 1,256,291 of JAGJTL010000155.1, forward strand.
CACGACTTTAAGTAGTGTCCAGTATCTTTGTTAATATCTGTCCAAACAGATATAAACAGTAATTTATAAAATAAAGTTATGCAAAAACTTTTCATATTGTTAATTTGTGAACAGGACTTAAAGTAGTGTCTCGAGGCATGATTCTTGATCATTTTGTCCCTCTGCTGTGCAACAAAGCTCGCGGCCGCCCCGGGAGCTTCGCAACCCCGCTAAACATGCGGCAAACACAAAGTAATTGGTAGTTGCCAGGCGCAAGAAAATCGCACTGCGCCCGTTGCCATTCAGAGCAATTTTGTACAATTCCAAACCGTAAGTATTTCTTTTTTACGGCTGTCGAGATCTGCGAATGGCGCGAGGCAAAGGAGTGGCTGCACAGTGTTTAAACGGAAGTATGACTAACAAAACAAATAACACAATTCCAATTGTACATACAACGAAAATGGCCGATGTATGAAGACTCTGTTCTACTTCAAATATACTACTACTATATCTGGATTCCTCTAGCCCAGTAAGTTGTTTTTTTAAACATCTGCTTAAGAATAACACACAATTAAAATTAAAATGTTGTACATCTGGTTCTTAAATTATCTTTTAAGCTTTGCTTTTACTTGTTAATTGTTTACAAACGCCCACCAATAAAACAAAAGAAAAAACTGATTTGAAAATAATTAATGATCTTGATATTCAGATAATTGGTATTGTTTTTAACAAAGCTTCAATGCTAAATTGATTTTTGAGGATTTTAAATATGTAAACAAGTAATTAGTCAAAAAATGTTGATATCTTGAGATATATACAAATAATTACAGCGTACTGGTATTTGCCTCATTTTATTTGTATTTATTTCAGAACGTTTTTCACTAATTACTTCAGTGGAAGTATCTATGGAACGGCAGTGATGCTGACTTATTATTATAAGAATGTTTACTGCAAGCCTACCTGAACATTCTGCTACAGTAATTCTTGACATAAACATTAATAACGATTACACGGTAGATAGATAAATCATATTAATTAGTTCGCTCATGATTTCATGGTGATTTAGTCATGCAAAGCTAATCATTTATATCAATAACACTAAATTCTCTAGTTGGCATGTTCAAACCGGTTAACTGTATGGGTAAATGAATTTGCGTCTGGAACAAAAGTACACAAACAATCGTAGATAACGGATTATATACTGAGAAATAGAAAGATAGAGAGAGAAAAAGGAAGATGAGTGAATGCGTCACGTAAAATCAGTGGAGTTCTTGGAACACAGAACGTGATGAAGGAGGAACATGGTGCAGAGAGACGGAGAGGAAGAGAGAGAGTGAGAGAGAGAGATGGAACAGGTTACGAGGAAAACCGGATGTCCTCCTCCTGTGACGGATGACAACAATTTCCGTGGCCTTTCTGTACGACACTAGGTTTCATCATCCAAGGTCCATACACACGGAGAACTTCATGACATATAAGTTATACGGAAGTACAGTTTGCAACAAGGTATTCATCTCCTTTGTGTTACATAATTGATAATTAGGAAACAACGATTTCGTGAGTAAATGAGACACAATGTTTTCTAAATTCCGACATTTCATTCAACAGGTAATACTTATAAAATATATGACTAGCCTCGAGTCAATAATAACATAAGAAATGATTGATACCAATTATCTTGTTATGATGCTTCTTGAATATATTTCATTTTTAAAAGCCTTTGAACATTGAGCTTTTTCTGTTTGAATTTTCAATAACTTTCGCACAAATCAACTGGTATGTTTTCATAAAAAAAGGATAATAAAACATTATTTTAATATGTGACTGAATTTTTTATTATATAGCAATGAGTTTCTTAGTGTAGTATTTGTAACTACTTGAATTCTTGAAGTTCAAAACTACTGATTGTGGCATACCTCTAGACATGATTAAATAATAAACACGTCCTAATTTGTTCAGTAAATATACCTCGACCATTTGGCACTGATTCAGACATATGTATACTTACAACATTTCTGCTAAAAATTCCAACAATATTTCGATTTTTATTTTAGGGTACCCATGTTAAAATCGGTACAGAGCATATACTACAGGACATTAATAACTCAAAACTTGTTTGTGTTAACGTTGGGATACTTATCAAATTTGTATATTTCCCGTGCGAGTTCATTAGCAACCCTACTCACTGGGTACAACCCAATAACTTGATCGGATTGTGCGGGCCAGCGGATCGGAGTTAATTTATAAACGCACGTTCGTTCACACGACTGATCTAACGGATGTGTATTTAAAATTTTCCCAAGTATAACATTTTGTTTCTCATTTAGATAATGAGAAATTTAATATTGTACTAGCATATGAAAAACAAGCCTTACACTTAGTTTGGAGTTATCCAAAAATTAGAATAAATAATTTTCCTCTGTACTAAGTTAAAATACGCGACAAAAGCGCATTACAGGATCTGGAAGAAAAATGCAAATAGGGTTCTTTTATGTTTCGTTTAAATATGTATGCTGTTAATAATGTATGATGATGCACTTTGTTTCCGAAAATCTACTTTAAAAAAAGAACAGATCAAATTGTTTTCTTACGTGTAAATTTATTTCTTAAAGCAAAGTGGGAAATATGATTCAGGCAAGATATGAAATCATGAACATTTATTAAGAATATTTATAAATTTTATAAGATACAGTATTCAACAAATAGATATATTTCTTTGAACGACGTTACGGTGGATATTTTAAAATATAAATAAGGTTATGGTAGGCGAATCACAGATATATCACACAAATGACGATAAACCAAATACTATATTGGAAACCTTTTAACTATTGGTGAGTAAGTAAAAAATCAATAAAAATTTATCAAAATTTTTCAACACATGGTTTTCAGTAAATATATAGACATCCGATACGGTCCATTATTTAAAATTTCTGTTTATGTATTGAACACATTAAATTTAATCGAAATATTTCATTTCCAAAACGAAACCAAATTAACGAACATAATTAATGGATTAATGTAATAATCCAATTTGTTTAATTAAACACGTGTATGTCATATGTAAAAAAAACTAAATTTATCTTGAATTTTTACGTCATTGTAATGAGAATGATTAACAGGTTTTCCAGAACATAAAATACAATAATAATACAGTATGAAATTTAAATAAATTTATATTATAGTCAATTTCCTTCGATAAATCGAAGCAACTATTTCGAAAGAAATAATTACAGCATTAGTTCAGATAATTAAATTTACTTGACTATTTGTATTACGTTATTGTGTGCGAAAAATACGCTTCAATTATTATTCGTTTTACCGTAAAATTCCTCAATTAATGGAGAAACAAATTTTTCACGTAAACAACAGAACGAAATTTCAACATCCAGCCAAATATCCTGTTGAACGAACAAACGAAACAGGGACCTGTTCAAAGCAGCAAAGTAATTAAAATTTCTCGAGAACACGGTTTTAATACAGGATAAAATTAAACTTGACCGAGAATAAAAACCGAACTCACGCCGGTGTTATGTTTAGGAGGTTGGTGGTATGGTATCTTTATCTGCAACCAACTACTGCATGCGAGGCATTCAAGGACAAACATTCCTAACATAGATAGATATGGATAGAAGAGCATGGAATATGCAACTATAAATCGAATATCATTATCCTTATGAAACTAGATTGACTATAATTTTCTGATACTAATCTTTATTGCTCTATTACTGAACGTAACGACAGCTATGAAAAAGAACAATATGAGAACTGAATGGAAACAGTTTGTAATGAAATTTAAAAAATTAAATATATTACTTACTACAACTAATGAATAGAACCTTTACAGTAAATATTTAGCACCCCTTGTGGGACGAACCACAAACCAACGTCTATGAGTGAGACGTGAAACCGAAACCCTGTTTGTGGAAACGAAAGCAGCAGGAAGGATTCGCTTTGAATCTTTCAAGTACACTGTATCAATTTCGCTTCACTCGAAAATTTAATCAGCAGGGTTATATTACGGGGCCTCATTTCCCTACGTACGTACGTACGTACGGTGGTACCAGATACTAATACCGTGCACACTGTAGCGTTCGTTTAGCGAAGCAACCGACGTTAGTATTTTGTTTCGACGGTGCTGTACGAAATACGCAGTCTTTGATGTGGCCAATATTTAGCTCCGAGGTGGGTCTATAAATCAAGTATATTTTGAATTTAACTTTGCTCGTTGAGTTGCAGGTATACCGCACAATTATTAGTTACTTGGTTGCGGTTTTAGTTTCAAGTTACCGGCTCTAATATCACCAGTATTCGCACTATTTGCTTTGCAAATTAAACGTAACAGTTACATTTCTAATGTCATTTCACAGATTTCTTAGTCAGTGCGAAATGTCGTGTGGTACTTTTTATAATTTATGTCTATATGAAATTATATTATAATTTAATACAGTCAGATATATTGCAGTTTCTTCTGCTTGTTTTTTACGTGAAAATATTGTTACATTCATATGATATATTGTTTCGTTTATATATTATTTTAATACTGGCCTAAATAGAGTTTGTTTTGAAAATAACTTTCTGACTGTTATTTTCTATATTCAACAGAACAGAAAATACCCTAGATAAATATGTATCATACAAAAAAACAAGGAACATAATATATTTTTTACAACAAATACCTGGAATGGCGACATGTGATATCTAGAGAAAGTATATTTTGCGGTATATTAATTTTCACCGGTTTTGTGACGAAGAAAGATAATGTATTTTTTGTGGCGGCAGCTGTCATTTCACTGCCAACATGGACAGGATAAATGTCATTCTTCTAACATGAAAAAACAAGCAAGCAAGCAAGCAGTCGGTGGAGTGTTATCGTATTACTTCATTTCAGGACGATATTCATTACCTACAACCGAGACCCCAGTCTCCTTCGTTTACTAAATGTGAAATTCATAACACTCATGCATATTAATAGAATGAGTTGATTTCATTTCCATAAAAATATTCAGTACCTGAATTAAAAAATCTTATCTACTGTGGACGGACACAATGTTTCACAAGCGGACTACAGCAAGTTCATTTTAATCTGAGCAAAATAAATTTGTCTCTGATTATTCATTAATGGGGGCACATCTAGTGCTATGGGAAAATATGTAGCCTGGAGTATATTTATGAAAGGGTCGCGCACTAATTTACTGAATTAATCAATGCTCTTTTAATTTTACATGCATTAAACACGAATAATAGCATTCAAAGTTTAGCGTATGTTTAATCCATCCATTATTATTTACAATCAGTTTCCTGTTTATTATATTATTGTAACAACACTCTGCCTAAAGTTGTACCTGTATATTGAATATAGTGAATGGTAGGCTATAGAGGGAGACTTGATTCTTGCTCTTCTGGCCATGTCGTGATATTCTTGGGTCGCCCTTCAACTTCCTTTGCTACACACACACACATAGCTATAGTGAATCCCGCATTCTGGCGACGACAGATCTCCCATAATGCAACGGGTTCGGCTCTTATTCCCGTGCGCCCCGTTCTTGTGTATGCCAAACACACTGTCGAAAGGGCGACCCAGATTCACCAACGCGAAGCCTTCATTTATATGGTAAATGTATTGATAATTCTGTGGCGCAAAACAGAACTAAACCGACGGTTTCGTCACGGATTATTAATTGCCTGAGTACGTGATGGGGGACACTGAATTACGCACGACATTTCGTGGCCACAGTGTTAATTCCAAAATCGAAATCTGACAGCAGGTTTGTTTGTTTATGTAAAAATATTCCTATACCTATAGGTAACAGCTGAGAACGAGGTGTCAAAGAGCAGAATAATAGGAAATGCAAGTACGTAAATGTAATAAATACTACTTCTACGTTTCAATTATATATCCGATTTTCAATTAAATCACTGAATTACATTCAAGATTAACAAGAGAGGTAAAAGAACTTACGTATCTCATCTTTATTTCACAATATTGCGAAATAGTACTCACCTGAAACAAAAACATGAATAAATTAGTTTACTGTCAGCATAACAAATACAAAGAAATATATGAGAGATGAATTCATTTTGTCTAATACGTATTAAACAGAACAGTATTAATTAAACTTTATTATATGTATGTACGAATATAAACAGTGGCAATATAATTAAGTACATATTTTCTGCGTTGTTTTTCTGTGAATAATGAAAGCGTTGTTCATATAATCAGGTCGGAGAAACATGTACGTAGGAGAATATGGTGCTATGTAGGGTGGATACGAATATATATATAGAGCCGGATTTACATACAATCTAAAAAGCTATAGTTTAGGGCCGCAAATTTGAGTAATACTAATTTTTTTTTTACTTAAGACGGCCAATCATTCGATTAGACACAAACGTCAGATGTCAGGGAATGCCTCGTGTCGCCTGGTCCCATAATTTTTTTTCAAAGTAATAAATGTAGGTATGTATATGAACATAAAAATGTAAACAATAATTTAGTTTATATAAAATACACTTTAACTGTTCTGTTTTTGCAATATTTGTTTCAATATTTTTTTTTTAATTTTCTCGACTGATTCCTTATAAGGTGTTGGATTACATAAATTCAGTGGAAGTCCATTCAATTCTCTCCTTTTTTCTGTTCTTAATAACTAATAAATTTTTCGGTGCGAACGAATATCATAACTATTCATAACTTATGTAAATGGTTACGTGAAAATGGCATCCTGGAATTGTACTCAAATATAGACACTGCATTAAGACTATTTAAAAGTACAACAGCCACCAATTGTTCTACAGAACGTCCTTTTTCGTGTCTTAAAAGAATAAATATTATTGAAGAACGAATATGTCACAAGATAGATTGAATGCATTGCCAATTTTATCTATTAGAATCAATATCATATGACGATATAATTAGATTGTTTGCTGAAAAGAAGGCAAAGCGCCGTGCTGTGTAGTTTGTAAATTCAATTATAACAAATAATCAGCAATTATTGTGATAAAGTTTAATTAACCGTAATCTTGTTACTCAAAGTTGTGTTTGTCCAAGAAAATGTATTTATGTTAAAACTGAAATGCTTTATATTACATAAAATGTGTAATACATAGATTTTTTTACCTTTCATAATTTATATTATGTAAATTTATGGGCGGCAAAAAGTGCATAGCCTATAGGCGGCAAAATCATAAATCCTGCTCTGAACATACAGACAAACATATAAACCCTTGTCGCTGCACACTGAAGTGCAAAAGGTGGAGACGTCATTTCACCTCAACATCGCACACAGTAGATAATAAAACAAAAACACTGAGAGATAAAAACTTGTCAAGATCGTATCGGTTAACGGTCGAACAGTTTCGGATAAGTTCGTCTGAAGTCGGCGAGATGAAGCAAGCTGGAGCAGGCGGGATAGAACCAGCCAGCCAGTCAAAGTTAATTACATGGAAATATCTCGGTTTATTAGATGCAAGTATGTGAGCGAGAATTTCCAATTCAAACTAGCGGCGTCCATGGAACAGACGAAGTATAGGGTTGGCGTATACCATCTCTCGGCACATTCCTAAATGATTCTGCCCTATTTTGTCGGTGAGGAAAGTTTCACAGTACGGACCTGTAGTATGGTTTGAAACTTATTATAATGAAACAAGTTATTGAATATGGGGCCCACAGGGCCGCTCAGTCGTTTGAAGTTTGTGTGCATAGTTTGTTACGATTTGTATATGAGTACGTCACGGGCACAACACACAGCCAGTTGCAATTACGTGACACGTAATTTTTTCTTTCTGTTAACATTTTGGCACCAGTGGTGGACAGGATCCGGGAACTGGTTGTGTTCCTTTTAGAACGAATGTGGACATGCACAAAGCTTTGTTCTATCCCAGGCACCGTACAATACGCGTCACTGTCGACAATCGACAAACTCATCGAAAAAAGCTAATTAATTTCTGTGATGAAATCACCAATCCCTACTAGTTTTTCCTTT
>JAGJTL010000155.1:1264557-1281297 GCA_022063505.1 Calosoma granatense
TATTCTGTAACAAGAGCGTTTCAATAACTCATAAGTAAAAATAAAAATAAAACGAAGCAATATTAATATAATGTATAGAAGAGAAACAATAATAAAAACTAGTCTGAACGACTTCCGACCGCCGCTCTATATATTCCGGATAACGCCGGTAAGTTCAACATGTTACCGGAATTAAATGCAAACAAGTAAACAGGGCTGGCGTTTAAATGTAATGTGATTGAATATCGATTTGGAAAGCGTATCCACAACCGCAGGCAAACTTACTCACATTACTACCAGCTACCGAATCTAAAAATATGCACATTTTCAACAATACTGCACTATAATCATCATATATGTATTGCTTGAAATATGTGCATTGCCTGGTTAAATAAAACTGAAAAAGTATAGTGTCTTACAGATATATTTTTCTTTGATTTAATTTATGTACATAAAATAACTGATGAATTCGTAAATCAAAGTTGATTCTAACAAACGCAAAATAAATTTAATTATAGCATATCGGTATTAGAGTATTGGGTTATTTATTGACGGTGAATCTGTTTAATGGAAAATTCTCTTCTAGTCCATATGCATACATACATCACCAGTCATCATCATCACCATCATACATACATGCATACGATATATGTACAGTTACGTAAATACCCGTGCCGAGACAAACTAACAAACATGCATTATACATAAGCAGAGAGATGCGTGCATATGTAAACATGTACAAACACTCGCTATTTACCAATAACATATTCAATCATGCACGAATATTTAAAATAAAATCTTTGTAGCGTGGTAGGTACTTTTGACGAACGATGAAAAACGAAGGAAATGGGATTTAGCGATAAAAATTGGAAAAGAGTGCGAACGAGCCGAACGGCGAGTGAAAATAAGATGGTACGATGGGGAAAAAATAAGTCGACGTCAAATAGAAAAGGAAACGTACAGCTTGGCTGGTGTTTGTTTTTTATCGAAGAAATACTGGCAACACTTAAAAGGATCTTGAAGCAATTTGGACCGAGTTCTTTTACTCCTGAATAAATTTATGCTTTTTGACGAAAATCGGGAAAATGTATTTGCGTTCATGTCCATTTGTTCGTTTCTGCTTTTAAGTGTAACGCAAACAAAATAATGCTTTATTATATATTCTAGACTGGTCATTCTAAACGAATCCACGCAAAAATGGTTGAACGCATATTTGATTGAATATCTCAACATTATTTACAGTTCAAAATATACCGTCAGAATAATATTTTAGTATTTATCTTACATTAATATACGCAGAAGACGTACATAGAATGTTCTGTAGAGAATATACATTTAATAACGTACAATGAAATCTTGTAAAGCCGACAAATAATCGCGATTTAATCTAAAAAGAAATATCTTTTCTCATTTACTTCATATCTCACAATGTCAACATTTAATCTGTAAACAAATTTCATTCGAAAATCAGTTCAACAATCTCTAATACAGCATTTTTGTTTTAGTAGTACTTCTGTACGAATACCAATATCGCATGCCTAAAAAATAATAATCCTCGAGCAATAAACTTGGCCTGATAATGTTATAGCGATCATAAAATATTAAATTCCAGTGGCAGAGAGCACTGGTATACGACCGAGACATAACGGAATCAGTCGAACATATACGAGCACACCGATAACAGCAGTATCTGAATAGTGGAAATGCGCATTGTCGTTTTTAGTCAGCTTAAAATGGTAGGGATTCGACGTAAAATTATCTACAGTTGCAGTGATTCTGGGCAAAATCTCAATGTGAAACCAATAGGCCGTACAATATAATGTACTGGAGGATGGAGACAAATACTGTATGCTACATACATATATACTATGCTGACATGACACTAATCTAGTTATGAAATTCCCTGTATTTGAAAGGTTGTTAACGTCAGTGTAAGAGAAAACGACACGTACGAACACCATCTCGACTTCGACGAAATTAATGCGCAAGAGAAATAAGGCTGTCAGAAGTTTTAAAAGGGTACGCAATATAGCCAGTAGCGCACAGTATAATAGTGCCGTTCGTGTCGTTTTACAAACGTAGCGCATTAACTGGAACTAAATCATAAATTGGTCCCGGAACATATAAATGCTGAAATAGCTACTAATATTGCTATATATCTGACTTTATATCCACGATGAAAATCAACTAATGCACTATATTATGTTTTCCATACGAAACTAAATATATTTATTGAATTGTAAAGTGAGTATATATTCTATATTTTAATACTATGCTTGCAATTTTCAATAGGTAAAAATAAAAGATTATTTTTCAGAGTAAAATAAACAAACAATAATATATATCCTAGTATTCTGGATTTAGAATTTAATGTCAATTTTTGTAGAACTCATATGATTATGTTGTTAACATGGATATATACATACTAAGTTACATCGACATATACTTTTATCATAGTAAGTAAATACAAAGTATTCCATGTACATGCAATAAAGTTCTCATGTAAACTTTGAATTAAAAGAAATGCAGATGCAGCAATGCATAAAACTTGTGTCCGAACTAATAAAATCAAACTACTCCCCGTTTCGTGAACATTTATTTAATTTATGCATTTAAAAGTATCGTATATACTTCCCTTGCAATTTACCTATATGCAAAAATAAATTGTTTACGATTTCTGATTTTTTTTAATGTTAATTTATGCACAGCATGAATTCATAAACTAGTTATATATATTTTAATTATTGAAATGGAACACCCCCCCCCCTAAACACACACAAATACACTCCACTCACCTACCTGTGTTATTTCCGTAAATAAACAAATACAGTAAATTTGAAATACACGCAATTACATCGTTGCGAATTGAATGAAAACATTTTATTATTTGAAAATAAATATATAACAACAAATAAAAGCAACATTGCCAATACAATTGTAGACCATCTACGCACAAAATGTTCAAACACATAAATTATTCGTTTGTTAAATTATGCTCAATAATTAATTTGTATTCTATGTAGTTGCGGACATTTGTGAAAAATAGCGAAATAAATTGCCTAAATATTAATTTTATTGTATAAAATCTGTTTAATAATTATATTCCGAAATGCAATTATCCCATCCATTATTTACATGTACAGAATCAAAAACTGATTTTCCATACAGTGTGTGTGTGTGTGGATGGTACTTGAAATTTCCGAAATAATAATATGCACTATAGAGCATTATCATTGTTGGTTGAGCCCACCCGTGTATTACATATATAAAACCCGCCGATATTATATACGAATATTTGTTCATTGAACTTCATTCAATATATTTCCATGAGAGGTGTTATTTAACAGAGAATCATATTAATCTCTAGTATATTGTGTATGTACATGAAATAGAACATTGCCGATTATTAACAAAAGTAAAATTAGAACAGCAAAATAATACATACGTGATTCTGTTGTCTAGGCAATTTAGTCTAAATCAGTTATCTCTAATTAATAGAGCATTAGTTTCATCACTTATATGAGCGCCGCGAGTGACAGAATACTTTTAGAACAAATGTCATTATCATACACATGATAGTTAAGCAATCACAATTCGTACATGCAGAGCATATATACAGGTAACGACCGATCAATTTCCAATTGCGTTATAAAGTATTGCTTTAGTCTGTTGCGCTGTTCGTAAGTACGGGATGCACGTACGTACGTACGTTGTACGGCCATTACGGCTGGAAGTCTAAAGTGGCTAACTTCTGGAAGCCCAAGTGATTCTGTTTGGTGACATCACAGAGCACTCACGTTGATTACTGGGACGCAAGCGAACGGGTCAACTATGGACCAGTCACTTGTGTCTGTACCTGTATATGTGTGTGTGTGAATGTGTACGTACCTGTATGTGCATTGAGTCCTTAACCTTTCATTAAGCAAACACGAACAAACACTGGACGTTAACGCCACCGCTACCGGGATAGTCAGCGGTCATTTCAAACTACCATTCACTAGCCCAACACACACACAGTTCAATATAAGAGACTTTATTTATTTAATGCTACAGGCAAACTACTTGATATGTACTAAGAACTTGTGTGGAGTAAATACACATTTTATAAAAATTACTGTAAAGTCCAACTTACTTTACTAAACTGCTTCTGATTGCACACTGTCATGTGAAAAAAAAATAGGTAGCAATATAAAATTTGACTTTCAAACATTTTATTTAAATTTTAGTAAAAGTAAGTGCCATCTGTTGATGTTATAGAAGTAATTTTGATTCTTTTTTACAGCAACAATTAATTAATTAAGTCGAAGTAATTATGAACACAATACGTATGTGATATACCAAATGTAACACAATTATTTACTTACTCTGAATACTAATTACTTATTCAGTAACTATCCATCAACTTAAATTATTAAATGTCAATGAATTCACTATTCTTCTCACCTATATTGTTAATAAATGTGCATTATAAATACTATTAATATAATTATAATTTAATATTAATTGTACAACTACAATTAACCAGCGTACGGTAGATGAAGTTATTAATTATTTGTTTACAATAACAATATTGTAAATTTTAAACATATTATAGATACTGTCATGTAGTGCGTTATTACTGTATAAATGAATCAGTGACAGCTGATCAGATATCAATGTTACAATATCAGTGAACAAAATAATGCAAAACATAAAAATTAAATATAATTGCACATTCAGATTCATTTCATTTTGTTATCTGCTTGTTTTAGAAAAAATATCTAAATTATTTACATGGTTGCAGAAAAAATTATACATATCTACAATGATTGACATAGCTCTGATAGATGACAAAGCAAAATATTAAACGTATATTATAATTAATTGGTTAATTAAGTATATTTACATATAAAGGTAAATAAATCGAGTGCGAACCTTATTTCTATTGCCTAATAGTCAGTGTTACAATTGAAGAAATGTAAACATGTAATGTTGATATTATGTTCAACTTGAAAACACATGTAACTAATATTGTTGGCGACAATATACACACCGATACAATACAAGTCAAATAAAGTGCAGCAATACAACAAACAGACATACACATCCGTCATATAGTCAACAAATCCATCCATCGTTGGCCAGTGTAATTACAAAGTCACGAGAGATCAAGTTAACCGCGCGCGCGGCCGCGAATGTGTGCAAACGAGCGAACGTCCACCGAACCGGTACAAACAGGAGCAGTGCAGTGTCGCGTGACAACTTGTACCCCAAGGGCGGTGTAGCATAACTAAATAAGTGTCCGCACTAGTTCATCATATTAACTTGTTTCTATCAGATTCTTATATCAAACGTAGCCGCGAGCAAACATTAAAAATGTCTGTTGAACACGCGACCGTGTTCACACGAAACGCCCTCGTATATTCACTTCAAGAGAGACTCTTATAACTGATATGACATGTAATGCTCACCAACAGCAAAGATAATTTTATGATAGATGACTGCTTGACAATTCATTCCCAGAAGTACTCTCCACCTTGCAGTATGTGAATCAACGCAAAATCAAAATATTTTACAAAATGAATCGGTAATTTATAATATACACAGTTCTTTGCTATTTGTGTTCTTTTTTTATAAATCGTAGGTATAAATAATTGAGAAATAATTACTTTTTATTTTTAGTAATTTTGAACTGCGGCATAACAAAATGAAAAGTCTTTACCAAAAGCATTTATTTTAAAGCTATATTCGTTGCAGTTTATCTCAATAGAAAAACTTGGTTCAAAGCGTACAAAATACAAAGTGAATAGAACTGGAATTTTTCTCGTACAAAAAATGAACGCAATGATTTAGTTTCTTTATACAAGGTACAGTAGCAGTATTTAGTTGTAGACTGCGCTATGTATGTATGTGTGTTTGTGTGTATGTACGTATTTACGTTGTGTGTTAATAACAACATTTCACATCGTTACATTGAGAGTATATTAACCAGAAAAGATAACATATGTGGAACGGTGCTTTTGATCACAAGCAATGCCTTTCAGTGCATCGTGCCTGTTCATTCGAAACCGATGCGACTTGCAATTAGTCCCATTCCTATATAGTCGGTGTGCGCACACAATTCCGAACTCTAACAAACATGCGCGCGCATACATGTACGTGTGACATGTAACCGGAGCTCGTTGAATGTTGTGTACGTGCAATATATATACGCATGTGTGTGTATGTGTGTGTTCTCATCTAGATTTATTGTATTTCAGATACATGACGGACGACAAGAGAGACACATACACACACACACAGTGATGTTTGACAAACAGATATGTTTGTTACATTACTTTGTGACCTGTAAACACATCAACAACAAACGTTTCGACATCGTGTGAATACCTGCATGATGTAGTTTTATACAAAACGATAAAGGTGAACGTAATACTTCAAGTTGTTTACTGCGAAAGGAAAATCGTGTAACGTAGTTATTGAACTGGTAATGAATTTACTGAAGCAGCAACGCAAGAAGATGATGCGGATTGCCAACTAAAAAGGATGTGCGCATTCAACTGTATAGCCAATGTGAAAAGTTACAATATCCATGAATGCATATAAGTACGTAGTGTATATATAAGTCCTTGTCAACAACACTGCACGCATACATCGATCACTAGTTAAGGTATACGTATCAAATGAAAAAGAAACTGATACGTCTTCCCAATTGTCATCCCACACAGATATTGTACGTAGCAGTATAGGCTGTTCCAACAAGAGGTAGTATATGTTCTCGTCATTATAATCACATAATGTAAATACATATATAAGTGCCTGTAATACATTATATAAATAACTGGACAACTATGATAGGAGTCACAAACCCTTATATATGTAAATATTAGAGTAAACTATAATGTGACACTACTATCATTCATGAAAGGCTTGTGAAGTAAAAGAAAAATGGAATTATTACTGAAATGCAGAATGATGTAGGTACAGGTATGTACATATTTAATCATTAATACGTTTTGTTTTGTGTAGCCGTTAAATGAAAAGTGTTTTATGTCTGTGTATAATATTGAAAATACACGTATAACTACAAAGCAAGGGATACAGCTATAAAGTATTGTAAAAGAGAATTTAAAATTGCCTACATTTCAAACAGTTTTTAATATCATATACAAGAGAGAATTGTAATAGGTTCGGTTAACAGTTGGTAAGACAGTAATCTTCATAATGTTATCTACAAGTCAGTCATTAGAAATCATGCATGAAGGTTAGCAACATCTGTACATTTGTACATGTTGTATAAGGCTGATATTTAGTAACTTTAGTACATGATTTCTAGAAGTGCAAGTGGATATTGAAATACACGTGTACATATATATTGTTTAAATGTTTATGTGTACTGGCACACTACCTGTACGAGCATGTTTTGTCGCTCGCTTGTAGCGCACTGTTGGCGCGTACCTGTACAGGTGTACGCGGGCGAGATATTGGAGTCGGGCCACGCCTCAGTCCCGCTAACAGGTCAATATCAGAACTGGGTCAACTCTCGGCGTCCAACGAAACATCAGTCTCGAGTAAAAGTTGAACCTCTGCCAGCAACGTACGCCCCGCCCGGCCTACGGTCATTGGTTATTACGTATCCAATGGACGCAAATTGTTACATTGTTACGTGCCCACCGGCGTCGCATTGGCATCGCGACGCATTCTGCAATGACAAATGCATTGCAGCGTTTGTATGTGCGTGTATCCGTGCGTATGTATGTATGCGTGTGTGTGTGTATGGGGGAGTGTGCGTGAATATACAACGCATTGCTAACTGTGTGTAACTACTAATGGATGGTGACGTGTTCAAGGTTAGCTAACGTCTGCACGCCGTTCATATACGGTGGAGAACTTAACTCATTTAGTTGCTTGCCTTGCAGATAGAATTCGCCGAACATACCGGAGTTGAAGTGATGATCTAGTAAACTATTCGCAAACTAATATCAGTAAAATGTATGTATGAAACATCATTAACACGGAATAGTATAAATAGTAACAGATTAGTAAAAGCCGATGTGAAAGAGAATTCTAAATAAAATTTCAAAAAGCCAGAATTGTAATTTTACTACACACTTGTAAATTGCCTTTATTTATTTCTTTTGTAAGAATGTTGTGTACGTTGAAGACTCTAGTATAATCTGTTACAATTTCATTTCATTGTGAATTGTTTATAATTTTTTATCTGTCGTAATGTATTGTATTTGACTCATAATATCAAATGCTTTTGTTGTAGGTAGGTACCTTATACATTCTGGAAATAGTATTCTAATTATATCAAGCACACATTTACTTGCTTATAATCATTAACCTACATACATTTAGTTCATTGCAAGGAGTTATCAGCAGACAGCTGGTCTACAATGTCACGTGACTGAGAGAGCAGGACAAGAAGATCGACACAATCGCTAGGTTTTCCAGAGTAACACGTGGTATCGGCACAGTGTAACAAAACCCAGTAGTATGTTCAACACCGAGTCAGGATCATTAATCAGCGATGAAGCGTCTCCTCTGCTGTCATGTTGTTCACGGAAGAGTGAGTAAGAGATAGTGAAAGAGGTGAGGGTGACGTCACCTCGCAACCTGACCCCGTCGTGAAACGCACCGACGTCGACTTCTCATTTGTTATCTCATTGTGACACTCAATTACCGTAGTGCATGCAGCTTGGCTGCTCGTCACAATGATCACCAGGTCCTTCACTGTTACCTGACTTATCTGCACGAAGCCATGTTGAAGTCGCCGTCACGAATTTAAGTAGCTGCTAATATCCACCAACCCGAAACAAAATGCAAACTTGTACATATATTTGGTTGGTCCTTCAGTTCAGTTACAACAACTTAAAACTGTCGCGACTTAAAACATATCGTACTTGCAGCAAGTACAAGTGGCGAGGTCGCACGAATAGAGATTCATATCTCTTCCACCACCATGTACAGTGCACGTGGTGTCACATGAACTGTTATACTTAAACAGGTAACGTCATGTCCTAGTTTGCTTGTGGAAAACAGATAAAGATAATGGCTCTTACTGTGCACTGGTCTTACACTTTAACTCGAACATAAAGAAGAAACATTACATAAGCACTGAAAATAGAACAATGCAATAATCATATGTTACACTAAGAATTGCAATGGTAAAAAACCGGTGAATTTGTTATTTTTGTAGACAATTATACATGACTCATTCAAGGATGTGAAATCAGAAGACCATAATTTACTATAAATACTCATAATATTCTAGCTAAACACAGTTGTGAATTATAAGACTAATTTGAATTATTAGTGTCAAGATCAGACACACGCTTACAAATATACTAACTAAACAAAAGTAGAATAAAATATACAGTATTTTCCCATTAATGAAAGTCTAGAAAATATAATATTTTTCTGCTCGGAGAACAGTGAAATTTAAATAATACGCACTAAGCCATTCGAGCGTGACGATGTAAGGTAGCGTACGGACGTCTCGGTTGCCATTGGCCGCCTCCGGCGTCGTATACCGCGCGTAGCGTGTACTAATTAAAGCAGAAGGATGTAGGAGCGGTGTGCGCCGGTGTAAGCCGTGGGCGATAGCGCATCGCGCCCTCCAAAACAACACGCGTGTAATGCATCATCATCATTATCCAACCGGTAAACATTGCACTACATAGCCCAACCATCACTAGTGTGCGTACAAGCGTAAGTGTGTCCACACAACTTATCTACACTTCACATAACAGCCACGTGCAATGTTCATCATTTACATTGAATTTCAGGTTTAAAATTAGACAGATATGCTGATAAAAATAGCTGACAAGTTTATATTGGTTGAGTTATTATTGAATTACCGACAGCTCGAACGTAAATCTTGGCTTTTCAGTCGTCTTACAGTTAGTGAATGGAAAAAACAGATCACAGAAAGTAAATCCACGAAAAAAATATACTAATACGAAAAGAGAACAAAAACATACACAAGGTATACTTGATTAAATATATACCAAGTGGATCTTACAAATGAAACAATTCATATAGACATGTACGAAATTAATTTCAATAAAAAAGAATAAAATTCAAAAGAATTCAAGTTCTCTGTAAACCACTTTTGCATTCACATGTAGCGTTCAATTTACTCGCGGTCTAACGCAAAATGAACAAAATAAATTACATACAACCGACATTGTATGTACGTGGATATTTCCTTTGATTCACACACACACACACACAGAGACACACGTACACTCGCGTTCATCCACGGCCATTGTGTACTTACGTACTACGAGCAGGTAAATGAATAAAGATGTAACACGTGTCTGCGGGCTAAGAACGACGGCGGCCATCATCGCAGAGTGTTTTTAATCACATCGAAATCCCTTTTGTCCCTCCTCACGTACACAGTACTCGATGCGCGTGCGTACGAGGGTTAGAAACGCGTCCTATGCTTGGGCTTAAGCATTGAACAAACTCCCTTGGGTCGAGTTTGATCACGTCGATATGTGAGAGCATATTGTTACCGACTTGGACAATTGACCGACCGAGAATGTCACCATTGTCGTAATCACGAATCACTACGCTTGCCCTTGTTATGATGCAATGCGAAACACGCAACATATGTACGTATTCAAACACGGTATGTATAAGAAGGAAGTTGAAATATTAGTTTCAAACAGCCGAAATTAAATAGTGAACTTGTTAGTTTTGTCACTAATGACAAGATGAGTGATATAAAAGAAGAAAATTTAGTTCTGTGATATAAGTAACAATTTATCATGAATTTCATTGTATAGCATTATTACAAGTAAGTAAATGTTCCTGGTTTGTTTTATTCAAATATTAGATATTAGATAGTCGCTCTATAGTTTATTGAAATGTGCTGCAAGGGTGTACCTGTTCGTACTAGGCTTATTGTTATTTGCTGTAGCAGAGAGTTCGTTAGCAACTACTCGGATAATCATGTTGTATACAAACTGGACATACAGTGCACTAGTTTTAGAGTGGTATTGTGCACTATTACAGTAGTATAGTTAGGCAACTAGTAGTCTCTAGGCTAGCGCATCCGACAGTCAAGGTATAATCTAAACTGGCAGAGTTCATTGTACGTACACCTTGCATTTAATGTGTCGTTGCGAATGATGGTGGTGCTTGTGCCGGTTGGCAAACCGCTGGTCGAGACTAGTTAAATGAACTCTGGCAATAATGGGATTAGAGACTATAAGCTGCAGGCAGTGTAGATGAGGCTATTCATAAGACGTTCAGGCTCATGCGAGTCGCGAAGTTGGCCGTGTCGTACTGCTCCTTGTCAAACAGCGGCCACATCAGCCGCTCCAACAGCAAGGATATCTACTCAGTTTCGACATCAATAGGCTTATACGTACGCCCTGTACGTAATGAAGTACGGGCCGGATGTATCAGCACTGATTACAGGGTTTCACATCCTGATCGAAAAGTACCCATTAAAAGAAGATAATCTGAAAGACATCGTCAGGCTGGTATCCAGTGGCTTCGGTATTCAAGAGTAAGTACATCAAGTAAAACAATATACTACACAGTTAATTGAAATCCTTCCATGATCTTTGTATAACATTAGAAAGAATAATATTTATAAACTTTTTAAAGTAGCCATGAAATTGTGAATTTTACATTGCTATATACCAAATTTCTAATATTCCATTCTAGCTAGAATAATGAAAATATACCACAGGGTGTCGTATATTTCCCAATTAGCACAATATCAAATCTACACCGTCACCATGCCAGCATTAGTGCATTCGTTAGAAAAATCTAATAACGAAAATCCCCGGATCCTGTTAGTCTATTTGAACAGACCATTTTCCACATCCGATGCACACGTGTTGATGCACACGTATTCTGTGGTGCTGTTACATCGAAGCTACTACGTACAATGTTGCGTATATAACAACCTAGACCTAGGCCTGAGTATAGTGCCAGTAATATCTGAAATAGGTAAATGGCAATGCTAGGTTAGGCTTAGATAGACGTATGGCGGGTATATGTTGGTGTGTAGAAACCATGATTCCTCCCGCGGGTCTCCTTTATGTGGTCCAGTTCAGCTCTGCGGTAGTTTGATTAAGCCGGATTGCGTAATACGGACCGTGAGGTCTCATCCCTGGTGTGGAGAGAAGTTAGTCGCGTTAACCCCGCGCGCCCTATACTCTAAGACGATACGATGGCTTTTGAAATCTCCCGCTTGATTTATCCACGTTAATTTCTGGTACGTGGCGAGCGCAAACTCTCCGTGTAACGACTCATCCCCCCACCTTTCACTTCCGTTATCCTTCCACACTGCAACTACCCACTATAAACCTCCTTCCTCCCTTTTCACTCTCTCACATAGCCTGCTCTTACTTCACCCAGCACTTCCTCAACGCCACACCAACTTCCGCTCCATTATTTCCTGCGGCGAATGCAATCGATGTAGTTTTAAAAGCTGGAAGTATTTCACCGGTGCCATCAACAGGTTTTTCTTTACAGCCCTCCCATTTTATTGCGAAACGATTTCGAAAACAAAGTTTCGGTTTTCACAAGCCCATTCATCTTGGTTCGAAATCATTCGACAAACATCGTCTAATATTTTTCATTCTAACATATTCACATTTATAATTTAGCTAATTTACATTACTTTATAAAATACGAAACACCCTGCATATAGAAAGTAAGAGAAATACAGAAACATTTTATTTTTGAGATCTGAAATCACAAGTTGTCCGTTGAATTCAGTTGGAAAAGTTTAAATCGAAAAGAAGACCAATGAAAAATAGTATCAGAATTCACGAACAGACGACAGGAATAAACAAAGCAACGAAATGTTCATGTAGAAAAGACGGAAGTTCATTAATGGGATTGGCATCCGGACTTCCAATAAAAGAAGTCATCCCTGGCAACGAGCTTATTCGCTGACAGTGTCTCAGAAGAAGGGAATGCATCCACGTTATGCAGACACGACTGCAATCTGCGCGAAAAACATTCCGACAAAATAGTTAATCTTGAGCATGCTCCAACAGCAAAAAGTGTAACGTCTTTTTACTCTGCCTGATAACTATTCATCATTATTAGTTCGCTCTACTTCAACACATCGGTTGCCTGCTGGTACTTCTGGCCTTAATTAAGTTGCAACTCTCTCGAATATCTGCGCATCGCTACACTGATGCACACAATTTTCTCTCTGTGTGTGTATGTGTTTGTGTGAGTGGGGAATGTCGAGTTTCTAAATTAAACATATTTTGAAATTTTCTCACCCGCATCTGGAAAACTATGGGTTATATTAAATTTCACATAGTGCAAATAATGTAATATTCAACGCAACGATGGAGAAAAATAGACTATTACATTACTCGTCGTCACGAGCATATTTGATGTACTCATGTCAGGTTTCTAGCACGTGGCTCAATTTAAAAATCAACAATATTGAAGTGAATCTATAAACGTTTTCTACCCGTTAAAAAACATTTATGCTATTCGACAGATGCGATATGGTTCGTTTTGATTCGATATTAAAACAAACCCGACATAAGAATATCTAATCTATAAATTGCTATTATGAACAATGTTCTTCTAAGAACAAGAAATATGATTTTTGTTCTTAATAGTAATAGTAATTTGAAAAGAATGTCAATTGTCCTCCGTCAGTATACAATCACATTGAATTTGCAATGATATGAAGAAAAGTAATTTCATTTAACCTTAACATTGCACAAAATATTTATGCATGACCTCGGTATACTGAACTTGTGATACATATTTAATTTCAAGGAGGAAACATGTTCTTGCAAGAACCGCTACTTACAGCTACATACATTTATACATGACGGTAAGAAATCTACATTTTTGCATGCAAACTACGCAGTGAAAGACGAGTCCGTGACGCGCGTGACCGTATTACCTACTCGATAATTAGTTCACACAGCCAGGACAGCAATGGTGGAGGTGTGCCATCAATGTACACGTGCAGCAATCACAGATATACAGACAGAGAGTAACAGAGAGAGAGAATTATATAAAGTAACCATGGTAACGGCAAACAAACAGCGATGCAACATACACACGCACGTATATACTCGTAAATGTATGTATGTGTACGGACACAGTGTTTCAGTACTACATACTAGAGATGCCTAGGTATTATACCACTATTGCTGGGCCAGGTTAAATTTTATAAATCAAGTTCGGTCTGCCATATTACATTACGAACTCTAACATTATTAATGGGATGTACACGACCTGAAAGCAGCGATATCACCATGGCAACCTGCTCCTACATCAAAGAGGTCTCCGGTGAAGCATGCAGTCGACGCGATACAAACGAAAACTGTTTTCAGCGCAGACAAAGACTTCAATTTCGAGGCGCGTAATACATGCGCACTGTATATTAAATTCGTAGCAAAGAAAAAAATCCACGTGAACGCTAAATTAGCTGCAACGTAACCAGTTCTGGGAACTTTCCATTCTAATTTAGGTCAATTTATGGACAATATTCAACAATATTTCATTACACGAACCGGGGCAACGGAGTGAGTGAACGACAACGTACGACAGGTTTCATAAAGTGCACTCAAGTAATTGTTATTTTTTACCTACTAGTAACCGCGTACACAAGGCCTTTGCGTCAATTTAGAATATGTCACTGCAAGCTATAGTATACGTGCGTATATCGACCTACATAACCTTCTGTCCGTCAGTTGTAACTAAATATAGAATTTAATTACAAATCAAAGTCAAGGGACAACTTTAGCTGAACTATTATAATCTCTATTTACAAACATTTACGCCTGCATTATATGTGTCAACAACTCGGCTGTTTGTTTATGTAAACTGTGTTTCGGGAATTTTCCACATAAAACTTTAAACGTATATTAAAAATTATTTAACTTTGCACTATACATAAACAATGTTTCACCAATCTGATACACTTGAAATTCTAAAAATTTAAACCTATGCATATAATTATGTCAAAAATAATCAGTCAACAATATCAGCGTGACAAGTCTAATATAAAAGTAGCCTAAAATAATATTAATATCTAAAAAAGTAATTAACATTTAATGAGAATAATATCATGTACATCTTCCATGTAATACAAGTAAGGTGCTTCTACCGATATGGAAGAAAATCTCTTATTTGTCACGTTTACTCTCTTTGCCTGCACAACCAATTTTGTTTTTCTAATAGCAAACATCAAATCATGTCAAAAACACAGATTTCACATATGCAGTTACTGTACTAATCCATGATTTTCAAAGTGAAATATTTAATAGTTTTACATTATCCAGAAAGTGAGGTTATATTTGATCTTGCACATACACGTCACAGTGCGCGCGTGTGTGTGTGTGGTCCCCTTATTTTGTTTGAAACTATATTGTATAATAATAAACATTCCCCATATAAGGAATGTATGTGATGTCACGGTGTGGAATTAAATTATACGTGTCGGAGGCAGCCAATCAATTATCTCTCACTTGTTTGTTCTCTTTCTAACTCACTCAATCTCTCCCTGTCCCTCTCTCTCCCTGTCTCTCTCTCTCTCTCTCTCTCTCTCTGTGTAGTGAACGTCATAGACGGGAAGGCGGCTTCATGGGTAAAGGGATGTAAGAGGATTGCAAGAGAATTAGCACAGAGGCTTTGAAAGTCGAAGCTTTGTCTGCACCAGAGCAATGGAATCTGACATCCCCATACATGCACACACTACACACATACACATATATAGAGTTCACATCATTACTACACCTCATCCCTCTAACCTTCATATCCATACTCCATTGCTCTTGTGTTCCCGGAAACCATAGCCCTCCCACGACCTTATCAATACCACACACGGATTAATCGTGATAAGCCCACAGATTGTGCAATAAACACAATAGCAGCGAACAATGCCAACGTAAATTTACCAGAATCTGTATGAATTTCTTTAATCAAACGGTCCAGTCATTAGGCGATTACTTGTTCACGCACATTGCTGGAACATGGAGTAGCGTTTGTTCTTCAACAATAGCGCTGGTTATCTCCAAAGTGATTAATTATCGATATAAAATCACGTATAGAAGTTAAATGTAATCCATGACACATGTACGTACTAATTATACATATTACACTAGAGCACGATGGTTCATAGATATGATAAATGATGAAACACAAGTCATACATGAGTTCCAGAATTAATATATAGACATTTAGATATAAATTGATACCATAAATAATTCACAATATTTAATAAGAGGAACAGTATTTGTTAAGAACCGATGAAAAGAAAGTTTTAAAGCACTATGTACGAGTACAAATAAAAGTATGAATTCATTATTTAGAAAAATGAAATTACACTCATATATATTGCAACAACAGAATATTCGTTAATGTGAAGTATAAACTACAATAAATCCACTTCGACATAAATAATATAGTAAGTTTTTGTAATAAATAAATGATATTGATTACTACAACTTACGTATTTAGCTGATACCATAAAAATTAATGGATATGGCAGTCAATACTCACCTGAAACAAAGAAACCAGAAATTAATATATTAATATAATTAAATGAAATACGTGAAAATACAACGCATAAATGATGCGGTTTCATTGAAAGCAAATTCAATCGTATGGAAATTCGTTTTAATGAAATTAAATTGAAATAGAATTAAAAATATTTTATCATCGTTCTGCACAGTACGGATTCACGGAATTCATTAATATCACTAATAAAATACACCTACATTGTTATTTCACACAAAGTCGTATTTTATTGTGAATATATATATA
>JAGJTL010000155.1:1281422-1293293 GCA_022063505.1 Calosoma granatense
TAAAAAAAAATTGGTATTTTATTTATTTAAAAGTTCGACATATTTCTGCACTGAGACTATCTTCAGACAATAAATAAAAATGAAAAAACAATTCTACATTTGTATTTTTATTTAGTATATCCGTCGTTATTCCCTATTTGAACTACCTATTTAGATGAATTTTCTACTAGTCAGTTTGTAATAAGATCCATAATTGAAAAGTTCATCTGTCATTATGTCAACGATGTGATGTGATAGAATGAACATGATGATTATGATTAACAACAAGGTGTGCACGAATACTAGTGTGTCACGCAGGTGTACATAAACATTTATTTTAACAAGACGATGAGGTAATAGTACGCCAGGGCGCGTCGGTAACAAAGCTTTCTACACGACGAAAACGACAAGGCAGCGAGTTGGAAACGCTGTAAGAAAATGTGGGAGGAACGGTTCCAGAGTCTTTGTTATCAGACGGGAACTCCCGTTGCTAGTTTTTAATTACAAGAGCCGGCTAATGAGCTGAATTCCATCAGGAGGTGGATAGACAGTGCACTACCGTTGCCGGTGCTAAGGCAGATCGAGCGACGTCGAAAGAATCTCAGCGAAAGAAGATTACTAATTTACCGGGGTCCCGACAAAACGAAACACCAATTTTCGCTCTCACATTTCCACGCACGCATCCTAAATTTCAACATATTTTACTTAACGTGTTAATTAAATGTGTTTTTCATACAAGAAATTCATAAAAATTTCAGTTGCCATTTGCCGTTACAATACGTTGTTCGTTTCGATAACTTTGCATGCATATCAAATTATAATGTAATATAGAAATTAATATACTCCAGTGTCGCATCAAAACAAAAGCAATTAAGACAATTAACTCCTCCCCAACTACTCCATTTCTAATCCATTTTATAATTTTATTACAAGTAAGAAATTCATTAAAAATTATACTATAATTTATTTTCAAGACTCTTAAACAAATCAAATTTATAATGACGCGAGATATAATACTATATAAAAAACATATTGTACTATTAGGGCAAATTGCAACGCATATGATAATTGTTATGTCATACAAGACTGTTATCAATGTTATAAACAATTCAGATTTTTTATCTATTTGTTCTATGCTAAATTAGCACTATTTATGTACATTGAAAATGAAACAATTTCTTGATATCTGCCACGTAATAACCATTATCTTTTATAAACCGTTTATTATCACGAGTAAAGTTCGTTAGTAAAAAAGTAAACAAAACATATAAAAAAACAGTTGTTTCTTCGCGAAACTAAATAACTTCAATAAAACAAACATTCACCTGTTGAGTATTACTTCAAGTATTGATTAAATTAATGTAGTTTTTCTTGTTTGAGATTTCAAAATTAGTTATAGCGGCGTCATCTGGTGAGGAGACGCTGAACTACAGTTCGACGTCGGCACGCCGGCGCTGTGTGTTCAAATTTATCCGATAGATGTCTCGACGGGCGCCATAAAGCATCCGGATCGATATTCATGAACATTGCATGAATGAGAGGGAACATTTATAATTGATAAGAATCTGTCTGCACTTCAATGTAACTTTCAGCATTACATATTGTTTTCACAAAGTTTATGAAATATATTTTTACTAAATATTTCACATTAAAATTGTCTATGAAACTGATGACGTTGTGCAACAGCTGTTCACATTTCTCAGCATATTATTGTTATTTTAATACTTACAACCATATGATGATAATTATATTAAATAAACACAAACAATAAAACAATAATTTCAAATATCGAATCCTAGTGTGGCAAGAAAATAATGCATTAAGAATTTTAATTACAAGTATTGTTTAATAGGTCTATATGGTGTAATATTTATATTTCTTTACATGTTAATCCAATTTAAGACAAAACGCAAATAAAGCGTATTTTATGTAAAATAATGAAAAATATTTACTATAGAAAATTAAAGTACATACAGAAATAGTGCTATATTAAAATTATATTTGTTGTGTACTTAATTGTTCTCTCAGTATTAAACTACAAAGAAACGGGATTTTTTTCAGAAAAATTAGTGAAACGTCAAGTTATATTAATTCTTTTATGTATGACCCTCAAAGCATTTCATTTCAGAAACACGAAAAGTATAAACAATTACTTGGAGAATCTGTGTAATAAAGGAGAAAATAAACGAAAAGAATGAATGGTTGAACAACACAGAAAGTAGGAAAGTCATTAAATTTAACAACGCTCTGTAAGAATAGCGTACGAGTAATGAACGACGATAACCGAACATTCACGGAGACGGCCGATAACATTACGCTCGGGTAGACACGATGGGGTTGCATCAGAGCGCGAGGGTGCATTGACGTTGTTGCCCCTCCGTCATTTGTAGCTTAGTAGGTACAGCCGGCACCATATGGAATGACGCAACAGTATTATTTCTTTATTTTACGTTATTACATCAACAGTTTATTGAAACACACAATTGTATTATATAAACTAAATTTGTTTCTACGCTGCATGTGGATACGGTAATATGTATTTCAAATGTTTTATCTTTATTTGTACTATATCAAAACAGAGACAAAATAAAAATCAGTATCAAAATATTGTACCATCGACTTACGATAATTAATAAATATATTCAAAGTGTATATTGAATTAGATTTGTATTATATATTTTTTAATTCATCTATAAAAATTAGTAATAAATACATTTCTGTTTTGTTATTTTCACTTGAAACCTGTTGAAATATTGAATAAACAAAAAAATCAGAATTCTAATCAACGTAATTGTAAAATAAAGGTCAAGACAAAAATTAGATACGGAAATAGATTTTTTAAATAACCGAAGTTAATGTTTATATTTTTTTGCAAGAAACGTAGTGTGCTTTTAAATTAGTTTTATTGCCTTCTTTTATATAGTAATATATGGGTTTTCAGTATAGATGGAATTATAGTGTGAATACACTTCTTACACTGGAGATAGGTATATTTTTGGTTGTAGAAAAATAGTAGTTAATTTTTTACATGACGAGATAAAATGGTCTTCCTTTTTTGTAGCTATGATATTTACAAAATACCGCTAATAACGATGAAAATTCAGTCTAGAAAAACTCTGAACGCTTCCCGAGCGGTTTGTAGCACGGAGGAAGCCGTACAAGTGCTTAAGGGCAGCAGTAATTGATCCGGTTTATGAAAAACACGGTTCGGTATCATTCAGACGGCGGTCAGTCAACGTCGGTAACGTCGAATAAAGGACAGACTGCTTCAGAGCTTCGTCAATTACCACAGGAAATAAAAACAGCCGGCTCACAGGAGACTGGAAATCAATAACGAACATGGAGTTAGGGGCCAGAGTAGTATCACGGCCGTATCATACAATACACACCCACACACACACATACACACACATGGTGGGTAATAATCATCGTCGGATTGTATAGAGACGCCTAGGTCCATATCAGCGAATGCAATTGGCCTTATACGTAGTTTACTGAGTGCGACGCACGAGTCGGATGGGTCCAGAAGGGGCCATTGGCGCCGAGCCTCGTACGTCGATTGTCGTCGTCGTCGTTGTTGAGACCGACGCTGCGTGATGCCGTTAACTGTCGACGTAATGGCTTCGTCTACACAACGAGATACACTTCCTCTCGTCTCTCCTTTCTCTACCCCTCGTACCACACGATTTTCCACTAACCGACAGGCTCAAACCGGTGAACAGTACAAACACACCACGCACAATGCCACTGTTACAAGCAGTGACGGAATTGCCAACTAACACGGACGCGTCTCACACTGTCTGTCGGTTTTAAACGCGATAGTGGCAGTAGTCTACTATACAGGTGACAGTAAAATATAGTTCACAAATATATATTACTGTCGCGTGACAAGCACTTGAAACATTTCACGTACGTACCGTAGCTGTACCTGTATGTGGTAAATTAATTTTATTTCAAGTCTTCAGTGAGTCATACGTAAAATATTTATCATTCTCCTACTATAGACAAAGAAAACATACATCCACTATTTGTTTAAAGAAACTCACGATTTATACTAGATATTTAGCTTGAGTAAATGTAAATATACCGGCTAGACGTGAGGCAAAACAAAATATATACATTATTTAAATAAAAAAAAAATTAACAAAATTCTGTTTAAGAAGAAATGGACATGATATGAAATGTATATAGTCATAAATATGTAGTAAAAATGCATATGTTTGGAAACTGTGTATTAATTCAAAGTGTTTGCGAATAAAACAGAGACGACGATGAGACAGTGTTATTTATGATTTCCGTCATAATCTGGCAAGTTTTATTCTGATGTTAGCTCAACAGAATAAAATAGTTATTGTGCAATTCATTCTGTAAAATGTTTTATTTATTACTTCTAGGAAGGAATCCCTACAACCACCGAACTACGAGCAAGACGAAACAAAACGCATCGGACCAGTTCATCGCACACTATATGGGCTGATTTACGATGTGTAGCTAGAGTAGCGTCGGCAGAGCACTAGACGACTGGCTTCAGACGGAGAGAGCGTCTCTTTAATGTAGCATCGTGTGTCTTCTTTAACCAAACGCCGGAAAATGATAACCTTATTGCTCCTTTCTCGAACATGCCCGTCCATTCCCATTCCGTGCCGCTCGTCTTCACACCCGATTTATTCTTTACTCTGGCCACGGTCATTATATACATCAACCACCTACGGAGTGTACTACCATCAATTCATACGGTGTGCGGTGCTATACGCGCGTTCTGGTCATTCTTCTGACCACCTGGCGGCGAACGTCGGAAGTTATCCGTACCAGCACGGAATCGTACAGTTGTGTATCATCGCAACAAGCGGTCCGATGCACGCAACAGTGCAAACAGGCCAGCCCTTAATTGTAATCAGTCGAATGTCATGACCTAAATTACTACATCCACACAATGGCTCTAGTTTGTAGGTTTCTACATGTAACAATCTAATAGTTTACACATCGTCTAGATGTATAATATCATTAACCACATACAGTAATGTGTTGAGCAAGTTGCTCTAACGCGAAAAATCATTAACAAGTTAACGGGAGTAAAAACGGATTAGAAAAAAATGAAACACGCAATACACGAGTATTTCTTTGGCAAACAGTAGTAATACCCTGTTAAATAGCGTGGAAAAAGTTGCTCAGTGTTAAAAAAAAACTATAATTTCTTTTATTCTAGGCTTGGAAAGAAACTATTGTCTTAAAAGTTAATATTTCTAGATAATCAATTTGAAGCTTTTTTATTTATATCAAGAAAATTTATTATTCCTCAAATATTATTTAAAAATTATCTAAAATAACACAAACTCATTTTGATTTGGGATGAAACAATGCCTTAGGGTAGGAGTAATGATGGAGCAGTCGTAGATTTATGAATTCTTCATCTTAAAAGAAAAGAACAGTGCTTAAAAAAATGGCCAAAATTTTCATATATAGAGCACGCTCGACGTCATAACTGACGATAAAGCATTACAATCAGATATAGAAAGGATATTTATGTGCGGGTGTGGGTGGACGCAACTCGCATGGCCGTTAAAAAAATGGCACAAGCTATCGGATGCGGCGAGGATCATAATTAAATTCTACACGCACATAAAGAACAGTTAATGCAGATTAGCAATCTCCATCATGCTCTGAAACATTACCCTTGATAGATTAAGCCGGTAAAAACCCGCTTGAACGGGAATACAAATGCTCCGAATAAATTAGATCCGGCAAAGAATCGGTCTCTCTCCGAAACTATCGAACCCATTTGAAAGTAACGATGCGATCTGCGGTACACTGCACCCAGGAATTTTTCCTCTTTCACCTTGTCCCCTCGTATAGCCAGAATGGAAGATGCAGACGACGAGTAAAAATGTTATGACGTTTTAATGGATGACTTGGTTAAATCGTGATATGAATAGTCATTACTTGAAAGCACTTAGTTACGTGTGGAGTTTGTGTACACTGTTGGACAGGTGCTAATTATATTACATTGCTCACATCATGCACATTTCTGATGATTATATAACCCATGAGAAAATAATTCAAAATTAAAATGAACTCATCAATTTTAGTCGAGTATTGATTGAATATTGAATGAGATATCAGAGCAATACAGATTTCCACTTTATATATGTATATATTTCTAATCATTCCTATAACTCCTTCAAGATTGAATCGTAAAATATCTGAGTAATATCTGCCATCAAAATAACATTATGAAACAGAACGTTAACACCACACTACATGGAACGCATCTTGCTTGCATCGTTCGTTCGTTCGCTCGTTGGTTCGTACGTCCGTCGTACTCTCGACTCTTCCACTTTAATCTTGTCCCGCGGTCCCGCACCACCCCGGTGTGTGATGTCGAGAGTCTGGTGCTGGTGCTGCAGAGCCGCCGCCATCATTCCGACCCTACTACTGCGTCAATCCCATCGCAGCGTCGCGCGGTCGCCGGTAGCGATTCTCGTCACATTCTATTACCATCTAAAAGGTTTCACGGAACAAAAAGAATGATAATTTGGCGGCCGATAACAGTAATCAGCGGCCCAAAATGGAAAGAAGGAATTTGCGAGATCGAATCTAACCCACTTCTCCTGATACGCATTCCTTCGTACAAGCTTATACGCCGTTGTATGCTCGCTTGTGATTGGTTGAACGTCACTGTGAAATGGTGTGGTTTGACAAGCGCTGGTGTAATTACCTAATAGGTAAAGTTAAGGCGTACATTAACAATCATTTATGAAACAGGTTACACCATATGGGAATTGTGTGGTGAGTTATGCATACACAGCATACGTTGGTTGATAAGTATTGCCTGCGGCCGAATGTGATATTCAAGCCTTGATACTGCACGTCGCCATATTGCATGCTGTGCCTGCGTTTCATATAATGAAAGGTACTGATGTGAATTCAATTTCAAACATGTGTGTTACAGCACGGTAAATACAACAAAAGCATATTTGTTTGTCAACAGTACTCCTGTGACATGAAAAACGTACAATGTTAATATAAAGTACTATTATTTGTTTGTGCATTAAGCGCGGTAGGCTTGTAAGTGCTTGTATGTATAAAATAATGTTCTACAAATATTACTGTTTACTAAGTTTTTAATGTTTATAAATCATATATATGAACAACTTAATTCTAGTCACTTTTAGATTTACCAAAACTTTGTCAAGCATTTCACTGCTGGGTACCAAAGGAATTTTAATAAAATACCTAACAATGCATTGGTAAATTTAAAAGAGTCTGTTGAATATAGGTTGAAATAATTGTAATAATTTTACAATATTCACAGCACGTTGTACATGACGCAAATGTGACATAATTCAAGATGAAATGTAATTAATGACTGAGTATACTAATACAGTCTCATCAAGTGAACACCGCCAGAAGAACAATGAGTACTTGTGATGATGGTAAAGAAAAAAAAATCGTTTAAGTTAATAGACATTCTAAACAGACAAGTTCTTTGTGGAGCGGACGGACTATCCACTGCTGTAAGACGGGAGAGGATATTTAAAACTGCAAATTAGTGTTGTCTAAAGAAATTCGAACAAAAGCTCGCCATTCACGTCCGATAATAATGGTGGCTGTAGCGGCGCTAAAAGTGAAACTGGGCTAAGATTTCTCCGTAATAAAGACAGAAAAGAAGAAGTTGGTAGTAGAGTGACTGGAATATGAAATCACGTTGTCTCGCTGTACCCGTATACAGGGATAAAGTTGGACTGAAAGTAGAAGCAATTGCTTGCTTGCTTCAGGACAAGACAGTCAAGTATAGTCGGTGGAGGCGGTGTGGTGGAGGGTGAGGTGTGAGGTAAGATGCTGCTGGTATTGTAATAGTAGTAGTAGTAGAGTATAGCAGACAACGGTGAAGCGCATTTCTATGCATAGGATCGGAAGAACCTAATTTAATAACGAGTATGATACTCTTATTGTTCTCTGAAAGATTATCGCGAAACTTCGGCAACGTTGCTTAATAAAGGTTTTAATTAAAATTCAATGAACAATTCTGAACTTTTAATTAAATGTATCGCGGAATTGTAACGTATTTTACAGCCATTGTTCTAACGCCCCCACAAACTAGACTGCTGAATGCACGATAAGATAATGTAAATTTAAGAAATGCTCGTAAAAAAAGCCACAAACCCCACGCTGTGTTTTACATCTCTAACAACAGGCCGTCCAGCATCCATTGTTCCTTTAATTTTTAATGCCAGCTCTTGTTAATTACATTAAATTTATTATACGTGTACGTACATTGCGCCATCTCGTTAAAGTTAAACGCAAACTCAAGATTAACTTCAAAGTGCATACAATGATTAATGATGCTGTTGCGGCAAGTCTCATAAATAAAAATACAACAATAACAAGAATCAGGGAGAAAGGTTCATTTTCCACCGATATCAGGTGTGTAGAACAACGGGCTTTCAAATGTCTAACTATAGCAAACACGACCAGCTACACCAGCTTATGTTTTGCATATTATCTTACATCTAGTCTGACACAAGTATTGTTGATGTATATTATTAAATATATACAAGATAACATCTATCACGTCTATAAATATATTCCTTTAGCCGCTAAAGTTTAGCGTAGTAATATTATATTTTCTTTGCTTAAATAAGACCAGAATGTAAGACAATTTTAGTTTAAAACTAAATTCGATCCTAAATAGTAGCAACAATAAAGTTGAACAAAATATGCAGCACATAGTCCAATATTATTTCGTAGGTTAATTTGAATAAAAGACAGACATGCTTACACGGCTATTACAGGAAAACACTGCACTGTTATTCCCAATGTAGCAAAGGCCATAATTTCTAAACACAATTCGAATGTTCCAAATAACAGAGGAGTGTATGCTGTTCAATTAAATGAATTTCCAATGGTAATATGTACAGTACATACATACGTACGTACATACATACAACCTACCGGAATATTTCGCGAAGCGTGAAATAAAAACGACCCGGATTACACAAAATCCAGTTCATATTTTTCGGTGAGTCCACTAAACGTGTGATTAAAAAAATATGGCGAGTACCCAGCTGCACGCCCCAAATTCCATATCGAATTGCAATAAAAGAACGCGGTCGGACGGAATAACAATTTTTCTGGCCGGAGACGCGACGTTCGTTTAATTAGTACGAGAGAGACGAGTGCCATGTGTGTGAGTGAGAGGGATGTACTTGGAAGTTAAACGGGGTTGAACAGTGTTATATCGATCGTCGTTTATCCCAAAGGATCACCTGACGAGCAATTACGCAATCACTGGCCAGGTAATTGATTATCAAGTAGCTTGTACTAACTGTACAGGTGATATACATGTCGCTGACGTAGTTATATCAGATAGGGAAATAGGGATCTCGACCCCTTACATACAATTCTAGCACAAGGTAACAGTAGTAGTCAGTTACTAATCTCATACAGGTGTATAGGCATGGTACAATAGAACAAACGGTTACCATACACCTATAGATAATATTCTAGTTATATTACGTTAATCGTTATATTCCCCACGTGAGTGAAGAAACTTAACACTGCATATTAAGTAAATAAATACACCATAATATGATTGATATTATTGTTTTCTGATTATAAAGAAAAATATCACTGAAATTTCTATAACATCGTATTATAGTTTTTAGTTGAAAATATAACTACATATATAAAAATATATGTCTTTACCAATTATTCGAAATTTAGTGAACACACATATTAACTTGAGACTTTTTATTGCTAAATCTCTGTAGTAAGCATGTGTATTAATAATGAAGTATTCAGTAATACATATATAGAATATAAATGTTCTATAAGTATACTCGTATACTTGGCATAATTACTTCAATGTAATATCGCTTAGAACTATTAATTAGATTCCGCAGGCAGTATCGTACGAGGTCAGTGTGCAGTGTGTTACAGTATTCGTGAGATAGATAGATAGAAGGCTAATGAAATAGGGATGAGGCAAAGCCACGGTGCGTTAGTAACTGTATGCCACGCGTAGCACTAGAATTTACTGGCTGGCGGCGAGCCACTGCGACGATCTGAATTATAGTAATTTGTTCCATTGATTTCTGAAACCAATACATTTGTAAATGTGCGAGTCTGCTCCGGTGTTTTTATTCGTGAACCGATGTTAAACGATCCCGAAGTTGCTCCGTTCTGTTTTGCAATTATCTCTAATGACCGGGAAACGTTTGAAAACGAGTTCGCGTATTTTATTAACCGCCGTGTTTAATTTCAATAGTCAACTTGTGAACTAATGTTTCACACAGTAAATGATACATGTTTAATTGTACGATATATATAGTAGTTCGTATTGGCTTAGAGTTTAATTTAGTTTGAAAAGCTCTAAAGTAGTATAGTTCTATACTTGAACTTGGATGATACAATTTTACAGAAATATTCATGGAAATATACATGCTGAATTTGTCTGCTTTCTACCGAAATTTTCTGAAAACTTATTCAAGTATATTCTCACATAGGAACAATATAGCTGCGAGACAATTTTGATAGTATATTTCCCTTGTCGAATTTTCTTACCAATGGAAAAAGACCCTAGTGCCATATCATTCCATGATAATTTAATAAAAACTCACACAAATACCTAGGAACATGTACATACCGGTACACGTGTATCTGCTGCATTCACAATAAAACAAAGGTAGAATTAACAAATTATATTTCGGCAGTGCAAGAGAATTGACAGTTTTTATAACAGTATTCAGTAAATGACATCTTTTTTCGCAACACAATAATCACAATAGCCTAATTAATTATGCTTCACACAATTGAAACAATTGATTTCATACTTCAATGGCATGCGAAGATAAATAATTGAAAAACGTCAATTTCACAAAAAAAATAACAACACCAAGCCAGCCACGATGACAAGCACATAGTTCTCGTGTGAAAAGTGACGATAAACAAAATGGCGTTGTTGACGCAACATCCTTTGACCGGATCTGACACGGCGGATACATGGTGGTTCGAATATAAAAGGGTATACGGCGGGTGGCTGTATGTGTGTGTGTGTGTTGGAGGGTAACATCATCAGTCTGATGGACGTCCTCTCGTGCTGGGTATCGTTCTGGACACGGAGCCCTGCTGCTGCCGGCTGACAATGATTTATATACGAATGCAACGGTTACACTATACTCGGATACAGGCTGATGGCAGGACATCGGTGGCCGCTAGAACTGCCTAGTTGCCTGCCTGCCTGCCTGGCGGGTAGGTTGTTGTACAGCGGAGGAGGAATGGTTGTGGTACTAGCGACCAGCAGTGAGGAGGGTAGGGGAAGAGTGAAGTGACGCAGAGGGTGGGATATATGGCGGTGGCAGGACAGCCGCAATGGATTATCAGACAGGGGTGCCAACCGTTCCATCACTCTCGCAACCAAACTGTTCGCGCACATGCGAAGCCTGCTCTGGTCGGCCATGTATGTTCTGTAATACAGGCCTGTACTGAGGGGGTGAGGGGTGGTTATGTAGATGAACGGATGGTCACATCACATGGACGACTGTTGTAACCGATTTTGAAATATTTATGTCGCCCCATCCCTTCTTTTCCTTACTGGATGTTGCATAATTTAGCGTATTCTCCATAATGGTTTTTCTTTTATGTTTGTTTACGTAGTATGCATGCAAGTTCATGTACGTATATTATTGACGGATTAAGAGAAAAAGATTAAGAAGTGCATTAATGGCTAATTTTTTTGAAATCTATATAAAATATAGCTACGGCCATTAATGTCCAACATGAAGTTAATTTCACATACTAGAAATTATAGATCATAAAATACAGTACTACATAGACTTAACAAAAATAAATTTACACATATTTATTTTAGTATTTTAGGAATATATATTATTC